>CAUYUJ010003336.1:477500-607500 GCA_963575745.1 Prorocentrum cordatum
TGTGGTCGGAGGATCGCGCCGGATCGCCGATGCATCGGCGACGGCGATGCGTCGGCGACGTCGGCGTGGGGGACATAGAGCTCCACATCGAGCAGCATCGCCGATGCATCGTCGATGCGGCGCGAACCTCCGACCCCATGTGCTCGGACCCCATTCGAGCGACGAAAAGAAACATGCCTCACGCGGTGTCGTGCGCAAGCCACCAGCCCGGAACGCTGCATTGGACACGCAAGCGCTTATGCAACCTTACGTGGGCAGCTTGCGCGCGAATGCCTGGGCAATCGATCCCACGTTCTGCGTCGCCCACTTGGGAAACCTGGGCTACCTTCGAACGCTCGAAATGGGTACGAAAAACATGGCCACAATGCCCAACAACAAATGCTGTCCAAAACCCCCAAGGCCGCTGCTGGGCAACTGGCAGCCCGTCTCCAATGGACAGCATCCGCAAGGACATCGGCAGCGAGTCTTGTTCATCATGAACAGGAACTGCTGTCGGTCTGCGTGCCCATTCTGTCCGTACCCATGTCGACGGGGGACCGCTTTCGGTGCACAGGTCGCCGACGATCTGTCTTCTTCAATTCCAGCGTCGACATGCCCTGACGAAGGAGCAGGAACTGATGTCGGTCCTCGTACACATTCCTTTCGTACCCATTCCGATCGTGCCAAATGGCGGGCGATATCTCCAAGGCGGGAGATCCCATCCCCAAGCGGTGCTCCCAACTGCTCCAGGGCCGTGCATCGCGCCTCCGAGGACCGCCCGCGGCGGGACGGAGAAGGAGGAGAAAGATGAGGTATGCTATGAGCATGACCTGCTATCGATCCTCGAACTCATGCTGGGTAAACCAGAAGGTACCAATACTGCTACTCCCTGGACCTCTCCCAGAGTGCGTTCTGACCAAGATTTCGAGGCGAATCCAGCGGTGGCGACGAGGACATCCGATAAGGCCGGGAAAGGGGAAAACGGGCGAGGGCTAGCGGTGTGGGTTCCCTTCCCCTCTGACTGAATCGCTGTCGGTCCTCGAACTATGATAGAAGGGCAATTACCCCAGTGCGACCCTACCTAGAAGTTGGAGCCCCTAGGAAAGCAGCAGTAGTTGTTATGCTATGCTATGCTATGCTATGCCATGTTATGCTGCGCTATGCCATGCTATGCTATGCTAAGCTGCGCTATGCTGTGCTATGCTATGCTATGACATGATATGATATGATATGAAATGTTAAGCTATGCGATGCTATGTCATGATGCGCTGTGCTATGATATGCTAAGTTATGCTATGATATGCTATGCTAAGCTGCGTTATGCAATGCTATGCTGTGATATGCTATGCTATGCTATGCTGCGCTATGCTGCGCTATGCTATGCTAAGCTACGGTATGCTATGCTGCGCTGTGCTATGCTACGCTATGCAATGCTGTGCTCTGCTATGCTAAAGCTCAGCGAAGCTAGGATGAAGGTAAGCTAAGCTAATATAAACCTGAGCTAAGATGAAGCTAAGCTAAGCTAAGATGGCATAAGCCAAGCTAAGATTAGATAAGCAACGCTAAGCTAAGGGGACGCAACTGGGGGAACCGCGGGGCGGATCCTGGGGGAACCGCCCGGGGCGCATTACACTGCCCAGCCCCTTTAAGCCAAGAGAGTAAGAACCCTTCTAGGCAGAGCCTAGGTAGGGAAAGAACGCCATCAACATACACTTTTGGCGCTCCGCGCGGATTTCTTGGATCTGAGCTAGACCCCCCTCCCTGGCGCGCGGAGCGCGCCCAGGGCGGCGCCACAGGCGCCGCCGGGGGGGGCCCGCGCGGGGACAAGAAACCGCGCGGATTAACAACAGTTTATGTCTAAGGCAATGTTTCTCCTTCGACCCGTGCGTTCCGTTCCCGTGCCGATGGTTCCCAAGATTTTTGAACAACGTCGACCCCCAAAGTCTGGACCCCTCTCCGGGACCTGGCTTCCACCCTGCGCCGTTTGCTGACGGCCCCGAGGCCCGGTAAGGGGCCCCCAGAGGCCGCACATCGTGAGCAACCTCCCGTCCGGATCTTGCTCGCACTGCGAGGGGGCCTGGGGTACCCCTGCGTTCCGTCTACGGCCACTGAGCCGATCGTGCCGGCCACTGAGCTGCCGCCGCCTCCGTGCCCGTGCCACCGCCGATCCTGCCCGTGCCCGTGCCGATCGTGCCCTCCGCCCCCCCCGGCGGGCCGAGGCCTCGGCCGCCCGACGGCGCGGCCCCGCTCGCGCCCGCGGCCCCGGCCGCGGCCAGCAGCTCGCCCAGCGCGGCGTCGCGCGCGCCGGGGTCCGCCCGGAAGGCCCTCTGCCAGGCCTGGCGGGGCCGCCGCTGGCAGCGGAGGCCTCCCAGCCCAGACGCCCTTGCGTTGTGAGCAGAAATCGCGACGGGAGGCTGGTCGCTATTGTCGGCCTCCCGGGGCCCTCACCGGGCAAGAAACGGCTCAGGGTGAGAAACAGCTCCCGAGGAAGGGGTCCACTCTGGGGGTCGACGTTTTGGCGGCGCGCACAAGGGGGTGGAGGGAGGGGGGAGGGCTTCTCTGGAGGAGGCTGCTTCTTAGAAGGCGGCGGCTCTGTATCTACAGACAAGGCCCGCGCCTTCTAAGAAGCAGGGGTGCTTCTAAGAAGCCCTCTCCCCTCCCCTCAGCCCCCTCTGCGCGTGCTTGAACGTTGTGAACAGAAAGAACAAACAAAAACACGACGTCGGGGGTCTGGGAAAGGGAATGTCGACAGATCGGCACGTCGCGGCGCAACCCGCCAAGAATAACATGGGTGGCGCTGGGGTTGTCCACGACAATCAGCATAACAGGTGCAGGATTTCGTCCATCAACCGCCCCTCCCTCCGCCCCGCCCTCCACTCCGCCCCCTCCGCCCCCAGAGACCTCCCTGATGGAGTCCGAGTAGATGGGGTCGGAGGATCGTCGCGCCGCATCGCCGATACATCGCCGATGTATCGCAGGTGACACAGCGATGCGTCGGCGACGCCGGCCGTGAAGAAATTCGAGCTCCACATCGAGTCGCATCGGCGAATGCACCCGTACATATGAGGCCAGTGCCGCCGAAATCGGCGGCAACGCGCGGCGATGTCGAATGGGCACGGGACCCACCGCTACTCCACGCTCCTTAACCCATGTTAGCGTTCCCTTGATCCCTCTCCTCCTCCTTCTCCTCCTCCTCCTCCTCCTCCTCCTCCTCCCCTTCCACTTCGCATCCTCCTTTCCCCTCCTCCTCCTCCTCCTGCTCCTCCTCCTCCTCCTGCTCCTGCTCCTGCTGCTGCTCCTCCTCCTCCTCCTCTTCCTCCTCCTCTTCCTTGTCCGCATCCTCCTCCTCCCCCTCTTCCTCCTCCTCCTCCTCCTCCTCCTCCTCCTCCTCCTCCTCCTCCTCCTCCTCCTCCTCCTCCTCTCTGCTGGGCAACTGCCTACAAAGATCGTCCCCGCCTGCTTATCCAAGCCGCCCGCAGCAGGCGGCAGCTAATGAAGCCTGGATACTTGTTGTTTACCACGGCGAGTTATGGTCACGGCAAGAGCGGAGGACGGATGGAGGAGAAAAAGCCTCCCAAGACACCCCCAAACTTCGTAGGTGGTTCTTGGTCACCTCTTGGGGGCTTTGTGTAGCTTCTTGGGCATTGGGAGCGTCTGATCCCGACCTTCCCGATTGCCTCTTCCATCGTGGGGGTCGTCGTCCAGCGGCACTGGTCGTAAGACCTTAGTAGTACTTGCTGTTGACCACGGCGAGTGGTGGTCACGGCACGAGAGGAGAAGGATGGAGAAGGAAGGAAGGATGGCATACACGCGTAGCAGATGTCCATAATGAGACACATACCCTGGATATAAGCATGAAGAAACAGGTTTGCGCAGTGAATTTCGGATTCTCTCCTGATCGGTCGTGCGAGCGTTCATGACAGCCCAAGAGGCCCCCAATGTAACCCCAAAACGGCCTAAGGGTTATGCTGCTCCCATCGCACTTAAGGACCACGTCCCAGAAATGATCTCGGGCATCCAGAACAGTGCCGAAAGAGTTTCGAACCAGTGTCGAAGCAGGGCCCGACACGTGAAAACCCCAGAGTTTCGGTACTGTTTCTGGTGCTCGACAACTTTTCTGGCGATCAAGGCTAGAGCAGGTCGGAACATCCTGACCTAAAGATTCCAAGAGAGCCCCCCGACGGCAACAAAGGGGCGCCCGGACGCCCGAGAGGTCCCCAAGACAGCCCCAAGACAGCCTCCCACGACCTCCGGAGGGCCCCGGGACGGCCCAGAGAGGCCCCATAAGGAGCCCCCAAAGGCAGGACACGGGGCCCCGAACGACGGCCCAGGAGGCCCCAAGCGCTGGAGTGGATCGTGCTATCCCTCCGTCCCTCTTGTGCGTGCGTTGTGGTCGATGTTGTTGTCCGCTCGTTTTTAGTAATTTGGGGTGAGTCTTGCATTGCTGTTCATCTGCGTCCCGAACGAGTCCCTAAATGGCTCTGCCCGGGTGTTTCCCCCGCGGTGGTTTCCCCTACCGCCGGGGCAGCACCTAGCCGCCAACTAGTACAGCCTGACCTGCTGCCGGCACTTCACCTCGCGGGAGTCCCCCAAAGGGGCAAGGGGCCCGCAGAGACTCGTCGCAGGCGCCTTCGATAGGCCTACATCTCCGATGTCTCGAAGGCTTCCGACGTATCAAGGACAGTCCCAAGACAGCCCCTCCCCAGTGGTTCCCAAAATGGTTTCCCCATCCACTGGGGGGGCCCGCAGTCCACTGGCGTGGCTGCACGTTCGCTCAACATTGAGCGACACAGGCATTTCCAAAAAGCGGTGACTCGCCGTAGGCGTCTTCGATATACAAGAGCGTGGGTCAAGAAGCTGAGCCCTTTCGCCGAAAGCCCAAGCCCCCATGGATGTACCCGGAGCGAGGAACATTCCAAGGCAGAGATCCCAAAGACGAACACCACAAGGGCACCCCTCCGAAGCTAGGGTTCTTCTTAACCCTCTTGTCAGCTGTAACGCTATACCTTTGACGCCAGTGTGTGTTTTGTTTGGCAGCTCGCTCGCTGGAACGGGAACGGTGTGGGAGCAGCATCTAATTGCGCTTGGCGCTCTGCTTCTAGGGCCCTGTACCTCCGCTGCTTCGTGGCGGCCCTCACCCTGGCTGAATGCGTGAGGGGGGCACATATCTTGCCTCTCCTCCCCCCCATCCTGTGTTCCAAGCTCGTGCTCGAGCAATGCATCCGCAGCATCGCTGGCATAGAACGCACCGGGCGCAGCTCGCGAGACAACGCTGGGGCTCGCCGAAGCTCCTGCCTCGTTCTGCAGACCACCGCCCGAACGTCCATCGGGCGAGGACTACTGCCGCGTTGGGGACTGTCTCTTGCGCTGCTGGCTGAGGAGGAGGGGGGGAGGGGGAGGGGCCGAACACAAACAGGACTTCTACCGACCCAGGCGTACGACGCCCTGCTGTGTTCAATGCGGGGCCCCCCGAAGGTCCAAGCCCCTGTCCCCAGGGCCGGGTTTGTCGTCCCGAGCTTTTTTTCTGTGGGTCCAGGGGCCCGCGAGGGGCTCTTCCGTTTCCTCCGTCTCCTCCTCCTCCTCCTCCTCCTCCTCCTCCTCCGTCTCCTCCTCCTCCGTCTCCTCCTCCTCCTCCTCCTTCTCCTCCTCTTGCGAAATCGGCAAACAAACCTCCCATCGTGGTTGTTTTGTGATGCGAGCATGACTGGGAAACAAGGGGGCACGCGAGCGGGGCAAGACGAGCGGGAGGGGCCACCGCGGCACCCCGCAGGCCTGGCACTGGTCCAGCATCGCCTTCCCGAAGGATCGGGGCTCGGACCCGGCGGCCGCGCGCTCCTGCACATGGTCTCTTGCGCGGGGGAAGAGAGAGAAAGAGAGAGAGAGAGAGAGAGCGAGAGAGGAAGGGAGGATGAGAGCACAGGAGGAGAGGAGAGAGGAGGAAGAAGAGGACCAGAGGGATCGGATGAGGAGGACGAGGAGGACGATGATGATGATGATGATGATGATGCTGATGATGATGATGATGATGATAAGGAGGGGGAGGAGGAGGAGGAGGAGGAGGAGGAGGAGGAGGAGCAGACCGTAGAGGGAAGAATCCCGATCCCACCTACGGCCCGCCCGACGCGGGCGGCGGCGGGGCGGTGGGCGCGCCTGGGTCGGCGCCAGGATGCACCGCGGTGGCGCGGTCAGCTCTTTGCGGAGGGGGGGGCAGCAGCAGGAGGTTCGAGCGCAGGGAGGCGGGAGGAGATGGACGGGCCAGGCGGGCGAGAGGCCAGACAATTAGCGTCGAAAGGGCGCCAAGCACTGGCTCCAGACGCGGGCTGGAGGTGGACCCCTTCTCCTGAGGTCTCCAAGCCACGCGTGTTGCGGACCCCAAACAGGCCGCCACGTGGAGCAGGAGAGGGAGCGGCGCGAGCACGGGCGATAGGCACGTCGGAAAGAGGCGTGCAAGCACAGCTGGGGTGGGGGGAGCCATCCAAACATTCAGCAGGCCAGACAGGTCCCAGCTCAGAGCCAGACAGAGCGCCCACATGGGTATCCTCAGGGGCACTCAGAATGCGGGAATCCGAAGGGGCCTCAAGCGGGGCGTCGTGAGCATCAGCTATGGCGTGGGCCTGCATCTGATAAAAGACTGGCCCCGAGCCCGAAGAGGCGGTTGGCGCAGTCGATGGAGGGGCCAGCGATGGTGCAGCAGCACTCAGGGTCGATGAGGACCACGTCTGCGGGCACGGTGCCGAGCTCCGTGGGGTAGCCGACCAGACCCATCCACGCCTCGACCATATGGCAGCCCTGGACGGTACGGGAGTCGCGACATCCTCCTCACAATTTGTTTGAGCCTGAAGCACTGGGCTCGAGGAGCACTCGTGCACAGGACTTTGGGTTCTGACCACTTCAGCCGTCGCGGGGTCCAACAGCGGAGACCCGCACGCCATTCCAGCTAAATCCTCGCAACTTACTCGAGAAGCCTGAGGCGGCGGGCTCGAGGAGCACCCGCCGTCAGGACTTTGCGTTCTGACCTCGCCCCTTTCATAGCGTGCCATGTGGGGGCACCTCTGCGCGGCCGAGACTCAACCTCGCAACTTACTCTAGCAGCCTGACCAGACGGGCTCGAGGAGCACCCGCTGACAGGACTTTGCGTTCTGACATCAATAGCCGTCGGCAACACCCAGTCGCCGTAATACAGAGCGTGCAAGGGGCCGACGCGGCCGGGGGTAGCCACAGCCGCCGAGGGCGTGCCAGGTGTCGCCAGCGGCGTGCGTGGGCACAAGCCGAACGACACCAACTCATCATCATCGGCATCCGTGTCATGCGGCTCGGGAATCAGCATCGGCGTAAGGCCAGGGCCGTCATCCAAGTCCGTACCGCTCGCACACCCACACGTCGGGGATGAAACAGAGGTCGAGGTGGTAGACGATGAGGAAGACGAGCCTCGTCTCCGTCGGGTCAGAAAGCGGGTGTGCCACCGCGGCGGCGCGTCGTCCGAGAGCACAGCAGTAGCGGCCATGCGCATGCTCCTCGCCCCCGCAAGCGCAGCACTGCATGCGTCCTGCTCTGAGATCGGCCAATCGGGGATCAGGCGGACCGTGTTGCACATGCTCACAGCTGCAATGAAGCCATAGGCGGAGGTTGAGGGCGACGCGAGACCCCATCTCTCCGCAAGCCCCATTGGGAAGCCATGGCCAAGGGCGCGACGTAGTGCGGCATGCATGCGAAGACACCGCGAGTAGTGGATGAGCGAGTCGGCGCATTTGTGGCATCCAAAGGCACATCCACGCTTCCCCGCGGGATGGAGAATGCGCGAGGAAGTAAGCCAGCCATCGCACCAGGTCCTCAGCGTCGCCCAAGCCCAGGAGCAAGGGCATTGGCTGAGCGTGGTGGAGATATGTTGCCAGTCGAGCTGGTCGAGAAGGGCACCGTGCCGTCGGAAAAAAGAACTTCTGAAGCCGCATGCGCAGGAAATCACGGAGTGGTGCCACGCGAGCCGCAAGATCACGAATAGCACGATGTACAGTCCGCTGAGGTCGAACTCGAACGCCAGGTGAGACACCCGCGGCCTTCGCAAGAGCATCACGAGCGCAGGGCAGAAGTGCGGCCCAGGGCCCCGCAGGTGCAGGGCCGCCCAGGGCCTGCGCAAGGTTCTCGACAATGGCGGGGCTCCGCCAGAAGCCAGGGTAGAGTGCACCCGTGCCGACCATGTCCAGCGTCCTGGAGTCAGCCAGCGCCTCAACGTGAGTCCGCATGCCGACCAGCAGCTGCTCTAGATTGAGATGGGCCCAGCGCTGTACCCGCGGTCCTTGCCAGAGGTCCAACTGCACCCAAGCATTCAGCGGGAAGGTGCCCAGGGCCTCGCGGTAAACATGTGCGGGCACTCCTAATTCACAAGCAAGCGCATCTCTCGGCATCCCAAAGAACTGACTGACGTAAGATAGCGTGTTGATAATACGCGTTATGTAGATGATGGCAGAGAGGCTGGCAGGGGTGACGCCTCGCCCGACGCCAGCCCAGGGTCTCATTGGGTCTACGGAGGGACCAAGCCATATCCCAAGATAGAGGAGCTCCGAGACGATCTTCATGGAGGGCCAGTGGGGCACAGCCTGGGAGAGCCTCCCCAGTGCTTCCATGGCGAGGGCAGGAGTAAAGGAGGCTGATAGAGGGACCACGTGGCACTTCTGAATCTTCAAGACAAGGTTCGCAATCAACTCCGCATCCCTCATCGCGAGGGCGACCCAGGCCGTGTCCTCAATGGCCACCAGAGTGCCGCCGATGTCGTCGGCGCACGCACGCACGAGCCCGCGGCCTGCCTCCTCGGTCACGCGGACGAGGTGGCACAAGAACGGGGATGACGCAATGGCATGCAGCGAGCCCGACAACGCACAACCTTGGATGATCCCACTGCGGACCCAGCACAGGTGAACACGGAGCCCCATGGAGATCGTGATGCCCTCGATGGCCTTATAAAGGAGGCCAGCGAACATCAGGATAGCCTCTGGAAGACGAAGAGCCCCCAGAATGAACAGCAGGAGCTCCTGATTCAGGGAAGGGAAGGCCTGGTCGTAGTCCAAACTGTAAAGAATAGGTAGGCCCCGCGAACGATGTGGTGCGCAAGAGAGCAGGCGGCTCGACACGTCCAGCCCCAGCACATTCAGGCCGAAGTTACGCCCTGGAGCAAAGCCCCTTTGACATGGAGGGGCGACACGTTCGAGGACGGGGCGAGGGGCAGCACTCACGGTGGCGGAGAGGACCTTCACGTCGCAGTTGCGGAGACCGAGCGCCCCCACCTTGTCCGCTCCCCTCTCGACCTGGCCGGCTTGGGCCTCGCCCTCGATCCAGTCGCAGAGTCGGCGGCGCGCGCAAGCGCAGCACGCAGGAGGCGAGGGGTCGGAGGGGGAAGTACCGCTTCATCAACAGCAGGTAAGTATTGAGCGGCATACTCGATCGCCCTGTCGCGGCCCCAAGATTTCTTGGAGAACACGGGGGCCCAGTAGCTCTTCAGGAGGCCCACGCGTTCGGAGGGGTCGCGCGCAGCGCGGCCATGCTCATCGGTGACTGCCGTCAGGCATACTCGACGGTTTAACGGAGACCACAGACGAGCCCGTCTCTCCAGCGATCGAAGCTGCAACCGAGTGGCACGCACTTCATGAGACGAATCCTTTCTTCCTTGCAGCTCAGCCCGCGCACGCTCCGCCGCCTCCCACTGGAGTCGGTCCGACCACGCGTGAGAAGACTCAAGATGCAACCGCTCCACCACGCGGCCTTGGACACGAATGAAGTCAGACGACACGGGATTGGACCCCAGAAGCTTCCATGCCAACTTCGCATCCTGACGCCGCACCGCTCTGGCTAATGAGCGAGCAAGCTGGAGCAGGGTGGGCGGGTGGTGGGGGCGCCGTTGGAAATCATTATCACGTGCTTCGCGCGCAGCTTCTTTCATGAGATACTTGTAGTGCTCTAGTCGGTAAGGAGGTGACATGCTATCCCAGTCAGTGCACTCAATCATCGCTCGTAAACGCTGCTGGCACCTCGGGCCCTGGAAGAGATGTTTGGCGAGAGGGCGCTGGGCAAGGGGACGAGCAGAACGGGGGGTAATCGTGATCATAACGGCAGCGTGGTCCGAGACGATCGAGTCCGAAACAAACGCCGCAGAGTCGATGGTGGCGGCCTGGAGATGACGTCGGCAGACCACCCACCCTGGAAGAGAGAGGAAGAGACGATCAATAATGGCCTCAGAGTTGGACTTTTTCTCGTAGTGCGACCCCATATCGCGCTCCACTTCACCGAGCTGCGACAGGGCCTGGCGCCAGACTTGGGCCTGCCCATGATGTTGTCTCGCAGCACGTCGCACAGCGGCCCGAGGCATGTGGGGAACGACCGCCTCCTCCGCAGCAGAATTGAAGTCGCCCTCGACCAGCGCGAGCCGCTGGGAGGGGGCGCGAAGCGCAGCAGCACGGGCCTCGAGGATGATCCTGGCGATCTCTTTCACCTGCGCTCTCTTCAGGTCATGGTTGTGTACATTGAAGATGTCCATGCATAGCGATCCACACTCGACGGTAACATGCAATACTCGACCAAGTACAAGAGCCACCGCGTGGCTTCGCACGCGTTCTCCAGCTGCCTGACAAACTCGAGGAAGAAGAACCGCAACACCCCCACGGATTCGGTCCGCACTTGAGTCACCACAAAAAGACGTGTGCAACGTCAACGACTCCCCCAACGGACCCGGAAACTCACGAAATTGGAGTTCGTCTTGTCTGACTGCCTGCAAGCGCGCGATAGAGCGAGCAGGCTGAAGACGGAGTAGGTAGCTAAGTTTGCGTGCGCCATGTTTTGCCAGCATGTTGGAGCAATGCACGGGCATTCCATGTGACAACCCTCATAGAGCACACAGGAGACGAATCTGAAGCCGAAGTGCACTTGAACAACTTCCAAACGTCAAAGACACCACTGTGGCTCAGCCCCAGGTTCGACAAGAGGGGCCAGCAATGCCATGAGGTCGGCTCTGACGAGATCGCGCTTCGCCAGCTGCTGCGTGCCCCAGTAGAACTCCGCAGGCTTGTTGCCAGGGTGGACTTCCACACGCATGATACGATCCCACCCAATGGATACCGTGGCACGCTCTCTGTCCGTGAACAACCGCAAGTTCGGATGGCGATCGGCGATGAGTCCGCCAGCCCTCCGCAGGAGGATTTCGCTGCGGATCTGGCGCGGCGGCTTGTCAGGGCCCAGGTGGGCGCGGCAGCGCGGGCTGCCAGGGACCTCGACAGTGAACTCCTTCCAGACACCCTCGGAGCGCAGGGGGCCGATGATTTTCGCCGCCATCCTGGACGCGACGGCGACGAGACCCTTGAAGCGGATGTGAAACTTCTTGGTCGGCACTGCGCCGGCAGGAACAATGTCGTAGAGGTCATCGGCCAGGCCGAGGGACGCGATCCAAGGCCGTAGCTCAGCCTCGACACAAGCTGTCGTGGTTGGCCGCTGGGCCATAGCCACGACCAGCGCGGCGTCCACCTCCCTGTCGAAGCCTTTCGGCTGAGTGAGAGGAGCGCGGGGCCGCTGTTCAGCCAAGTGGAGCTCCTTCTTGAGGGTCTCCATCTGGGACTGAAATTCGAGCATCTGGGCCTCAACCTTCGCGACACGCCCATCCGTCTCATTGATCTGCACCTGCTGGGCGTCGAGCTGCGACTGCATGCGGCGGGCGGTGGAGTCGAGTTGGGGGCGGACGGTCGAGTGAATCTTCTGGTCGAGGTCCGCGGGCGGCTGCACCAACTGCGCGCGGAGCTGATCCAACACCTCAAGAGTTGGCTCGTTCTGGATCTCAATATTCTGCTCAATGGTGGTGGTGAGCGCCTTGCTGATGTCGGCGGCCAGCTCGTCCCGCATCTTGTCGAGCATGTCCGCACAACATTGCTTGATATAGTCCTCGGAGGCGTCGTCGTCATCGCCGAGGTGGGGCGGCATATCATCGTCTTCGACGGCGATAGCAGGTTGGCCATGAGGGGGAAGAGCACGCCGTTTGTGAGCAACGCAACTAGCGATACGAGCAGGAACGCAGCCTTTGCCCTTGCCTGTTTTGCCTTCTTGGGACGGGAAGGTCGGTACAAGCTCTAGCAGCTCTGCCTGAGAGGCAGAGATCTCGCCAGCAAGGACGCCATCAGCCATCACTCGCAGCAGTATTGGAGTGGGACAAGACTTGGCGGGGGCCCAACTCCCGCGGAGAAGGCACACAAAGATAGCAAGGCACCAGAGGACTGGTTTGGAGAGTGGCCTCAAAGCGGAACCTCCCTCGCGCTCAGAGGTCGCCCCGAAAGACTCGCGGTCGTCGGGACGGTTCATAGCCTTGAGCCAAAATGGCTACGGAGGAGGAGGAGGAGGAGGAGGAGGAGCAGGGGGTCTCGCCCCTCAGCCTTCCATGTCTTCCTCGCCGTGGAAAGGAGGGGAGGGGAGCAGTTGAGGAGGGGAGGAGGGAGGAGGGAGCGGAGGATCAGAAGAAATCGGACAAGCAGGAGCAGGGGGTCCCGCCCCTCAGTCTCCCGGCCCTTCCATCGCCGTGGGGAGGAAGGGAGGAGAGGAGGAGTCGGGAGGAAGAAGAGGACCAGAGGGATCGGAGAAGGAGCCGCAGGGACTCCGCCCTTCAGCCCCCCATCCCGCCCCTGCCTGTGGAGCGACAGGGAGGAAAGGAGGGGAGGGAAGGTGAGGAGGAAGCGGAGGGACCAGGGGCATCGGAGAAGGAGGCGCAGTGGGGCCCCCTCCCTCAGCCTCCGTCCCTCTTCCGCCCGGGTGGGGGGGGGGGTCGGGCGGGGCGGCGGTGGACACTGGGGGCGCGGCCCGAGCACACCACTCTCTGCGCGGCGATGCACGGGCAGCACGGACATCGGGCCCCAGGGGGGAGCAGAGACAATACGCAGAACGCCGCAGTTGTGGAAAAGATATGGGGGCGGGCGCGGGATGGGTCGCGGGGTGGGTCGCAGGGTGGGTCGCGGGTGGGTCGCGGGTGAACCGGGGGTGGGTCGCAGGGTGGGTCGCGGGGCGACGACGACGACGACGACGACGTTCTAACGACGCCGACGACGCAACGACGACGAGCCGATAGAGCAGTCGGATTCGATCTGGCACCAGCAAGCGTCACTAACAACAGCATGAAGCAACAACAACACCAACATCAACATCAACATCAACAACACCAACACCAACAACAACAACACCAACAACAACAACAACACCACCACCAACACCAACACCAACACCGACAACAACAACAACAACAACAACAACAACAACAGCAACAATTACTAGCACGTGGGGACACTCCGTTCTCACCAGTGCCAGGGTTTTCATAGGAGGCGGGCAATACCCCCACTTTGTGGGGGGGCCGGTTCAAGCTCTACCAAATTTCCAAACGACTCTTCGCCACCACCCACACCCAGCTTCCCGCCCTATGACGTTCGGACACTTCACTTCGTGGCATGCGGACGACCGTGGCTACTATTCAGGGCCCCGCGGCCGACGACGACGGCGTGCGCGCGCGAAGAAAAAACGAATGTGTCCCGCATGGTATTATTTGACAGGGATGATGGCCCTGGCAGGTGCGCAACCGTTGTCGCAGAAGTTCGAAAAAGTTGCTCGCAAAAGCCCGTTTGACAGAAATGTTTAAAAAGTGTTGGGTTTCCTACGAATCCGCAAGAGCGCGCGGGATGAGATTTTGACATTTTTTTGTTGAAAAACCATTGGTTTTTTGATGTTTTTATGTTAAAATCGCTGCGAACACTAAGGTTTTGGAAGGATTTCGTCTTGCGCGCGCGAATGTCCACTTTACCTTATTTTTTGCAAGGGATTCTTGAAATTTGATTATATTAGAACAAGAAATGTCATTTTCTATTGTTTTTTGCAAGGGAAAGCGGATTACAACAAAACAACCGGATCCTGTACACACCCTCTTTTCTGAGGCTTCCTCACGAAAATGATGAAAATGTAGCTGCGGCCTAGGCGGCGCAGGGGGGGCGCGCACCAGGGGGCCCAACAATAATTATTCTTTAGAATAAATAATGTTCAACAACAACAACAGCAACACCAACACCAGCACGCAACAACAACCACAACCACACCAATAACAAACATAACAATAGCAACAATAGGGAGAGCAACAACACCACACAACATCAGCACCAACAGTACCAACAACAATACGACCAGCAACAGCACAACAGCAACAACAACACCAGCACCAACAACAACACCTTCAACAACAACAGCACCAACATGGTACCCGAATGTTCTATGCTTTTATATGCAGCATGCATCCACCATCGTCGTTCCCCCCTGATTGGGGATTGTCTCTTGCGCGCGGGGGCCCAATATTCCCTCTGCCTGATCTCTCGCCCGAGGAGGTCTTGACAAAACCTCTTCCGAACCACCTCCATATCTCCAGTCCGGATGGCACATTGCGCTCGCGCCCCCCATGCCCAAGCATTATTTCTACACCCTGCGACATGCTTAAGAAATCATGGGTTAAATAATTCATAGTCTCAGGAATTGAATAAAACCCAGACCTTCTATCAAAATCTTTGGATCTACATTGAAAAATTTGAAATAATCGAGACTCTGGACGAAAACTTAGGTTTTCTTAAGCATCGCCTAGGGTGTAGGTGTCGCGACGCCTGAATGTCCTAATGCCTTAGGGGGAGGCCCCACGGCCTCTGGCAGAATCCGGTGGAGAGCCTCCCGAGCCTCCGAGAGAGGCTTCGGAACTTCTGCCCCTAAGCTTTCGACCCCTTCCCGGGGACCGTTTTTGCGCCGGCCGCTATCTGATGGCGCCAGGGCTCGTCGTCGTCGTCGTCGTCCTCCTCCTCCTCCTTCTCCTCCTTCTCCTCGTCCTCCTCCTCCTCCTCCTCCTCCAGGCGGCTCCGCAGCGAGGCCCCGCGCGTGCCGTTTTGCCCCGCGGCGGGCGCACGCGGGCCCGCGCCATCGGGGCCCCCAGCGCCAGGCGGCGCGTCCAGCGAGGAGGAGGAGGCGGCGGCGGCGCCGCCAGGACGGCGACGCGCGAGCGCTCGCCCGCCTGGCACAGGCGCGCGCGCCGCGAGCGTGCTCAGGCGCGCCGCGACCTCAAGGCGAGGTTGCAGACCCAGCTGTTGAGCCAGCACCACGGCAGCACGCCCCCGTCGGGCAGCAGAATGGGACGCTCAGCCGAGTACACCGTTTGCAAGTCCTGCGGGCAGTGGTGGTGGAACTCAAAGTTGGAGGGCATGGACTACCGCTGCGGGACCTGCAACAAGATGTTGCCCAAGCCGAAGAGCCCCAAGGGCCCCACGGCGGAGGCGGCGACCAGAGGAGGTGGCGGCAGCAGCGGCAGCGCTGGAGGCGGCAAGGCCAGCGGCAAGGGCAAAGGGCCCGAGCAGCTGGCGCAGGCGCTGCAGCTCATCACCGCCTCCCTCGGCCAGTTGCAGATCGAGGGCAGCGAGACGATCACCAAGCAGATCGAGGTGGCGACATCGGCCCTGCAGTCGGCCAAGCCGACGGCCCCGCAGAAGCCGAGAGCTGAGAGGATGGCAGCCGCAGCGCGAGCACTGCAGACGGCGCAGCGGCAGTACTCGCAGGCGTTCGCGGCGAAGCAGAAAGCAGAGGAGGAGGCGCGCAAGGCGCGCGAGCTGCTGGAGGAGAAGGCCAGCGCAGTCTTGCAGGCCGAAGCGGAGTGCGATGCGATCCACCAGGAGGGAAAGCAGGCTCCCACGGCGGGCATCATCGAGCAGCTGGTGTCGGGACAGCTTGACGAGCTGACCGAAGGACAGCTGGCAGCGGACATCAGTAAGGAGTTCGCGCTGGACGACGACGACTTAGATGAGGAAGCTAAGAAGCAAGTCGAGGAGGCTAAGGCCCAGGTCGTCAAGCAGATGCAGGACAACGCTAAGCAGTTCCAGGGCCACCTGCGCGAGCACCTGGCGAAAGCCAAAGCAGCCGCGATCGAGAAGCGGCAGGTGATCAAGCAGGAGGCCAAGAAGAGGAAGCTGGCCACTGGAGAACCTGCAGCGCCAGGCCCGAGGCCCCCCGAGGCAGCGCCCCCAGCGGCTGCGGCGGCGGCACCAGATGCCGCAAGCCCCGCCCAGGGCGCCGCCGAGGAGGCTTTCCTGGCCAGCAGGCGTGCGGCGGCGGCGCAGAGTGCGACGGGGGCCACCAGCCCCACGACGCACTAGGGGCGCGCGCGAGGGCGACGGCGGCATCTCGTTGGCGACGCCACCGCCCATGAGCGCACCCTCTTCTGCGCCAACATCTCGACCTGGGGACCCACAGCACGGCTGTGGTTGCTGCAGCAGGGCATCGGAGGCAACGGCTTCGACATGCTGGCGCTGCAAGAGATGCACGTACCGCACTCACAGTTAGACGACGCGGAGCAGGACCTTTGCAAAATGGGGTTCAGGGCTACTTGCACCGCGGCGAGAGCTAGTACGCGCTCGGAGAAAGGCTGCTGTGGGGGCACGGCTGTCATCTCCAAGGGGCACTTGCGCGTCACCAGCTTCAGACACTTGGCCAGAGCTCGGCAGGTCTCGAATGCCACAGCTGACATTCGACGAGGCGCCGACCGAGCAGAAGGCTTCGACATGTGCGACTGGACACCAGTCACCTGGCACCTGAAGGGCACTACGCTCACCGTCGTCAGCCTGTACCTGGACTGCAACAGGTCGCTGACCGACGGCATCAACAGCCGCAAGCTCACCGCGCTCGCCGCGTTCCTCAAGACGCTGCAAGGGGCGTGGGTGGTGTGCGGCGACTTCAACACAGACCCGAAGACGTTCTGGGCGACGGGCTGGCCAAAGGTGATGGGCGCGAGCGCCATCATCTCATTGCCTGAGGACCAGCACACCTGCTTCCTCGCGGAGCAGGAGCCCTCCCACATCGACTTCGCGATGACGAACGACGCAGGCAGCAAGCTGATCGCAGGAGTCGAAGGCGTCTACGACGTACCGTGGAAGCCACACATCGGACTGAAGTTCACAATTCGAGGACAGGGACTCGCGACGCAGTGTAGGACGCTCAACCTGCCGAAGGCGTTCCCGCACCCGCCGCGGAAGGGCAAGGCGCCCAACCCGCAGAGCAAGAGAACTAAGAGACGACTGCAGGCCAAGGCCAAAGAGGAGGCCGAGGCCACCGCTGCTGGATCCCAGACCATGGCGATCGGCGGCAAGCACGTGGAGGAGCTGGACGACGAGCGCTGGGAGGCACTCTCCCCAGTCGCAGGCTGGGCCAGCTTCCCGACCACCGTGCACGACGAGGTCGGCCAGGGCGCGGCGCCCAGGCCCCCGTCCCCACCTCGTCCCCCCTGCTCCGTCGGCCTAGAGTCTCTGGGCGGGCACGGGGGACCAGGCAGAGACGGCGCAGAGGCCCACGTGCACGAGGAGTGCAGGCACCAAATGGACGACGATGAGGTCGACGTGTTCGCCGACCTGGACCCCGAGGACGAGGCCGAGGCAATCAGGATGTGCGACGAGTTCGGCCAGGACCTGGAGCCGAGCTACACGTCGCCAGAGAGTCAGAACGCTTCAAATCCCACGACGGTGCGCCTCGAGCCGTCCGTGGGTTCATCGTCGCGCGTAAGTTTTGCAAACTCTGGCGAAAGCATCTTCGACCCCACCCGGCGTCAGATCGCAAGACCCACCCCGGCGCTCCTCGAACCGACGGTGGGCACTGGCAGTCAGAACGCACGCCTCAACATCGACACCGACGGGCGTCAGATCGCAAGTCCCACCTCGGCGCTCCTCGAACCGATGGTGGGCACTGGCAGTCAGAACGCACGCCACACCTTCGACACCGTCAGGCGTCAGAATGCAAGACCCCCCTCGGTGCTCCTCGAGCCGACGGGGGGCTCAGCGTCGCCACAGCGCCACATCAACACCGACGGGAGTCAGAGCGCAAATCCCGCTACGGCACCGCCGTGGGTGGGTTCAACGTCGCCACGGCTCGAAACTAGAGGCGAAGACACGACCGAGATGGGAGAGCTCTGGGAGATGATGGAAATGGCTGCTGAGGCACCCGTGGAGAAAGAGGCCCCAGAGTACATCACCAAGTGCGCCGCGTATCAAGCGACCACGCAAGCCTCCAGGGACCTCAGCCTGAGTTTCTCCTCCATCATGAACACGATGGAGCACTTCTACTGCATGGCTTACCGCATCGACCCCCTGGACCGAGCGAAGTACTGCGGCAGAGGTGACCCGAGAGCATTCACCATGCGCAAAGGCAAAGAGAAGCACGAGAGGAGAGAGCGGTATGCAAACCGCAGAGCTGACTGGTGGAGCAGAGCCGAGAACACCCTGTCCTTGCTGGCGAGGCTGCGCAAGAAGAACAGGGACGTGAGGCAGCAGCTGCACTTAGAGGCCGCAGGCAGACACCTTGCCTACGACGGCCTCCCGAACACCAGCGACCAGGCATCGGACACGGCGAAGCTACACCGAGAGATCTGGAGAGCGAGGCTGACAGACTTAAGCAAGGTCGACACCGACGTGATCCTTGGCATGGCGCAGCAGGCGGAGCAGGAGAAGCGGCTCGCACTCAAGAGGGACCTCCAAGAGAATACGCGGGCCTTCGGACAGTGGCTTGCGCTGGCTGAAAAAGACGTCGGCGTGCTGCACCGCATCACGAAGCCACCGCCCAGGCGCGAGGAGGAGGTTGTTACTCATGATGGGGTACTGGACTGCCCCACCAAGATAGTCGACGAGAAAGCGAAGGCGTTCCAGGACATCTGGAAGTGCGACCGACTCAAGCACGAGCAGCACACCGAAGTTCTCCAGCGACTACGGGAGCGTGCACGTGCGGAGGCGGCCCCAGAATGGACGCTCGAGGACCTAGACGAGGCCCTCAGAGGAGAGCCCGACAAGGGCAAGGGCATTGACATGTTGGTGTGCTCCGACATCCGCAGGCTGCCGCCCGAAGGCCGCCAGAGGATCGTCGAGTTCTTCAACTCATGCGAGCAGGCGCTCGCATGGCCGTGGCAGCTGCTGTGCGAGATCGTGATGCTCACGCCCAAGCCAGCCAAGGGCGATAGGGCCCTCGCCCTGCTGCCGCAGATGGTGCGCTGCTGGGAGTTGCTCCACAGGCCCGCGGTGAGGCGCTGGGCCAAGCAGCATGAGAGAGAATGGGACGCCGCCGTGGCGGGCAACAGCTGCCTGCGCGAGGCGATGAGGAGAGTCATCAGCGACGAGTGCTGCGACGCGCTCCAGCTGTTCCACGGCAACCTGCTCGCGGACATCGAGAAGTTCTACGACAGCCTTCAGCTCGACTGCGTGATCGAGGCGGGCCTGAGGATGGACTTCCGCCCCCGCCTGCTGGCGATGATGATGCTGCAGCACTCAGCCACGAGGGTGCTGCGGTGGAAAGGTGCCTTCTCGACACCTACCTGGGCAGACAGGTCGCTGCTGGCAGGCTCGAGGCACTCCAACAACCTGGCCAAGACGGTGGTCTACTCCGTCATCGGCAGGCTGCTGGAGGCCTCTCAGGCGCTGCCCAAGCCGCTGCCGAGGGCCTGGTTCGACGACATCAGCATCCGCATCCTGGGCAGCGCAGAGGCAGTCGAGCAGGAGCTGACGGCGGTCACGGTGGGGCTGCGCGACGGTCTACGAGCACAGGGACTCTCGCTCGCGGACAAGACCGTCATCTTCAGCACCAACTACCGCACCACCAAGAGAGTACAGCAGGCGCTGCGCAAGGTGAACCTCCCCGTCCAGGCCGTCACTGAGGGCCGCGACCTGGGGATTGACCGAGGCGCAAGAGGCACGCTGAAAAGGGACACCCACAGAAAGAGGACGAAGCACGCCTTCACGCGCTGCGGCCACGTGGGCAAGAAGCTCAGGAGGCTCAGGCTGCGGCGGAGGAGAGGCATTCTGCACCAAGGAGCGGTGGCCTCCTACATGTACGGCGCGACGGTGCACGGCATGGCACCCTGGGCGCGGCAGAAGGCGAGGAGGAGGTACGCACAAGCTCTGAGGAGGCCGTGGCCAGGCCGCTGCCTCACCACGTTCCTGGCGCTGGAGGGCGCCGACCCCGCGATCACCGCGGTGAAGGCGCAGCTGAAGACGTGGTTCGAGGTCTGGGCCCGCAGCCCCGACATCAGAGCACAGGTCAAGCTTGCCTGGCCGAAGATCTACTTCCAGCTCCGCAAGCTCAGGGCAGAGAAGAGGTGGCAGGCACGCAAGGGGCCGCTGGCCAGCCTGATCCTCCTGCTGTGGGAGGTAGGCTGGGACTCCAGAGGACCAGACGTCTGGATCGACAGGCAAGGGGACTACTGGAGGTTCAACACCGACGAGCAGGGCGGCGACTACACAGAGATCGTGGACGCGCTCCTGCAGGATATCCAAGACCAGCTGTGGGAGACGGCATCGCAGCACCACAACGGCGGAGGGCTACAATATGGCGCGGACGTGACCGACCTTAAGACGCACCTCAACCAGCTCGCCAAGAAGGAGCACCACGGCACGTACGGCGCGCTCCTCACGGCAGCGTGTGCAGGCACCTGGACGAGGCGGCGCAAGCACGAGACCTTCGGCGGCGAGGAGGCCATGTGCGAGTGCGGCAGACCAGAGGATGATGCACACAGGATCTGGGGCCACTGTGCGGCCCGAACCGACTGCGAGGCCATCCGCAAGACAGAGGGCTTGGCATGCAGGGCCATCGAGGGGGCCAAGGAGAACCCCGCCTTCTGGCTCAGAGGCATCACGCCCAAGAAGTGGACCACGCCGCCCAAGTGCGACACCCAACACGTCGAGCACACCGTGGGCGCCTGCATCACCAACAACAGGCTCTCCGCCAGCGACGGCGGCGAGATCACGGGCTGCGGCGACGGCTCAGGAGGCGAGTACAGCGCAGACGAGAGATACTGCCGCTGCGGCTGGGGCTGGGTGCTGCTGAAGGAGGGCGACGACGCCGACGGGATCGCGGGCGCCAGATTCGGCCCACTGCCAGGACCGAGGCAAACCAACAACAGGGCGGAGCTCTTCAGCCTGATCAGCTTCGTCAACGCCACGGAGGGCAAGGCCAGCTTCTGGACCGACAGCGAGGTCACCTGCCTGGGCTGGGCGGCGCGACGCGAGGAGACCACAGGGCTCGGCTGCACGAACGGCGACTTGTGGCACCAGCTGGGCGAGGCGATCCGTGCGCGAGGAGGCGACCGCAACGACATCAGCGTGCACCACCTCAACAGCCACATGACTGAGCAGGAGGCCCGCGCGAAGGGCATCACGAGGCGCATCTGGGCAGGCAACCAGGCAGCCGATCAGTACGCAGACGCAGGCGCCAAGACCCACGCGATCAGCGACACCGAGATGAGCTGCTACGAGTGGGTGAGAGCGACGGCGCACCTGGTGAGGCTCAGGATCGCTGCAACCACCAAGGACGTCATCACCAGAAGGCCGCCAGACGAGAAGGAGATGAGAGAGGCCCGCCGCGCTCAGGCTAAGAAGCGACGGCAGGACACCGTGCGCAAGAAGGACCTGCTGGGGGACAACCACTTGCGGCGGCCGCTCACCCAACACGTTCTGGCACGAGACCGTCGAGGCACAGGCTGGACGTGCCTGAGCTGCTGGCAGTCGGTCTCCAGTACGATGACGGCGCAGAACATCCACAGCTGGCTGACGCAGGAGTGCAGTGGCCCACCGCCCGAGACGGCGATCACGGTCACCAAGTTCGGCGTCGAGTCGCATCCCACGCACAAGCTGAGGCGGCTGAGGAGGCACAACAGGTGGTTCTGCGAGAAGTGCGGCGGCGCCACCACTGAGCTGATCGCCAAGAAGCTGCAGGAGCCTTGCTGTGGACACACGGCATGCGACAGCGGGCACTACAGGCTACAGGGGTGGCTGAGACAAGCGGCGCGAGAGCAAGGCACCTGCGACAGGCCTCGCGCACAGAGCGACCCTGAGGACGAGGAGGACGAGGAGCAGCTTGCAGAGGCCAGCAGCAGCCAGAACACGGAGGTCGACACGACAGGGGGCACAAGTGGTGTTTCCTGGCGAAACAAACGGGAAGAGCCACCCTGCCGTCTGCGGGTGAAGTGCCGAGGCAACGCTGCTGGCGCGCTGGAGGCGACGAGGAGAGCTACGCCGCCTGCGGAGCCAGGCAGCCTGCCCGCCCCACCAGCTGCAGGAGCAGGCCGAGGGCCCGCGACGCGGGACAGGGCACGTCGGGCCGCGGCGGCCAGAGCGAGAGCGCGCAGCGAGGCAGCAGGCGCGCGACCCGACGGCGGAGACAGAGGAGAGCAGAGGCCACGGCGATCAGAAAGCGAAAGACGACGAGCTGAGGAGCCGATCGTGAGACGCCTGCTGGACGCGACCGCCGCCACACCAGCACCGACGCCGACACCGACGCCAGCACCACCAGCAGCAGCAGACCGACCTGATGAAGCTGAGGCCGCACGCCGTGCCGCCTCGCGAGCGCTGCTGGAGGAGGAGCGGTGGCGCGCGGCGCGCCCGCCGCCAGAGGCGAGAGGGGCCCGCGCGGCGAGCGCCGCCCCGCCGCTGCCGCTGGGCGCGCTGCGTCGGCTGCTGGACGAGGGCGAGCGGCCCGCGGGGCGGGTGAGGACCACGCGAGGCGGAGCTGATGGCAGACGATGTGGTCTCCCCGCCCCGCGGAGAGAGGGCTCGGCTGCGGAGCCGCCCGCAGGCCCCCCGGTTGCTCGGCACGTCCCCCTGTTGCCGAGGACCGAGGCGGCCTGAGAGGCGCCGAGAGCGGCGCCCCCGCGCGCGCGCGCCGACAGCGCCGCGCGGGTTGCCACGACGTGGCGGCTCGAAAGAGCTCGGAAAGAGCTCCTCCTCCTCCTCCTCCTCCTCCTCCCTGCACCCCTCCTCCAAAACATGTCCCTGGCCCTAGGTGCTTACACGGGTTCCAGGAGGCCCCCGACGGCCTCCAGAGCAGGACGACGACGACGACACCGACGACGACGACGGCGACGACGACGACGTCGGCGGTGGCGGCGGCGGCGGAGTCGGCGCTGGCGGCTGTGACGACGGCGACGACGCCACGCCCCACGACACGAGCGAGAACGAGGTCGCGCGGAGTAGGCGCGAGAGCGCGAAAGCGCATTCGAGGTGTTCAGCAATCACAACTGTTTAGCGACGACGACAACGACGACAACGTGAACGAGGACGAGGACGAGGACGACGACGAGGACGACGGCGATGACGGCGGCGGCGGCGTCGACGGCGACGACGCCAGGCCCCAAGAAACGAGCGTGACCGAGGTCGCGCGGAGCAGGCGCGAGAGCGCATTCAGGGTGTCCTATAATAACCATTGTTTAGCAGTTAAGGCTTGACAGGGACCCTCTGGGAGTCTTGCAGAAGACGAAGGACGCATCGAGCGGGAGCGTCGTTGCGGTCCCGAGGTGAGAAGCAGGAAAGTATCGAGCGGAAACACCGATTTTGTTTTAAAGGCGGCTTTGGGGGGCGAGCAAAAATCCCAGCCCCGAATGAGATAGAAAGAAATATCGAGCTGGAGCGTTGTTGTTGTTGGGGGGCCGGTTGTGGCGGAACCCCGAAACGCCTGAGCGTGAACCTACTTTGAAAAATGCAGCCGGCGCCTAGGAGAGAGCGCGAAAGCACATCCAGGGTGTCCAACAATAACTGTTTAGTAACCAACAACAACAATATGTTGAAGAGAATTCGCTCTTATCAGCTCGCGTGCCATCCAACACGTATATCAGAAACCCTCGGTACATGCCCTCTTTGTCTCCGACCGTACCCCCATTAAGGGGTATATCTTTTTTACCTGCAACGTGCATTTCGTGCGGCCCCCAAGGCAGGGAAAGAGAGGACGGATGGAAGGAAGGGACAAGGGGGAGAACGAGAGAGAGAGAGAGAAAGAGAGAGTACGGGCGGGCGGGCGAGCCCCGACGGGCGGGTCGAGCGGGCGGGTCGCTGAAGCGTGAATCCTGCTTGAATCGCAAGGAAATCGAGGCCGCAACTCCGAAGAACCTCTGGAGGTACTCCAAAACGAAAACGCGATTCCTGAGTATCGAGGGGCGGCATCTGAATACAGAGCGAGGAAGTCTCAAGCGGGAGCGCGATCCTGCGAAGATTGCAAGGAGGTCTCAGCCAAAACAGATTCTCAATCAAACTGTAAAGAAGCATCCGGCGGGAGCCGCTGTTGTTCTGGTTCGGGGGCCCGCCGCCCAGTTCGAGGCAAAAGACTTTCCCTGATAAGAACCGGGGTGCGAGCCCCGGGAGGGGCACTTCAATAGAGAAGCTATAATGTCTACTGGAGGGGGGATCCACAATAATGGTTCTTCAAGCATGAATAGACAATAACAGCACCATCACCAACAACGACAACAGCAACATCATGCACACCAGCAACAGCAACAACAACAGAAACAACAAGCATTTAAGACTGTTCGGTCTTGCCTGCTCGCGTGTCCTTCAACACGTCTATCCAAACTCCTCGATACTCGCCGTCTCAGCCTTCGATCGCGCCCCCTTAGGGGTGTATCATTCTCACTGCAACGTGAAATCCGGGCAGCCCCTAAGGGCAGGGGAAGAGAGCACGGATGGAAGGAAGGTCCGAAGGGCAGGCGGGTTGCTGAAGCCTGCGTCCTGCATGAATCGCGAGGAGGTCTCGAGCGATAGCGCGATTCCCAAATTAATCGTGAGCAGATCCAGCGACAGCGTGATTCCCTGATACCTGAGTGTTGAGGGCGCGGCGTCTGAATGAATTGCGAGGTCGTCCCATGCGAGAGCGCGGTTCCTGTGTGATTGTGAGGACGTCCCGCGCGAGGGCGCGATTTGGAAATAAATGCTGAGGAACTATCAAGCGGGAGCCGTTGTTGTTGTTGTTGTTGTTGTGGTTGTTGTTGTTGTCGTTGCTGTCGTTGTTGTCGTTGTTGTCGTTGTTGTTGTTGTTGTTGTTGTTGTTGTTGTTGTTGTTGGTGTTGTTGTTGTTGTTGTTGTTGTTGTTGTTGTTGTTGTTGTTGTAACTCGGGGGCCACAGGCTCAACCCGCCGGGAGGGGGGGGGGGTCCCGAGGGGGGGAGGTCAGACGCCCCAGGGGGGGGGGGGGTCAGACACGACGCCCCCCCTGGGAGTCCTGGAGCCCCAAAAAGCCCAAAGACGGGCCAAGAGTGCCCCAAGAGGCCCCAAA
The DNA here is from genome assembly GCA_963575745.1 of Prorocentrum cordatum. Lineage (NCBI taxonomy): Eukaryota > Dinophyceae > Prorocentrales > Prorocentraceae > Prorocentrum > Prorocentrum cordatum. The sequence continues at coordinate 502,577 of CAUYUJ010003336.1, forward strand.
GACAGTCCAAGAGAACCCCGAATCGCCGCACGATCTGTCCAAGACGCCTTGACGGCCTCCAGACGGCCCAAGAGGCCTGCAAAGCGCCCCTAAAAGGCCTCCAGGAACTTTCTCACGAGAGCCCCGAGAGGCAAAATTCATGGATGTTCCATACGTGTTTGAAAGATTTTGGCGTTCTTGCCTCTTCCGCTTCCCGACGCGCCAAGACGGCCCAAGAGGCCCCCAAGATCGCCCCGAGACGGCCCAAGAGGCCCCCAAGAGGGTCCCCTAACGGCCGAAGAGGGCCCCAAGATGGCCCAAGACCCCTCCAAGACGGCCCAAGAGGCCCCCAAGACGGCTCCAGGAGAGCGCCCAGACGGGGGACCCGAACGGACATTTCGAGCTCTCAGCCCCAAGAGGCCCCCAAGAGGCCCCGAAGAAGCCCCAAGAGGCCCCAAGAGGCTCCCAAGGGGCCCCCAAGGGGCCGCCAAACTGCCCCAAGACAGCCCAGGAGAGCCCCAAATTGCCCAGGAGGCCTCCAATAATGCCTCGAGACGGCGCAAGAGGAGCCCTGGACGGCCAAGACGGCCTCAGGAGAGCCACAGACTGTCCCAAGAAAGCCTCTGGCCACCTCTTCCTCCTCCTCCTCCTCCTTCTCCTCCTCCTCCTCCCCCCCCCTCAGCTCCCCCTCCTCCTGCTCTCCTCTGCCTCCTTCTCCTCCTCTTGCTTCTCCTCCACATCCTTCTCCCCTCCTCCTCTCTCATCCACCTCCTCCACCCGGCCCCCCCCTTGGTTTTCATCTTCGTCGCTCTCAGGGTCGGCGGCAACGGCCGTAAGGCCTTCGCAATAAATGCTGAGGAACTATCGAGCGGGAGCCATTGTTGTTGTAACTCGGGGGCCAAAGGCTCAACTTGGTGACACCACCCTGGGAAAAAAAACAAGGTGCGAACCCTGGGATAAGCACTTCAATTGAACAACCGTTACCGGGCAGGGAGGATCAAACCACTTATTCGTTATAACTGAGAAGTCATCAACAACAACACAAAACACCACCAACACCAACAGCAACAGCAACACCAACAACACGCATTATGAGACTGTTCGCTCTTATCTGCGTGCGTGCCATGCACAACGTATATCCCAAACCCTCGATACACGCCCTCTTCGTCATCAATGGTACCGCCTTGGGGGGATGACCTCCTTACCTGCAACATGTATTTCATGCAGCCCCTCGAGCAGGGGAAGAGGGGATGGATGGAAGAAAGGGACAAGGGGAGGATGGAGAACGAGAGAGCAAATAGCGTGAGGGTGGCTACGAGCAGAAAACGTGTGGCAGAACCAGACGGGCAGATTGGGCGGGTAGACCCTTACAGGCGGGTCGGGGAGGCGGGCCCAGGCGGCCAGATCGAGCACTGCATGAATCGCCAGTCTCTAGCGATAGCAAATTCCCAAGTAAATCGTGAGACGGGCCAAAGCGAGAGCGTGATTCCTGAGTGTCGAGGGCGCGGCGTCTGAATACATTGGGAAGAAATCCAACGCGAGAGCGCAATTTCTTTATAAATTGTGAGGACGTCCCGCGTGAGAGCGCGATTTGGGAATAAGCTGTGAAGATGTATCAGGCGGGAACCGTTAATTCTGAGACCCAAGACTTCCCTTGATAAAAAAAACAAGGTGCGAGACCAAGGGAGGGTTCTTCAATTCAAAAAATATAGCGTGCCCTGGAGGGGGGATCAGCACTGGCTATTTTTCAATAATCGTGAGAGGTCGACAACAACACCAACACCAAAACCAACAACAACAATAGCAATAACAAAAAAACACCAACAACACTACCACCAACAACACCACCAACAATGATCATTTTAGGGCTGTTCGCTTTTACTGGCACGCGTGCCTTGTATTCTGTACACCCCAACCCTCGATACCCACCCACTTCCTCTTGGATCGCACCCCTTTTCGGGGGAAAATTCTTCCTTGTCGGCCACTGACTGATGTGCGAGGTACTCTCGAGCGAGAATATCGTTCCTGAATTCGGGGGCCGCTCTGGCCAGACGCTCTCGGAATCCATATTGAAACATGTCGAACGGGAACCCTTGTCGCCGTGTCTGGGCGTCCACCAACTTCCCTGAATTACGATAATGTCTCGAGCGAGAGCGCCACTCTTGAGTTCGGGGGCCTCTCTGGACAGGGCCTCTGGGAATACACCTTGAGGAAGTATCGAACGAGAGCCGTTGTCGTCGTGGTTGGGCGTCAACCAGCTTGATTGAATCACGAGAATGTCTCGAGCAAGAGCGCCGTTCTTGAGTTCGGGGGGCTTTCTGGCCAGGGGCTCTCGGAATAAATCGTGAGGAAATATCGAGCAAGAACCCTTGTCGTCGTGACTGGGCCTCCGCCAACTTAATTGAATCCGGAAGAAATCTCCAGCGAGAGCGCCGTCCCTGAATTCGGGGGCCTCTCTGGCCAAAATATCTCGGGGTAAACCGTGAAGAAATATCGAGCGGGAGCCGTTGTCGTTGTAGCCGGGCCTCCAAGGGCACACTTTACAATCAAGCCCGCGCTCGAGCGGGAGACTCGTTTTCAAAGGAATTGCAGCTGGCGTCGAGGCGAGAGCACGCGGAACCGTTTCCAAGGATCAACAACAACTATTCTTTAGACATGGGTACTCAACAACAACAGCAACACCAACAATACCAACAACAACAAACAATACAAACAACAACAGCAACACCACCAACAACAACAACACCGACAACAACAACACCGCCAACAACAACAACAACAACAGCAGCAACAACAACAACAACAACAACAACAACAACAACCACAACCATACCAACCACACCACAACCAGCGGCAACAACAGGAACAGCTCAACAACACCAACAATCATTTTAAGGCTGTTCGCTCCTGCCTGCTCACGTACCTATCAATACGTATATTCCGAACCCTCGGCGCCCGCCCTCGTCGTCTTCGATCGTGCCCCGTTGGTGGCACATCTTCCTTACATGCCACGTGCATTTAGCGCAGCCCCTAAAACAATGCAAGAGAAGACGGGTGGAAGGGGAAGAAGAAGAATGGAGCACGAGAGAAAACAGCAGGAAGGGTGGAAGGAGCAAAATATAACTGGTACCCGAAGCGACCAGGTCGAGCAGGCGGGTTGCTGAAGCGCATGAATCGCGAGGAGGTCTCGAGCGATAGCGCGATTCCCAAGTCAATCGTGAGGAAAGCCAAAGCGAGAGCGTTATTCCTGAGCGCCGAAGGCGCATCGTCTGAACAAACCGCGAGGGAATTGCCACGCGAGAGCGCGTTTCGTATACAAATTGTGAGGAAATCCCGCGCGAGAGCGCGATTTGGGAATACATTGTGAGGAAGTCTCAAGCGGGAGCCGCTGTTGTTGTTAACCGGGGGCCAACAACACAGTTTGAGCCCCGTGACTTTTCCTAATAAAAAAGGGGTGCGAGCCCCGGGGGAAGCACTTCGATTGAAACAATACAATGGTCACCGGAGGGGGGGGATCAACAATAATTGTTCTTCAATAGTGAGGGTTCAACAATCTCAACAACAATCATTTTAAGGCTGTTCGCTCCTTCCTGCTCACGTGCCAATCACTACGTATATCCCGAACCCTCGGTACCCGCCCTCGTCGTCTTCAATCGTACCCCGTTGGGGGTATATCTTCCTTACCTGCTACGCACATTTAGCGCAGCCCCTAAAACAAGGGAGGAGAAGACGGGCGGAAGGGGGAGGGATAAGAATGGAGCGAGAGAGAAATTAGCAAGAGGGGGGCAAGGAGCAGAAAACAAATTGTAAAACCAGACGGGCAAATTGGGTGGGCAGACCCATAGCGGGTAGGTCGGGAAGACTGGCCCAGGCGACCAGGTCGAGCAGGCGGGTTGCTGAAGCGTGGGTCCTGCATGGATTGCGAGGAGGTCTCGAGCGATAGCGCGATTCCCAGGTCAATCGTGAGAAAAGCCAAAGCGAGAGCGTTATTCCTGAGCGCCGAAGGCGCATCGTCTGAATCAACTGCGAAGGAATTGCCATGCGAGAGCGCGTTTCGTATACAAATTCTGAGAAAGTCCCGCGCGAGAATGCGATTTGGGAATAAGCTGTGAGGAAATACAAAACGAGGGCAGCTGTTGTTGAAAACCGGGGGCCAACGACACAGCTTGAGCCCCGCGACTTGCCCTGATAAGAAAAACAGGGTGCGAGCCCTGGGGGAAGCACTTTAATTCAACAATATAGTGGTCACCAGAGGAGGGAACCAACCATACTTATTTTTCAATAATGAGTGTTCAACAACGACAGCAACAGCAACAGCAACAGCAACAACAACAGCAACAGCAACAGCAACAGCAACAACAACAACAGCAACAATCATTTTACCCGAACGCTCAGTGTTCTCCCCAGTGCCAGGGTTTTCTTGCGACACCAGCCAATACCCCCACTTCGTGGGGGGGCCGTTCAAGCTCTACCAAATATCCAAACGACTCTTCGAGACCACCCACACCCAGCTTCCCGCCCTATGACGTTGGGACACTTCACTTCGTGGCGTGCGGACGACCCTGGCTACTACACTGGCGTGGGGTACACACCCACAGAGGTTGATCACATCTGTTACATATGATGTGGTACACGGTACACGTGAGATGGTACGCAGTGCCAAGATAGTTGGTCACATTTTTGGGGCAAATTCGTGGGGATGCGATTACAGAAGTACATGTGTTACACTGATGTTATACAGTCCCAAGGATGACGCATGCATTGCTCATAGACTCATGGCGCTATGATCCTAACTCTCAGTGCCCAACGCGCGCGTGCACAGCCAGACGGAGGGAGAGAAACACATGTATACAAGGTTCGTGACATACGCACGGTCCACCATGTTGTAAACGATCGCATGCACGGTAAGTTCTGAAATTATACGTATGTACAAGCAGACATGCGAGGGAGAAAGGGAGATGGCCATCGACAGTTCCAATACGGCTCCAAGGCGGAAGAGGGGGAGGAGGAGCAGGACAAGGAGGAAAGGAGAGAAGCGAGAAAGGAAGAACGCAGACGGCGCGGCTCTGGACACAAAGGGGTGCCATACTTTCTCCTGCTTTCGCAAACAGGTCCAGTCACACGTAGGGGTATACTCAACCGAATGGTCTTCGCATCCAGAAGCATACTAAAGGCGCGACGCATCGTCGTCTGCGATGGCGCGGAGCGGGCGCGTGGGTGCCCGGCTGCCTGGCTGATACACGTGCGGGCCTGGCTGATACCCGTGCGGTCCCAGATGCCCAATGAGATTGCCGATACGCCTGCTGGCGGGAAGGCCGGTGCTTGCATACGGCAATGCTACCGCGAGCACGTTGTGGACCTGCGGTGGCAAGGCCTGGTAATCGAGCATGTTCGGAAGCTCGTCGCTCTGACCATACGACCGCCATACGGGCAACCACCACCACTGGTCTTGACGCGGATACGTGATCTCTGTGCCGACCTCAGGGGATACGTTCCAAAGGGCCATTTTCTGCGGGTCCGTACCCATGAAGGCCGCGTGGTACGCAATGAATACGTCCAAGGTGGCCAGGGCCATCTTGGGTTTTAAAGATTCATCAAGAGACCGCGAATGGATTTCGAGATTTTTCGGATGAGAAAGTAGTGCGTTTTCATATGTTTTCTGAACATCGCATCTTGAAATTATTGAAAACCCATTGTGTTTGGCAGGATTTCGACATGCGCGCGCGGCGGCCGCGCGCATGTGCACTTCGTCTCATTTTTTGCAAGGGATGGTGGCCCTCGCAGGCGCGCAACCGTTGTTGGAGAAGTTCAAAGCACCTGAAGAAGTAGCACGCAAAGACCCTTTTGACAGAAATGTTTAAAAAGTGGTGTGTTTCCTATGAATCCGCAAGAGCGCGCGGAAGGACATTTTGACAATTTTTTCTTAAAAAACCATTGGGTTTTTGATGTTTTTATGTTAAAATCGCTACGAAACCTAAGGTTTTGGAAGGATTTCGTCTTGCGAGCGCGAATGTCCACTTTACCTTATTTTTTGCAAGGGATTCTTGAAATTTGATCAACTAAGAACAAGAATTTTCATTTTCTATTGTTTTTTGCAAGGGAAAACGAGCGTCAACAAAAAACCGGATCCGGGGGTAATCCACTTTTCTGAAGCTTTCGCAGAAAAATGATGAAAATGTAGCTGCGGCCTAGGTTTTGGGCGGGGGGCGTGCACCAGGGGGTCCAACAATAATAATTCTTTAGAAGTAATAGTGTTCAACAAACAGCAACAGCAACAACAACAACAATCACTTTACCCGAACGCTCAGTGTTCTCACCAGTGCCAGGGTTTTCATGCGACGCCAGCCAATACCCCCACTTTGTGGGGGGGCAGTGCAAGCTCTACCAAATATCCACACGACTCTTCGCCACCACCCACACCCAGCTTCCCGCCCTATGACGTTCGGACACTTCACTTCGTGGCCTGCGGACGACCGTGGCTACTACACTGGCGTGGAGTACACACCCACAGAAGTTGTTAAGCCTACGTTCGTACACCCACAGAAGTTGTTAAGCCTTGTGAACCCACAAGGCTTAACAACTTGTGAACCCACACCCGTTGCAAGAGCGTGCGAAAGTAGCTCGCGCGAGCTCATGTAACATAAATGTTGGAAAACCATTGGTTTTTTTAGGATTCGGACAGCGCGCGCGGGTAGAAATTTTGAAAAGTCGTGCAGGTGTTTTTCGAGGACCTACGGTGCGATTCGTGTGATTTTATGATGCGCGGTGCTAAAATTCTTAAGAAGCCCAATGGTTTTTGGAGATTTCGGCGTGCGCGCGCGAAGAAAAAACGAATGTGTCCCGCATGGTATTATTTGACAGGGATGATGGCCCTGGCAGGTGCGCAACCGTTGTCGCAGAAGTTCGAAAAAGTTGCTCGCAAAAGCCCGTTTGACAGAAATGTTTAAAAAGTGTTGGGTTTCCTACGAATCCGCAAGAGCGCGCGGGATGAGATTTTGACAGTTTTTTGTTGAAAAACCATTGGTTTTTTGATGTTTGTATGTTAAAATCGCTGCGAACACTAAGGTTTTGGAAGGATTTCGTCTTGCGCGCGCGAATGTCCACTTTACCTTATTTTTTGCAAGGGATTCTTGAAATTTGATTATATTAGAACAAGAAATGTCATTTTCTATTGTTTTTTGCAAGGGAAAGCGGATTACAACAAAACAACCGGATCCTGTACACACCCTCTTTTCTGAGGCTTCCTCACGAAAATGATGAAAATGTAGCTGCGGCCTAGGCGGCGCAGGGGGGGCGCGCACCAGGGGGCCCAACAATAATCATTCTTTAGAATAAATAATGTTCAACAACAGCAACAACAACAACAACATCAACAGCAACAGGCGTCATCCGGGCCACGGAATCTCACTTCAACCACGCACCCACGGATGGTGTACGGTAGGTTTGCGTCGTGTCGACCACCGGCGACCCCAGCGCGGGCGTTCAAGGTTGAACGCCGCCGGCGACCCAGAATCGATCGATGTTGAACGATCGGACGTTGCGGCAGCGGCCGATCGTTCAAGGTTGAACGATCCCTGCGGTGTCAAAAACCAACGCTGTGGTCGGCACGACACGAACCTGCCGTAAGACCGCTGGGCCCCCTCATTCTGATCTCTGGTCAATGACACGCCGCCGTGGGAAAGTCGTCAGCGCGTTGTCTACTGCAGAAGAGACAGCTGGCCTTCGAACAACGACGGAGGAATAATACGCTGACGGGATCCCACCCGCGGAAACATCCGCACATCCGCACACACCGCAGGTACAGATCGAATAGGGCGACAACGGAGGATCCGCCGACACTGTCGCCGTGTGAGGGGTTTTCTCATTCGAAGGTCTCCTGTTCCTGTGACCATCCTGGAGCCACGTCCTCAGGCGCTCCCCTCTCCCTTTCCTTGCGGCCGCCTGGGGCTCTCCAAACCCGCTCTGGATTTTGTATGGAAATTGCACTGTTCACCGCCAGGGACTGCAACAGACATGCTACGCTACGCGCAAACATGGCAAAACACGACGGCCAACTACCACGGGTTCAATGGAAAGCGATGCGCGGCAGGCGGAACCCTCCGCGTGCGGCAGCGCCACCTGCCTACGCAGTCAAAGCAACCCACTTGTCGTTTGGAAAAGGGTTTCGTGCACGCTCCCTTTTCGTTAACGAGGGTTGGACACCTGTGAAACCCGATGTGTGAATGAATCGACCCAATCCGCAGTCGAGTCGGAGGGAAGCCCCTCCCGAACTCCTCGAGGTCCTGGGGCACGACGCCCGGGCGGTGGACGCGGGCACACTCTGGCGGTGGAGCAGGGGCGAGGCGGAGGAGAGGAGCCGGAGCTCCCTCCTCCCCCTCCCCCTCCCCCTCCTCCTCCTCCTCCTCCTCCTCCTCCTCCTCCTCCTCCTCCTCCTCCTCCCCCTCCTCCTCCTGCTCCCCCCTCCCCTCCTCCTCCTCCTCCTCCTCCTCCTCCTCCTCCTCCTCGTCCTCCCCCTCCTCCCCCTTCTCCTCCTCCTCCTCGTCCTCCTCCTCCTCCTCCTCCTCCTCCTCGTCCTCCTCCTCCTCCTCCTCCTCCTCCCCCCTCCTCACACTCCCCCTCATCCTCCAGCACCGAGATGGAGGCGAGCCGCAGCAGGTGGCGACGGCCCGAGCCTCCCAGGACGCCCGCAGCGCCCGGGCCAGCTCGTGGTAGGCCTCGGGCAGCGAGTCCTGGGCCAGCCGGGCGCCCAGTGCCTGGCGGGCTGCCACGCGGAGCACGGTGTGTAAGGCGAAGCCAGGACGAGGACCGAGTGAGACAAGGAGGCCACTGAGAGACATAGAAATCGAGGATCGAGTCTGAGAGATAGAACTCGGGGACGACACGGGGCGGGGATGAAATCTAAGACGTTGAAATCGAGGATCTCTGAGACCCACCGGATCTGGCTAAGGTCTTAGGCGCCGCGGCCTTCTCTGACCGCTCCGGAACGCTCTGAGAGCGTCGGGCCCGCTCTGGAACGGATTAATCCTCGTCCCAGCCCCGTCCGAGTACAAGCGGGCTGCTGAAATCCCAGACATGATCGCGTTTTAAGAAAATCGAGACGGGAAACTTTCGGCTGCTTTCGGCCTCTGGGGGCCCTCACCGGGACCTGGGACCGTTAAAAACCAACCCGCGATCAGAAACCAACACCAGCGAATGGGTCGCGATTTCTAGGGACTCCGTATAGAAAAATGCAGACATCGCATGTCTGGAATGAGAAACGCTGAATAAGGAACGAAGCCCCGCTTTGGCACCACCAGAGCCTGGATGCACGAGGAGGGCTAGAGGAACAACCACGGAATGACCTAAGGAACATATCGAGCCCCTTCCGAACCCCAAGGGTCCTTATTTCAGCGTCTTGACTGCACCTTTTTCTATGAAAAACCTATCTTGATCAAAAGCTCGGCGGACTGGCGGCAGCTAGCGGCAACTGATTAGCAACCCATAGCGGCACACGCCCCGCGCCAACCGTCCAGCAATGATACCCCGCTCGCCGCTGATGGCGCTCCAGGCATGGAGCCTGGCCCAAACAAGTCCTTCCAAAAGAGGCTATTGTTATTCATCTGCGGTGACCTGGGTTGTCCGGGAGGAGCAATAGTCTGAACCCCGGTTGACCGGAGGACACCCCTGTGGAATATAAGCTTCGGAAGACCTTCCGCAATGAATTTCGATTGTGAGCGATCTCTAGAAACTCTGGAGTGCCAGTGGTGTGCCTTTAAGGGGCTGGCGTGGTTCCCTTGGAAAACAGCTAGGGGATAGCCCACCCGCAGCAATAATATTCTGAGCGGGCGATTCCTATGTGAATCGTATACTCATACATATGAGTAAGCGATGTGAGTCGCTTGCAACTCCTACGTGAAGCGCTTACGAAACCTATGTGAAACGTATACGGTTCCAATGTGAATCCTAGACGACTCCGATGTGAATCGTAAATGAATCAGATGAACATCGTATAGGAACCCAATGTGAATCGCATAAGAAACCAATGTGAAGCGTATACGGTTCCCAAATGTAGAATAGACGGCTTCCATGTGAAACGTACACGAATGCTGTGTAATTCGCATACGAATTTTATGTGAATGGTCCACGGGTCCGATGTAACACGTATCCCGTGTGTATCGTATACGATTCCTGTGGAACGCATACGATGCATCAGTGAGCCGTAAACGACTCCGACGTGAAGCGTATACGATTCCGATGTGGGTCGTGTACGACTTCTTTTTGAATCCTAAACGGCTCCCATGTGAATTGTATGCGGTTCCCACGCGAGTCGTATACGATTCTTTGTAAAGCGTAACCGATTCCGATTCGAATCGTACACGCCGCCGTGACTCGTCTGCGACTCCAATGTGAAACGCGTGCGGTTCCTGTGACTCCTGTACGAGACGCACGTGGCTTGAATGGGAATTCCACGGGGATCATATACGGTTCGTAAGTTGTATACGGAATCTGTTTCAAACGGACGCGACTCCAATGTGAATCGGAGACGACTCTTCTGTGAGCCGCACGCGCGTGCTACGTGAACCGTATGAACCGTCGACAGGTCCATGCCAATCGTATACAGGTCCTACGTGTATCGTAAACGCTTCTTCTGTGAGCCGCATACGACTCCCATGTCAATCGTATACGCTTCCTATGTGGGCCGCGATTCCGATGTGAATCGTAGACGACTCGTATGCGAACCGCGTACGAAACCAACGTGATTCGTACACAATTCCCATGTAATTCGTATACAACTCTTATGTGAACCGTATACGATCCCTATGAGGTTCGTCTGTGACTACTGTGATTTGCATGCGATTCATATGTGAATCGTATACGGTGTCAACAGGATCCGTACAGAACCCTGAAGGAATCCGACGGAACCCCACACATCCCCAAGGAATCCTAAGAAATCCGACGCAACCCTGAAGAACCCGCAGGCTTCCTAAGGAACCCCTAAGGCCTAAGGATCCTCGGGAATCCACAGGAATGCGCCGAACTGGAATCCTGAGGAAATCCTCGAACATCCTAGAATCCTGAAACGAATTCAAAGAAAACCTGAGGGAAACCCAAAAAATGCTGAGGAACCCTACTGAAATCTAAGACACCCGCAGGAACTCTAAAAGAATCCGTGGGCCCGCTGAATCCCCGGAGCCCGACAGCGGCGAAAACCCTCCAGGACCCGTTTCCCTCAGGACGCCTTTCCTTCATGAGCCAGAAGGACACGGACATAATAGAGAGCGAAGGGGCGTTGACGGCCACGGCGAACCTCGGCAACAACAGGATCTCCAGACTGTGGCCCGAAGGAACGATTTGGGAACCGCAGCCGGCCCATCCCTAGCCAAAGGTATTCCTCCGCCTCTTCCTCCGCGTCCTCCTCGTCCTCCCCCTCCTCGTCCTCCCCCCCCTCCTCGTCCTCCTCCTACTCCTCCTCCTCCTCCACCTCCTCCTTCTCCTCCTCCTCCTCCTCCTCCTCCTCCCCCCCCTGCCCCCTCCCAGGCACGCCGTCCTGCCTGCGAGCTGTCGGTAAGTCCCGCGTCGACGAGGACGAGGAGGGAGGAGAACGACGAGAAATGAGGGAGGAGGAAAAATAAGACGAGGGTTCGGTGATTCGGGTTTGGGGTTTGGGGTGTGGGGCTTGGGGTTTGGTGTTTGGGGTTTGGAGTTTGGGGTTTGGGGCTTGGGGTTTGGTGTTCGGTGTTCGAGGTTTGGCGTTTGGTGTTTTCTGTTTTGTGTGTTGAGATTTGGTGTTTGGTGTTTGGTGTTTGGTGTTTGGGGGTTGGTGTTTGGGTTTGGTGTTTGGGCTTGATGTTTGGGGTCTGGTGATTGGGGTTTGGTGTTTGGTGTTTGGTGTTTGGTGATTGTTTTCTTTTTCGGGGGTGGGTGTTGTTTGGCGTTTGGCGGGGTGGATTTGTTCTTAGGGGTTTGGTGTTTGGGGTTTGGGGCTTGTTGATTAAAGTTTGGTGTTTGGTTGTGTGTTGGTGTTTCGTGTGTTTCGTGTGTGTGTGTGTGTGTGTGGTGCTTTGGAGGTCTTGACTGCTCCAATCCGGGGTATGGCCCAACTCTGCCGGGGCCTATAGCCCGTCCAACCAGGGTATAGAATTCGGCCTGGGGGGCGGGCGGGCCCGATAAGCCCGGGCGATCGCCGAGCCCTTACAGGTCAGTCTCAAGCGCCGCAGACTGCACCCGGGGCCGCAGAGAGCGCCCCGGTGGGAGGGCTTCGAAGCCGGGCGACGAAGGCCAACTGCGCCGCAGCGCGCGCAGTGGTCGGAGCGCCGGTCACCGCCTCGCCCCCGCCCAAGGGATGCGAAGCGGCTGGGGGGGATGGGAGGAGCCCAGATCTCCAACGGCATGATTGTTTTAATCCCGGCGGCGCTTCCTCGATTTCGGCCTCCAGGGGCCCTTGCGGGGGCCCCCGTGGGACCATCAAAATGGACCCCGGGCGAGCAACTACTCCCGAGGGAGGGGTCGGGACCTCTTGGGCCGCACACTGAATGAATCAGATCGTCGGATGTCTGGGAGGGGTCGGACGGTCGGTCGGTCGAGGAACTCGTGCGACTCAGTCAGCTGAGCTTTGCCGGGGTGGTGCTGACATCAAGGTTAGCCAGCAGCCAAACGCATTTTTTGTTCAAAGAGCCCCCCAGCGCTGAGTTTTTTAACATGCAAAAGGAACAGAAACACAATACAAGGAACAGAAGCACGGAAATTAGAATCATGGAGGGGGGGCAGGAGGGAGCATGATGGAGGAACATCTGGAGTGAGGAGAACGGATGGGAATGAGGAGCGGAGTGAGGAGGTAGAGAAAGGTGGAGGAGAGTGAGACGGAAGAGCAATAGCGAGAGGGAGGAGGGGAGGGAGGAGTGTGAAGGCGGTTGGTGAGGGTGGTAGAAGCGAGAGGAGGATTGAGGATGAGGGAAGGGTGAAGGGTGAGCGGGAGAGAGGATCGAGGGATGCTGGGAGGAGGAAGGAAGAAGAGACGGGGTGTGGATGGGCAGGAAGGATTGAAGGGGAGGAGGAGGAGGAGGAGGAGGAGGAGGAGGAGGAGGAGGAGGATGAGGAGGAGGAGGAGGAGGAGGAGGAGAAAGAGAAGGAGGAGAACGACGAGGACGGAGGAGGACGGACGACGATGCATTGCATGACGGCAATCGCCAACAAGCTCGGCGACGAAGCCGTCGTCCCCACCCGTGATGTGTCCCCGCCTGAAGCCCGAGCTCCTCTCCAGAGGAGAAAAACAAGGGCAACTATGTTGGCGCTTCGCGCTGCGCAAAACGCGAACCGCGCACAACTTCGCGTTCTCGCACCGCCCCCCTGGGGTGGGGGCGAGGAGGACCAGGAGGAAGTGTGAGGAGGGAGGAGGAGGGAGGAGGGAGGAGGAGGAGGACGAGAAGGACGAGGAGGACGAGGAGGAAGTGTGAGGAGGGAGGAGGAGGACGAGGAGGAGGAGGGAGGAGGGAGGAGGCGGAGGCGGGGCAGGAGAAGGAGGAGAAAGAGGAAAACGATCCGGCCGGCTCGTCGCCGCCCGTCGCCGTGTTGCTTTGCGTTGCGTCGCATTGCTTTGCGTTGCTCTGCATTGCTTTGCGTCGCTTTGCGTTGCTTCGTGTTGCTTCGCACTGCTGTGCGGTGCTTGGCATTGCACTGCCTTACGGTGCTTGGCAGAGCTCTCTGCACTGCTCTGCACTGCTTCGCCTTGCTTCGCACTGCTTCGCACTGCTTCGCGTCGCATCGCGTTGCCCTGCACTGCTTCTCGCCGCACAGGCTGCACCGACAGACCGCACGAGACCGCACGAGACCGACGAGATCCCCGCTCGGGGCCCAGGCTGTCCAGCACCGTCTCTCTTGCAGCGGGCCCCCTCCGTGGCACGCCCGAGGGGTCGGGGGGCCGAGCGGCCGCCCCACGACACCGGGGGTGGGCGGAGGGGCGACGCCGGGGACGACCGGGCAGTTGGCGCTGGGCCTCGGTCGGGCGTGTCCCCCTGGTTGGACGGGGAAATAAAAGATACCCAGAGAATACTCAAGAGCAGTCAAGACGTGCTCAAGCAATCGTCCCCGGACTGTTTTTTGGACTAGTTTGAGACATTCCTCCTGTAGGGGGACAGGCCTGACTTAGCGCTGGGCGCTGCGCGCCGAGGGCGTCCAGGATGCCGCGCGCCTCGGAACCGCCGACGGAAACTGAAGAAGGCACGACTTCAGGTTATCATCAGGTCGGGCATGTCCTCCTACAGGCGGATGTCGGGCAGAAACTTTGATCTAGCCAGAACATATCCAAAGTTCGGCAAGCATGACAGAACATCGGCCCCAGACTATTTCTCCGGATTTTTGCATATTCCTCCTGTACAGGGACATTCCAGATTTCAGGTTATCACTCTCCTTTTTCAATTGTTTTTTTAACCTGCTGCGCAAGCAGTCTGGCTTGAGCCAAAACGAGTACGGACCCACATCTGTCCCGAGGTTCTCGCAAAACGTGCCCGCACCAACTCCTGTCTCCTATTCCTGCGTCTCTGTGTTACGCGCTCCCCCTAACGAGGCCCCCGAGCCCTGGCAGCCAGTGGACGGCCGCGAGTCGTCCAACGTGCTGCCCAGCGACCGCCAGACGCGCTTCGCACGCTGGTCACTGGTCCGTTGCTTCCTCTCCTTGCCTCTCTTCTTCTTTTTTCTTTTTTCTGTTTCTTCTTATTCTTCTTCTTCCCGCCAGGCGCGCTCCCGCCGTTCTTCCCGCTGCGCTCCAGCGGACGGAACGCGTGGCCTGCGGCTCCGTGGCGCCCTTGTGCGGAGGAGCCGATGTCCACCTCGCCGCGCGAACTTTCGCGATAGACGTAGTGCACTTAGGGAGACAAACAATGGCATTAAAATAAAAGCTCGGAGGCTCGCACGGATTTCTCGCATCGGCGCTGGACCCCACTCCTTGGCGCGCGGAGCGCGCCAGGGGCGGCGCTGGAGGCGCCGCCACAGGGGTCCAGAGCGGATCCGAGAAATCCGCGCGGACCTCCGAGGTTTTATGTTTACGCATTCTTTGTTCCCCTATGTACTGTTAGGTCGGGCCTGTCCCTCTACAGGAGGATTTTCGACGGAAAAAAAAGAATCCCCCAAAAATACTCCAAAAGTGCTCCAAAAATAGTCTGGGGACTATGTTTTGAATGTTTTTCTTTTACCTTTTTGGGATATTCTTTAGGCATTTTTCCTTCTCGTCGAAAACCCCCCTGTAGGGGGACACGCCCGCCATAATCGGGTCGGGCGAAAGGGGGGGATAGCAAAGGGGGGGTTTGAGAATCAGCTCACGTGGCTGATTTTCCCGGCGCCTCCCGGCGCCGGGAGGCGCCCATGTATCGAGGAATGGGCCCCTCGGTGAGGCCGAAACCAGCTTCATGCAGCAAATTTCGTAACCCCCCCTTTCCCAATCCCCCCCTTTCGCCCGACCCGACGTAACTGTACTGGCCCGACGGTCGCAGCGCCCCGGCCCGCCGCCGCGCCGCCGCCGGCCTTCCCGGTGACCTCCCGGCGCCGCCGGCGACCGATGTGCCGGCCGTGCTCCTCCTGGCGCACGGAGGCGCGCACGTCGCAGACGTCCGACGGGCACCACGCCTCCATCTGACTACCTACCAGACCACCCCAACCCAACCCGAAGATCCGAATTTGACCCGAATTTCGGGTTGGGGGGGGTACGGGTTCCATGTGTTTTTTCAACGTTCCAGGACCCCCCCCCACTGGAAATGGAGGGCAAATTGAGGCCTTCGGGTTGGGTTGGGGTGGTTTGGTAGGTGGTGACCATCTCCGAGAGCGGGTGCAATCCGCCGTCCGTCCTGCAGGGCAGAGCCTATTTGCCAATGCCGCATGCCGATGCTTTAAGCTCTTGCTCGCCGCATGATTCCTGGCAGCCGCTCGCCACGGGGGACCCACCCTGCCCCGTGGCCTCAGCCTGGAAGTGGCGCCTTTTCCATGCGCCAGATCTCTTCACCCTGCGAAATGCTTAAGAAATCATGGGTTAAGAAATTCATAGTCTCAGAACTTGAATAAAAACCCAACGTTTCTATGAAAAACTTACGATTTACATTGGAACGTTAAGAATAATCGAGACCCTGGCCGAAAACGCAAGTTTTCTTAAGCATCGCCTAAGGTGTTCAGTCCGCTTTCGGTACGTGCGCGTCCTCGAGCCTGGGGCCATCTCGCGCTTCACCTCCGCTCCCTTTCGGGCGGGCATTGCTGTGGGACGGTGACGCACAGCTGCACTGCGCAGCAGCCGGCGTTGCCGGATCATCGCCGCCCACCGTGTCGGCTGCCTTCTTGGGTGCCTTCCCGGCCGCCTTCGCGGCTGTCTCCTCGATCGCTTTGTCGGTTGCCATTTTGGCTGCCCTCTTGGCTGTCTCCTCGGCTGCCGTTTCTGCCACCATCTCGGCTGTCTTGTGTGCTGCCCTCCTGGCTGCCTTCTTGGCTGCCCTGCTGGCAACTTTCTTGGCCGCCTCCCTGGCTGCCTTTGCGGCTACCATCTCGGCTGCCTTCTCGGTTGCCTTCTTGGTTGCTTGTTTGGAAGCCTGCCTTCTTGGCTGCCGTCTTGGCTATGTTCTCGGCTGCCCGCTTGGTCGCCTTCGTGGCTGACATGCTGGCTGCCTTGTGGGCTTCCCCAGTGTGTCTTCTTGCTTTGTGTCCCTTCCCTTTTCCTGTGTCCTTCCCTGCTCCCTCGCATTACTTCCCTGTTCCCCTGTGCTTCCCTTCCCTTCCCTCTTTGTTTGCATTTCATGTTCCTGTGTTCCCTTCCTTTCTCCCTCGTTGTCGTTCCCTTTTCCGCTGTGGTTCCCTCACTTTTTCTGTCGTTTTCCCCTCACTTTTCCTTCGGCGTCATTCCCTTTCCATTCGGTGTCCCTTCATTCTCCTGGTGTGTCCACTGAGGTTCCCCTCCGTTTTCCTTCCCTTTTCCCTCTAACTATGTTCCTCCCTGGTCCCCCTCTGTTGCCCCAACAATTCTCTTGATCTCCTATCTGGTTCCCTTCCCTTTTCCCGTTGTTTCCCTTCCGTCTTCTTGTCGCTCCTTTTCTTTCCCATCGGTTTCCATCCCTTCTCCCCGGTGTCCTTCCATTTTCCCTGTGTGAGTATCGTTTCTCCGATCCCCATCCCCACCAGCGTGGCCTGGACCCCACGGGCAAATCCCACCAGCCCTTTAGGCGTGAGTGGTTTAGCGAGCTCTCTCTGTCCTCAACCCCCCTTCTTCCCCTTCGGGGATGGGTTTACCCCTCCCCATACCCCCTCCCCCTGGGCCTGGAGAGGGGGGGCCGCGGGTCGTCAGGGGGGTCAATTTCGACTCCTGGGAGGGCTAAAAAACGACACCCCTCACGAGGATTCTGGCCCCGACGGGGGGGGCAGAAAAAATGCTCTCCTCTTCTTTGAAACCAAAATCATTGATTTTACTACGGTTTCGGCCCCATTATGGCCTTCTGAGGGGGCAGCGCTCCTCTTCCTTCATAGCAAAATCATTGATTTTACGAAGGGTTTGGGTTCATTTTCTCCTTCTGAGGGGGCAGCGCTCATTTGCGCTTCTGAGGCGGTCGCAAGAGGCCCCAAGATGGCCCCAAGAGGCCCCCAGGAAGCTCCCAAGAGGCCTCCAAGAGGCCCCCAAGAGCCCCCCAAGAGGCCCCAAGAGGCCCCCAAGAGGCCCCCAAGAGGCCCCCAAGAGGCCCCAAGAGGCCCCAAGAGGCCCCCAAGAGGCCCCCAAGAGGCCCCCAAGAGGCCCCCAAGAGGCCCCAAGAGCCTCCAAGAGGCCCCCAAGAGGCCCCACGAGGAGCCCGAACGACTCACACCAGGACGAGGGGCCCGAACGACTCGCACCACGAAGAGCCCGAACGACTCACACCACAAGGAGAGGCCCGAACGACTCATACCAGGACGAGGCGCCCGAACGACTCACACCACGACGGAGCCCGAACGACTCACACCACGACGCGGGCCTCGAACGACTCACACCACGAGGAGCCCGAACGAGTCACACCAGGAGGAGGCGCAGCGCTCATACAAGCCCCCCAAGATGGCCCCCAGAGGTCCACCAGATGGCCCCAAGAGGTCCCCAGATGGCCCACAGGAGGTCCCCAGGAGGCACCACGAGGCCTCCATCAGGCCCCCAAGATACCCCCAAGAGGTCCCAAAGAGGCCCCAAGAGGCGCCGAAGACGCCCCAAGAGGCCTCCGAGCGGCTTCCAAAAGACATCTACTACTACTTCTTCTCCTACGATTACTACTACTTCACTACTACTACAACTCATACTCGTTTGACTACATCATCTCGTACTACTACAACTACAACTACTATTACGACTTCCTACCAGTTCTACTCGTACTACTAGGAGTCCTACTACTACTAGAACTACTACTACTACTACTACTACTACTACTACTACTACTACTACTACTACTACTACTATACTACTACACTACTAACTAACTACTACTACTACTACTACCACACTACCTACTACTACTACTACCACTACTACGACTACTACTACTAGAACTATTACTACTACTAACTACTACTACCACTACTACTACTACTACTACTACTACCACGACTACTACTACTACTACTACTACTACTACTACTACTACAACAACTACTACTACTACTACCACTACTACTACTACTACTATTACTCTACTACTACTACTACTACTACTACTACTACTACTACTACTACTACTACTACTACTACTACTACTTCCATATAGACCACTGCTCTAGTGACTGCCTCTGCTACTGAGACAACTAGTGCGACGACGACGTTGACGACTACGTTTGCTACTACCGCTGATACTGGTAATGCCACTACTACTACTACTACTACTACTACTACTACTACTACTACTACTACTACTACTACTACTACTACTACTACTACTACTACCTACTACTACTAACTACTACCACTACTCCTACTACTAGTCCAAATGCTATACTACTACTCCTAACTCTACTACTACACTACTACTCAACTTCTAATACTACTACTACTAATACTACTACTACGAATACGACGTACGACGACTCACATACTACTACTATACTACTACTTACTGCTACCTGCTACATTGCGCTACTACTACTACATACTACACTACCTTATATACTACTTACTAATATACTACTACTACTACTCTTTTACTTTATTCTACTCATACTACTACGCCTAACACTTACTACTACTTTACTACCTACTACTACTACTACTACTACTACTACTACTTACTATCTACTAATACTTCTACTACTACTACTACTACTACTACTACTACTACTACTACTGCTACTACTACTACTACTACTACTACTACTACTACTACTACTACTACTACTACTACTACTACTACTACTACTACTACTACTACTACTACTACTAACACTACTACTTCTACGACGACGGCTACCGCTACTGCTACTGCTACTGCTACTGGTACTGCTCCTGTCAGTGCTATTCCTCGTACTCCGTTTCGAATCCCACCAGCCCTTTGGGCGTGAGTGGTTTAGAGAGCCCGCTCTGTTCTCAACCCTCCTTCCCCTTCGGGGAGGGGTTTACCCCTCCCCCTACCCCCTCCCCCTGGGCCTGGAGAGGTCCTTTCGCGGGTGGTCAGGGGGGTCCTTTTCGACTCCTGGGAGGGCTAAAAAACGACACCCCTCACGAGGATTCTGGCCCCGACGGGGGGGACCAGAAAAAATGCTCTCCTCTTCTTTGAAACCAAAATCATTGATTTTACTACGGTTTTGGCCCCTTTTTGGCCTTCTGAGGGGGCAGCGCTCATTACAGCTCCCCTCTTCCTTCAAGGCAAAATCATTGATTTTACGAAGGGTTTGGGCTCATGTTGCCCTTCTGAGGGGGCAGCGCTCATTGAAGCTCCCCTCTTCTTTGATCCATCCCCTCCACGATGGCCCCAAGAAGCGCCCAAGAGGCCTCCAAGAGGCCCCCAAGATGCCCCCAAGAGGTCCCCAAGAGGCCCCAAGAGGCTCCCCCGAGGCACCCAAGACGCTCCTGGAAGCCCCTGGGGCCGCCAAGAGGCCCCCAAGACGCCCCAAACGGCCTCCAAGAGGCTCCCAAGAGGCCCGAAGAGGCTCCCCCAAGGCACCCAAGACGCTCCTAGAAGCCCCTGGGGCCGCCAAGAGGCCCCCAAGACGCCCCAAAAGGGGACGAGGTGCCCGAACGCCTCACGCCACGAGGAGCCCGAACGACTCACACCAGGACGAGGGGCCCGAACGACTCACACCACGAAGAGCCCGAACGACTCACACCAGAAGGAGGGGCCCGAACGACTCACACCAGGACGAGGCGCCCGAACGACTCACACCACGAGGAGCCCGAACGACTCACACCACGACGCGGGCCCCGAACGACTCACACCACGAGGAGCCCGAACGAGTCACACCAGGAGGAGGGGCCCGAACGACTCACACCAGGATGAGGGGCCCGAACAACTCACACCACGAGAAGCCCGAACGACTCACACCAGGACGAAGAGCCCGAACGACTCACACCACGAAGAGCCCGAACGACTCACACCAGGAAGAAGGGCCCGAACGACTCACACCAGGACGAGAAACCCCAAACGACTCAAACCACGAGGAGCGCTTTCTCTCCCTCCTCCTCCGCCTCGTCCTTCTCCCGCTCCCACCACAAGGAGGATGTACAAGGAGGCGGGAGGAAGGAGGAACAGGGGAGATATGCGGGGGCAGGCGGAAACACGCCTGAAAAACACGACTGTCGGCATGCTTCGCAAGAGTTGCTGTTTTGAGATGGGCTGGTGGGGATACGCGAAGCGTAAAGAATTTGCCCCCCTAGATGGGGATACAGGCCGTCCCCTTCGGGTTTCGAGGGGTGTATCCCCAACTAGGGGGGGTAACTTGGTGGGGGTCTCGAAGGGGATGGGGATGGGGATGGGCGTCGGGTAAACTATACTGACTCCTTTTTCCGTCAATTGCTCCTCCCTCCCCTCGGTGCCCTTCTTTTTCCCGCCGGTGTCCCTCCCTTTTGCTCTCGGCGTCCCTCCCTTCTCCCTCCGTCTTCCTCCCTCTTATCTCCCGCTTCTCGGGCCGGGCGAAAGGGGGGGATAGCAAAAGGGGGGTTTGAGAATCAGCTCACGCAGCAGATTTTCCCGGCGCCTCCCGGCGCCGGGAGGCGCCCATGTATCGATGAATGGGCTCGGCGGCGGGGCCGAAACCAGCTGCATGCAGCAGATTTCGTACCCCCCCCGTTTCCAATCCCCCCCTTTCGTCCGGCCCGAGCTTCCCTTTCCATTCCCTCTGCTGCCCTCCCCCTCCCACTCCCAGCCGAGTGAAGGACAAGGTCGGCCCAAGCTACCAGTGGACCCCGGAATTCAGTGCTGTTGCTGCTGGGTGGAAGCAGCAGCCACAAAATCACTCAACGGGCGAGTTGAGCTGTCCTCAAAATCGCCAGCTGAGGGGGCCGAACCGTCATTAACTGTCCCTGGACGTCTGGCTGAAGTGAGGTTCCGCGGCGCGGATGAGGATTACTGTTGGTGTTGCTGTTGTTGCTGTTATTGTTGCGTTGCGTTGAAGTGCGTTGCGTTTTTGTCGTCGTCGTCCCACCCGCGACCAACTCGAAACCCACCCACGACCCACCCAATGACTCACCCGCGACCCGCCCGCGACCTGGCCCGCGACCCACCCGCGAGCCACCCACGACCCATCCGCGACCCACCCACATTGCTTAAACGATTGTAAATTAAGCGCCTGCGGCGGGCTTCTTCAGAGCCTCGCAGTCTGCCGACGTCCCCGCCGCCTCCACACTTTCATCCGCACCTGAAGACCATAAAACATATAATGTTGACATAACTTGGGCGTCGAGTCATTCACCTGGCTGCTTTGCGCGCTCTTAAGCAGGGGGCCTCCTTAGAAGGCCCCGGGGGCTTCCAAGAAACCTTCTTGAAATGCTTCTGGGCGCTTCCGAGTAGGGCCACGCCTCCCAAGACACCCCGCCCACGAAGGCCTGGTAAGCGCTCTAAAAGGTTACACTGCCGTGGCGTCCACGAGAGCCGCGTGGTCGCCGCCACTTTGTGGCGACCCGTGCGTGCGCCGCCTCGCCCGAACCCAGCGCCCGCAAGAGGAGGAGGAGGAGGAGGAGGAGGAGGAGGAGGAGGAGGAGGAGGACAAGGAGGAGATGAAGCTGGAGGAGGAGGAGGAACATGAGGAGGAGGAGGAGGAGGAGGAGGAGGAGGAGGACGAGGATAACAAGGAGGAGGAGGAGGAGGACTGGGGCGAGGACTCCGGCCGCCTCGCGGGTCTCGCCGAAAGCCTCCGGGGCAGTGGCGGCCTTCCCGAAGAGGAACCGCAGCGTCTCCGCCAACACCTGCTCCGTCTCGAAGTCCTGGCGGCCAGCGCGCGGAGGGACACTTAGAGGCCTCCTGGATGGGGTCGGAGTGGATGGGGTTGGAGGATCGCGCCGCAAGGGGCATTAGAGGCCTCCTGGATGTGGTCGGAGTGGATGGGTTCGGCGGATCGCGCCGCAACGGACATTAGAGGCCTCCTAGATGGGGTCGGGGTAGATGGGGTCGGAGGATCGCTGGTGCATCGGCGATACAGCGGCGATGCATCGGCAATGCCTCGCCGATGCCTCGCCGATGCACCAGCGATGACTCCGCGACGTCGCCGACTCATCGGCGACGTCCGCGCGAAGCAAATCGGGCTCCGCATCGAGCCGCGGCCGCTGCTATGCCGTCGGGGTCGACGAGCTCAACGTAGGCGGGCTGCGCGTCGTCGCCCCCGACGTTCTAGATCAGCACGCGCGTCGCCCCGATGTGAATATCGGCGATGGGCAACTGCGCAAGTTTGTTGCCCCTCAACATTTTGGATTGCTCCTCCCTGGCGATCTCGGCGAGGTCTTTCTTGGGGGCACCGGAAGAGAGGTGAGCTAGGGCGTCGCCGGCTCGGGCGGCCGCACATGTCACACTGTCTTGATTCGCCCTCCATTTGCCGGTGGCTGCGAGGCCGTCATAGCTGGCGCTGCCCGCAAGTTCCTCGATGCATTTCTGGTTGAAGCTAAGTTTCGAAGATGCCAGAGGGGATGCTGTGTGCGCGAAGAGGGCGTTGCGCGCGAAAATGAATCCGAACGCGCAATCGCTTGCGGCCACTTGCTGCAACCCCACGCCGTCCCGCCTGAGAGACGTCAACCACCGCGATGGTCTCTACGTGCGGTGGGTTGTGCGCCTGCAAAGAAAGAAGAATCTGTCGATGCATGGCCCGGAGTTCCTGGCCGCGCCCCTTGGATGTCGTTCAAATCTCGACCGTCTGCTGGACAATCTGTTTCCTGAACGAGGGCTGGAACTGGTGCCGTTCGGCTGCGTTGACGTCGGCGGGCCTGGCTAGGCTGCGTGTTGGCTGTTCTGAAACGCTGAAGCCGCCGAGCACGAATCGCATGAGATAATCTGGATCGTTCCGTGTCTCTGTCTGTGCGGCCTGCCGTGCCGCCTCACATTTGCTTCGTTCATTATCTGTCAGGTCGTGAAAGCACTCGTGGCGTGGGTCACGAACGCGGGTTTCCGCGATGCGGCCAAGAACGATGGTGTTGAAGCGGATGTTGGGGAGCGTTGTGAATCCCTGCTGCGGCTGCGTGTACTTCGGTAAGCGACCCCCCCCCCCCCCATGGCTTCCCGATTGGGAGCCCCGCCGTGGTAGACCTCGTACTTTATCCCCGCGGAGTTGGCTAAGATGTGAAACATGAAGTTGTTGCCGTGGGACTCTTGCAGCGTGATGAGATCGTTCTGGCGGATGAGGGACGAGGACGTGGCGCTTGATGTCTTTCTTGTGGAGGTTGGACTGGGGAAGGGCTTGTGCACTCCAACTATGGGAGACTCCCGAACATGATGGTGCCGTGCACCATGGCGACCAACGTTTGCTTAAGCCATGACACGGTTGTGGCCGGGTCCACGAAGGCAGCAGCGAGCTTCTCATCGATTGCGCTCTGAGCACGAGGACCCGCGCCCAATCCATGGATCGGGGGAGGTGCCCTCCCCTAAATCGAAATGCGGCCAGTCCCGCCTCGTTCGGCGGCAGAAGTCTGCGATTTCCCATTGAAGCGGGGCCCGCCACTAATCCACGCACCTTTTGATCCGTGTTTACGATCGCCTGAGTGCTGGCGTGACGTCAGAGATTCGAGTGCGACCGGCTCAAGTGTTTCCTCCCGAGGTGCTGCACCTCCTAGATGGGGTCGGAGTAGATGTGGTCGGAGGATCGCGCTGCATCGCCGATACATCGGCGATGCATCGGCGATGCATCGGCGATGCATCGGCGATGCGCCAGCGATGCATCGGCGATGCGCCGGCGATGCATCGACGACGTCAGCGATACATCGGTGACGTCGGTGCGGGGAAACGCGGGCTCCACATCGAGCCGCATCGTCGATGCATCGGCGATGCGGCGCGATCCTCCGACCCCATATACTCGGACCCCATCCAGGAGGCCTATAGAGGGAGGGGGGCTGGGAGAGGGGCGCTCTCGGTGGAGCTGGGGGGGGAGGATGGACCCAATTCGTTTATTGTTCGCGGCACCGCCCGTGGCCCGGCCCCCCCGCCACCCCCTCCCCCTGATCACGTCACCCCCACCGCCTCCTCCTCCTCCTCCTCCTCCTCCTCATCCTCCTCCTCCTCCTCCTCCTCCTCCACCTCCTCCTCGACGACCCGACGATGGCCCACCGGGGGGCCCCGGTGGACCCCGACGATGGCCCCCGGAGGGCCATCGTCGGGTCGTCGAGGAGGAGGAGGGAGAGGAGGCGGTGGCCCCCGTGGCGACCCGACGATGGCCCCCGTGGCGACCCGACGACGACCCGACTCGAAAACTTGCCCGTGGCGACCCGACGATGGCCCCCCGAGGGGGCCCCGCGCCCGGCCCCCCGGGCCCCCCGGGCCCCTGGCGGTCCCCTGGGGGGGGGTCTGGCCGTGGACACCGGGGGGGGCCCTGCCTCGCGGGCGGGGGCTTCGAGATCGCTCCCCAGGGCGGGGGTAGCTCCTCCTCCTCCTCCTCCTCCTCCTCCTCCTCCTCCTCCTCCTCCGCCTCCTCCTCCGGCCTCGTCGTCGTCCTCCTCCTCCTCCTCCTCCTCCTCCTCCTCCTCCTCCTCCTCCTGCTCCTGCTCCTCCTCCTGCTCCTCCTCCAGGGCGTGCACCCTGGGGGCTCGTGGCTTCACGGAGGCCGACCTTCCCTCGGCGGAAGCACTGGGGAAACGCCCCTGCGCGAGGGACGCGGAGGGCGAGAGTTCCGACGCCTCGGCTCGCTCCGAGGAGGCCTGGACTGGGCCTCCGACGAACCGCCTGCAGGGCTCTGCCTCACCTCACCACCCTTCCCCCCTCCTTGATGCACGGCTGCAGCCAGCTGCAGGGGTAACATAACTTGCGCCCGGGAGGTGAAGAAGGAGCCGCGCGCGCTTGGGCAGGCGCTCACCGCCCGACGCCCATCGCGCCAAGAGAAGACCCCGTAGGAGGAGTTTGCGTGTGCACCGATCCTGGCCAGGATCGGTGCATGTGCATATCTCCCATCGCCCGATCGTTTCCCTGAAGACTGTGCGGGCCAGCCAACCATCCCAGTTCGCCGACTTCCTGGAACGCCACTGCAGCGTCGACCGCCCGCACCTTAAGGGAAGCCGCGGTGAGGACTGCAGCTTGCACCAGACCGGAGAGACGAAGCGGCGATGGGTCCACTGCAGCCATCGTGCTACCACAACGGCACCGAATAAGAAACGAAGGGCTATTTCTGGCCACGGCGAGCTTCGGCCACGAATAGGTTCCCCAACTCAGGTCCCAGGAACGGCCCGAAAACCAGTGCCCCTCCTGAACCCAAAGTGGTCCTCGCTTCAGCGCCAAACATCGCCCCCAAGAGCGGCCAATGCGCAGTTCTGCACAGGGTTGCCCCAATCGGGCAGCCTCTAGAGAGACCAGTGGCGGTGCTGGACCCCAGCGCGCGCGGCAGGCCCCGGCGTCCTTCGCACGCACCTTGGAGCCGCTCGCGAAGCTCACGCCGCGGCCCTGCCGGAAGTCCTTCCCGCGGCCGCCGTCGGCGGTCGCCGCCGACTGCATCTCGCGGTAGTCCTCGCGGGGTCATGCCAGAACGCATGTCGCAATCGAGGGGGCGAGCGGGCAGGCCTCTCGGCTCTTCGTGGAACGAGGAAGAGGTGTGAGACTCAAGAGGGCTGGGTGCTCATAGGCCCACACACAACACACACACACACACGCTCACGTGCACATGCAAAAACTAATCACAAGCACGCCAAAGCCAAAACACGCACACACGCACACGCCACTGCAAAAGTACACCACCGCGAACGCGCGCACACACACACACACACCTACACCCCACGCCGCACGGCACCCCAACAAACCCACCGCACAAACCTTATCACAAGCAAACCCTCATTCCACAATGCTCTGCGCACGGACCACACACACCACACACACACACACGCACCCTCCGAAAACAAACACATTCTTATATGAATGCGCAACGCACATCACAGAACAAGAACACGGCACAATCTTTTCCGTCGCAGAGCGGCAGAGGCGATCCGCTCGCGCGTCAAGCTACCCAGGCTATGGCGTTGCAATTCTTCCCGCATGCGAGAGGGGGAGGACGAGAAACGAGGCGGCCGCAGAGAGAAAAGAGTGAGGGAGGGCGCACTCACGGGGCAGCGCCACGGGAGGCGCGCGGGGCGGCCAGGCCGCGGGGCAGCCCCTGGCACTGGCGCGGGGCGGCGTCGCGTGCACACCCAGCGGCGGGGCCAGCAGCCGCAGTGCGACGCAGAGCCCAGCAAGTGGGGGGGCCGGCACGGCGGCAGCCAGGGCGGCCAGCGGCGGGCCCGGCAGGCTGGCGCGGTGCAACGGGCGCTGAGCCACGCCGCGGGGAGGCGGGCCGAAGCGGCCGGGCGGGGCGGGCGCTGGGGTTGGCCGAGCGCCCAAAAGCAGCCATGTGGTGCGGGCCCAGGCAAAAGGCGGAGAGGCAAGGTGGGGCGGAGAGACAGAACACGGCACAAGCACGTCCGCTTGGCTTCCTGCTCCCTAAAAGTGAATCCGCCTGTCTACATCCCCCACTAGTGAGAGGCTGGCGACTTGCTGCCGTCGCCTCCTGCCCGGCAAGGTATGCTGGTGGCGGCGAGCGGAGATGACGGTGCGATGGTGCCACCTTCTAGCGACCGTGTCCAACTTAGAAATCGCAAACTACTGCGGCAATGCGGCGTGGTAAAGGCCAGCTCGGGCCCACCACGCGGTCGAACAAACTGCGACAACGTCCCTGCACCAATCACGGAATCCACGTGCCGCGCTGGAACGCCTTCGCTGGAGGCAACCATCAAAGTATTTAGCTTCGAGCGATCCCCACCGAAGCCTTCGACGTTTGATCTGTTCAGTTCAGTTCTGCGTTGACTTGCTGTGGTGTGCTTGATGTGTGATGTTATGGAATGACATGTGCTGTGATGCTCTGCTGTGGTATGCACTGCTCTGTCACGGTGTGTCATGTTGAGATGCGGTCTGTCATGACATGGTACGTTATGCTCGGGTACACGTCGTTAATTTCTAATCGTGTTCATTCCTAATTGTGCTCGTTTCTAATTGTTCCTGGCCCCTAGTGGCCAGGAAGAGGCCCAGGATCAAGCAATTAGACATGAAAGGATCTTGCCCCGCAAAAAATCAAAGCATTGCCGAACGCTTCGAAATGAGCCATGTGTATGTTCTGCTGGGTGGTGTGGTGCTCTGCCCTCTTCTGTGGGGGACCTGGGGACCTGGCGGCCGCGGTCCGCAGAGTGGGCGAGCCGCGGCGGGGGGCGGGACCCTCGGGGGACTCTGGCCGGACCTGGGGACCTGGCGGCCGCAATAGGCGGAGTGGGCGGGCCGGCGCGCGGGGCGGGACCCCCGGGGAGTAGTCTCGGGAGGCGGGGGCATCCGGCGGCCGCGGTACTGCGGGGCGGGGGCGTGGCAGGACCACGAGGGATCATCGGGAGCCCAGGGCTCTGGCGGCCGCGGCATGCAGGGGGTGCAGGGGCGGGCGGGCCGGGAGGTCTGCTCCTAAAAAGCCTAACGGCCCCAGCCTGTCGGATGGTCGGGCTCCTTCCTGCCACCCTGGCCCTCATCTTGCGAGACGCCGCCGACCGCGATTGGTACCGCGGCGCGCCAGTGGCCTCAGGAGGGCCTGGGCAGCGGGCGCCGCCCCCCGCGCCAGCCGCGGCCGAGGTCAGCCGCGGCGGCGCGAGCCTGTCCGCCGAGGCGGTGGAGGACATCGCTCGGCGCGTACGTGCGAACTCCTGCGTGCGCGAGCTGACCTGCAGCACGGCCAACCACGACTTGCACGTGGTGTTGCTGACGATTGGGTCCACTTGTGCGGGCCAAGCCTGTATTATGGTGACTTATCGCGGGTGGCAGCCAGTGCGCGCTCGACGCCACGGCGCTGGTACTCACCCGACGGGAACTCCGAGGGGGTACAGAAGGCCGCTTTCGGTGCAGGGGTGTTTGAATAGCTTGCTCCTGGGGAGGCTCGTAACCATCGGACACCCTGGCGGGGGCTTCAGGCACGAGAGGGCCATGATGGTCCCTGTGCTTCGGGACGCCGATGGGGAGGCCACCAAGCGGTCGGTCGCGACGCCAGATTGGAACTTCGACGGGGGAGATGTCTCGATGGAGCCTGGCGAGGGCGAGTGCGTGGTGATGCTCGAGCTGGCTGGCTCCTGTCCCCGAGCGCTTCAGGGCAGGTTTTACTGGGTGCCGTACTTCGTCAACACGGACGGCGCCATGAAGCCGCTGGGCGGGGTCGGCCCCCGACGTCGCCGTGGCGGCGCCGCAGGAAGCGAGGCAATCGCTGCCGTGGCGCCTGCTCTGGCTGGGGACGCCGCGACCCCCGTGACCCCGCTGCCCGCCGACCTGGAGGCGGCCGGGGACGTCGGCGGGGCCGCCGCGTCTGGGGCCGTGGCGCCCTGCCAGGCCGCCCTGCCTGAGCGCCCCGCGCCTCGCGATGGCCCGGCGCGGCTGGTGACCGAGAACGCTGACGGGCACGAGACGCTGGGCATGGAGGTCACCCCTCGCGATGACGGCGTCATCATCACGTCGGCGGACGGCCTGGTCGACAGGCGCGGGAGTTCGTTGCGGGCGCAGGCGATGTCAAGCCATGACCGCGATAAGTTTGACAAGGAGCTGAAGTCACGCTACGCGGTGTCGCGCGACGCTGCGGGCCCCTCAGTCGCGGCTGCTCGTCGCCCCGACGAACCGCCCCCTCTCTCGGGCGGTTGCGTTCTCGCCCTGCGGGTCGACTGCGACGAGGCTGGGGGGAGCTTCGAGGGCTAGGAGAAAGCGGTGCAGGAAAGCAGGGGGGGGGCCGATCTCGGCCGTGGAGGCCCAGGGCCCGCCTGGCGCGCTGCACTTCGATCTGCACGTCGGACGCTGCGCTGGCGACCCGCGGCGCTGGCGGCGGGAATGCGCTCGCCCCAACAACGCCACGAGGACGAGCTGCGTCTACCACGGGAGGGTCACGCTCACGGAGAGCTTCAAGCTGTTCGGGGAGAACGACCAGCTCATGCTCGGGGCCTCCGCGGACATCGAGGAGACGGTCGGGGGGAGGCTCGGGGTGATCGACGCCTACTCGGTGGATGGCGGACTGCCCTCTGGGCGCATGATTACCGCGTGCGAGGGCGAGGCGGGCTACGACGACGCGGTCGCCCTTGTCCCGGGGAACGGGGCCGTGACCAAGCTGGGGGGGCGGGCCGAGATCGAGAGCATGCGGGCGCGCCAGCTGCGGCCCGCAGCAGATGGCGCCGACGCCGGAGGCGGCCGGGGCGCTGCCGACGGCGGCCGCGGCCGCGGAGGCGGCGTTGATGCAGGTCGGGGCGGTCGGGGCCGCAGGGGCTCCGCAGCCCCGAAGGATGGCTGACCAGGATGACGGGCTGTGGACAGGCCCTCCGCGCCACAGCCCGCTGAAGGTGGAAGATTTTCGGGCGCCTGGTCGCCCTCGCCTCTTCGAGCAGTTTCCACTGGCCCTTCCCAGGCGCGAGGCTGCCCCCGCATATACACATTTGCATGTACACATCCCCCCGCACCCCGTTGTTACATGTCTAGGTATTCGGTCCATATCCCTCTCTGTGTCTGTACTCACTTGTATATTTACTGGTTTACACTGTTATGTGTTTCTCCCTCTACATGTATATATACATTTGTATATCTTCCTCTCGAGTGCACTCTTTGTGCCAATTCTTTATGAACGTCCAATCGGGCAATCGGGAGGGAGCTGAATGTAGATTGTGTCTGGGGTGGTGGTTTGGTCAGCGCTTGGACTCATTACCGCAGAGACCTCGAATGACGGATGGTCGTGCTCGAAGTCGGATTACCGGGGTGACAGTTGTCATAATGGTGGTGATGCATGCGGCGGCCACCGTTTGTCTTGCGCCGCCAGCTTTGCTTGCTGTTGCTCTCGCTGTGCACCGTGGATTCGCCCACAAACAGATAGACACAAAGAATAGGAAGCCCCATATTGTCCAATCTGTTCTGGGTTTTTATCTTCGCCCCAGTTCCCATATTTTCCCATATGTTCTCGGGAATCGACGATTAATTGTGTCTGTGTGTTTGTGTTCCCTCCTGAGGTCATCACAGCTTCGACAAAACCAATGCAACGACCGTGACCTCGCCGTGCCGTGCTGGAGCTCAGGAAGGCAAGAGCCTTCTCGCGGACAGAAGTCGTCGAGGCTGGGACAATGCGTGGCCCACGACGCGCAGGTCACGGCCAGCAGACTCGCCCGCCACCAGGTGGGCGACTGGGCTGGGAGGAGCTGTGAGTTCGGTGGTCTCTCGCGCCTGCCACGCCCTCCCCCTGCATCGTCGAACGCTCCCTGCCCTCCACGACGATCCCATCTGCTGCTCTCCTTTCTGCTGCAGGCCAAAGCCTGCTCAGAACTCGTACCCCATCGAATGCGGTGCCGCCGAGCTGCGCCTGTGCATCTCCCTTCTTCGTCTCCCCTGCCACGCTGCTGCATGCCCCCCCCCCTCGCCCACCCCTCTCCCTCGCCGCCCGCGGCCGCCTGAAACTGCCACCGCCGCCACTGGCCTCCTCCTCCTCCTCTTCCTCCTCCTCCTCCTCCTCCTCGTCCGCAGGGCACGGGGCTGGAGTGTCGGGGTTGGCGGACGCGCCCCTACGCGAAATGCGCAACTTGGCCGCGGCACTAAACGGGCGCAGTGACAAACACCATGTGGGCGTCACGGCATACCTCCTTACGCACCCTTCGGAGGAGTACGATCCCATCTATCATGCCACGCTGGACCTGATCTTGAACTACGCCGCCTGGATGTGGGATGGGCGCGCGCCACCTAGCCGCCTTCAAAGGGCTTGGACAGCGCTCCATGAACGGGCTGTCCCAATCAGTTGGGCCAATGCGAAAGGTCCGCTGGCCGCGACGCGGCTGACGCTCAGGCGGCTAGCCTGGGACATGAAAGCGTCGCACATGTTGCAGGACGACTTGGGCAACCAATGTGACCTGTACCGCGTGCGCCCTGTTGACCTGCGACCTTTCTTGGTGCAAGGCGTGCAGCGCTGGCAGCATGGCCGCCTCACCAGCTACATGTACTCCCACGCTGGCGCGCCGATCTGGAACCGTGGGTTCAGGTATGCGGTCAAGGGTGTCCGTGCGGCAAGGCAGCTGGGAGCGTTGCAGGCGCTATGGTCTGACAACATACCCATGCCGATCCGCAGGGACATGAAGCTCGGCATGCCCATGCGTCCCTGCCAGGCTTGCGGGAAGGCCCTTGCGCCCGATGAATGCTGGGGCCACGTATTCTTGAAATGTCCTGCGCTGCTGACCCGCCCCCCCGAAGGGGAAATGCGACCTACGGAGCAGGAGCCGACGGACCATGTCCAAGGCCCTGGACCATGTCCAAGGGCCCCTGAAATACAGCAGGGTCTAGGCGACCTGCACCAGCAGGCTCACGACCACCTCCAGAGTCCGGCCGACCCGACCCCACCGTCCTACACCTGCGCCCAGCACCACAGCGCCATGGGGGCCGAAAACGACTTCTTTCTTGGCGTCGGGCAAGGGGTTGACAAAGAGGTCGACTTTGGGCCACCCGATGGGCACGGCGGCCATCAGGAGGTGGTGCGGCTAGACGCGCAGAGTGTCCTCTGTGCGCCACCGGCTGCTTCGGAACGGAGTGACCTGCTGTCCCCTGCGGCGGCGGCTCCAACCTCGGCGCCTGATGCATCATGCCGCGGTATCTTCCACCTCCCCCAAGTGCTGGCTGAGGTGCGCGACCAACTTATACAAGCGGGTATTGGATCAGGCACGCCGAATGTCGAGCAGTCCTACCTCGTCTTCGGTATACCCGAGCCTCCCGCCTATCTGCCACGCGCAGACACGCGGAGGCATGATGTCTGCCTATGGGGCGACGCCCATGGCGTTTGGGGCCCCGTTTCTTACACCGACGGGTCTGGCTACGACTCAGGTGCTCCCGAGGTGCGGAGGTGTGCACAAACTGTTGTGCAGTTTGATCCTTACTCCTGGCTCCCAATTAGGGCGCGGTTCGGGCCCCTCCCGTAATTGATGCAGACTGTTGGCCGCGCTGAGAGGTGCGCGATCAGGGGGGGGGCTCGACGCTTTTCCTGACCACCAATGCTTCGCCACTGACCTGCTGGAGCTCGCCCAGGAAGGAGAGCGTTTGTGCCCCGAGCTCGAGAAGGGTCGTGCCAAGCGTGCTAGAGCGTGGCGGGACAACTGCGTGGCCAGCCGCAGACGCACTCTGCGGGGCCCTCCCAGGATCCGATGGACGCCTGCGCACAGGTCCTTGGAGTTGCGTGACTGGCTAGGCAACGGCTGGGCAGACTACTTCGCGCGCTGCGGTGCGGCCTCTCGCGCTGGCTGGGTCGGTTGCCGAGGCGGCAACTGCTGCGCTGAAACAGCACCGCAAGGTCCTGCAGTTCATTTCGTGGGCGGCACTGCAGGTGGTGGCTCGCGAACAATTGGGATACGACGTTGAGGTCCCCAGGCCACCTTGCGAGCAAGCCAGGCCCATTGCGGTGGCACGAAGCACGGACCATGTCGTTGATTACTGTGCCAGCCTCGGGCGGTACCGATGTACCCAGCGCGGCGACACGGCCGCAACTGGCTCCTCCCTCGATTCGCTGCAAATTGGCCCTCAGCGTGCACGTCGACCTTCGCGTGTTGTCAGAGCTCTAAACGCCGAGTACTTCCGCACCTTCGGCGAGGGTTGGGTCTTCTGCAGCGGCCAAAGGGCTGGTATGGCCCTGGGCGCGGCCTTGGCGCTCGAAGGGGGCTCGCAGCCCTCGACTCCCGCGGCCTTGGTCCCACCTGCCCTGGCCGAGGAGGTGGGGGGCGCCTTCGCCGCGCGCGGGCACAACGTGTTCAGGGGCAATGATGTCTACTGTTGTAGACGCTGCGGGTCCCACTGTGCTGCGGGCGGTGTCCGCGCAGCGCGGAAGCTTGGCTTGAGGTGCGAAGGGCTCTCGCCCAACGAGTCCACGCGCCGCAACCAGCAAGGTGCGACCAGGCGCGTCGAGAAGGGACTGGCGCCTCGTGCCCGACGTACCCCAGCGGCGCAGCTCCCGCAGGGTGGCCCCTCTCGCAGCCACGCGGCGCGATGATCGACCATGTCGTGATTCACTGCCGTTCCGTGGTCGGCTGGTGGCACGGCGTCTTCTTCGGCGGCGACGCCTGCTTCGTCGACGGCAGGTTGGCCTGCGTCGACGCGCCCCTGACCCTCTTCTTCTGCAAGTGGGTCTTCCTCCACACTTTCTTCAACCTTGCCCTCTCCGCCATCGTGGCGTGAGGGCGCTTCGGCGTAGTCCGTCGGGCGCGCGCCAGCCCGGCTGGCGGGAGACGCTCGAGAGGCGCAGCGTTCCGCTCCTCCTCCTCCTCCTCCTCCTCCTCCTCCTCGTCCTGGGGGCTCGTGCAGGAGGTTCGAAAGCTCGGGCTGGCCCTTGGCCCCTCATTTTTCTCCTGCGGCCGCGCCTCCCTTTCACGCGAGCGTCGGACATCCAGCCGCGTGGCAGGAACAGTGCATCAAATGCGGCGCGCGTCCCAAGTCCTACTGGCCATATCACCCTGCATAAGCGAGTTGGCCTGCGACTTGAACGACTTTGCAGTCGTGAGTTGGGCCCAGCGGACCCAGCCGAAACTCTTCTGCGGAATCACTGGGTTGTTCCCTCCCCTTCTCTCTCTTTCTCTCTCTTTCTCTCTCTCTCTCTCTCTCTCTCTTTTTCCTCCTCCTCCTCCTCCTCCTCCTCGTCGTCGTCCTCCTCCGTCTCCTACTCTTCCTCCTCCTCCTCCTCCTCCTCCTCCTCCAACTTGCACTTCCTATGGGTGCGGTGGTGGCGCCGCGCTTCTTCCTGTGACTGCTGGGTCTGCCAGACGGTGGCGAACCGCATCGGGGACGTTGCTAGCGCGTCGCGCCGCAGCGTGGTGGGCCAGAACCAGCAGAGCGACACACAAAAATTCCTGACCGTGTCACAGCGCTCCAAGATCTGGGCACCGGGCGGGAAGCCCTCTCGGGCCCCAGGCTGATGCAGACAACGGCCCCTGGCGCGAGACCCGCTGAAGGGGAACGAGGAGGGGAACCGGCTCAAGAGGGTAGACATCGACGTGGAATCGGCGGTCATCGCCGATAGATCGGCGACAGGCCCCCGATGGCCAAACCGCACGTTCCCGGGCTAGTGTGGGCTATCAGGCCCCTATCGGCGATGCATGGTCCACTGGGGTCGAGGCACCCCCCCCCTGAGACTATTTCCCCGAACGTTGCCCCTGAGAACGTAGTCGCCGGGGAGCCCTGCCGAAGGCTAGCCGCCCATTCTTTGGCAACGACACTTGAACTCCACCGCTGCAGGTCAGACTTCTGAAAAACTGCCTGGGGTGCAGGATCTGCAGGACGGCATGTCTGCAGCCAAGCGAACCCCAGCGGGGGTGCCCGGTGTCCGATATGCCAGTGCCCTCTGAGCTCCGACATTGCGACAAAAATACGACCTGAGCCCTTGGGCCCATCGCCCTGCTGGACTTTTCGAGCCGGATCGGTGTGCGCAGGCCCCTGGGCCCGACACGGGGCGAAAAGCGCTCCGCGTGACAATATGACGCCGCCCGGTTCTCAGGGCCCAGTGGACCCGCAGGGGTAGAGCTCGCACATGGTCGCGCACTTCTGTGGGCGCCCCTGGGCGCGCGCTGCGCCCGCGGCGGCGCCTTGCCCAGCGCGGAGTCTCCGCCGATGCCCTGCAGCTCCGCCTGCAGGCGGAAGCGGCGGCGAAGGTCGGCGGCGCGCCTGGAGGAGGAGGAGGAGGAGGAGAAAGAGGAGGAACAGGAGAAAGAGGGGGAGGGGGAGGGGAGGGGGAGGGGGAGGGGGAGGAGGAGGAGGAGGAGGAGGAGGAGAGGAGGAGGAGGAGGAGGATAGAGGAGAGGAGGAGGAGGAGGAGGAGGGGAGGAGGAGGAGGAGGAGGGGGAGGAGGGGGCGAGACGGGGGCAGGCCGCCTCACAGAGGGCGGTGGGGCGGCAGCCTTCGGGGCCTCCCGAGGAGCCCTGTCCGTGCCGTCGGCGAAAAATCCTCGGAGGCCTCCCGGAAGGCTGGAGGCCGCCATGGGCCCTCTGGCGAGGCCCGCCTCCGCTGCCTTCCCCCCGGGCGCGCCACCGACGAAGGCTGAACATTTTCTTGGGGTGGAGGGCTCAGGGTGAAATCCATATGGGCTTCTGCACCTCGAAATTCAATCAGTCTTTTGATTCAGATTTTTCAGATTCAAACCTCGAAAATCAGTCAAAACGGCACTTGAAATTTCACCCTTTGCCCTCCACCCAATGAAAATGCTCGGAAAGGGCGGGGGGCTGGCGGCGGGGGGGGGGGGCCAGGGCCCGCGCTGGGCCGCGAAGGCGGGATTTCACGCGCCGCCGCGCGGCGCGTAGCTCTTCGGCGCCGCTGGAGGCGATACATGGCGGGAGTTCGCGGTGCACGCCCGAGGCGCGGTGGCTGACGCGGGCCGCCAGAGCGGCACGCTACGCTGTGAGCGAGGGCGCTCACGCGCGACCTTACGCGAACAACTTACGCGCCAATGTCGGCGCAATCGAACCCGTTTTTGTTTGCGTTGCTCAGATGCCGCTCCAGGACCACGGACGAGCTCCGCCCCAAGGTCCCAGGAATACGCCGAAGACACACATTGGGCGGGGCGGCCAAATCCCGCCAGCCCTTTGGGCGGAGATGGTATGACGGTTCTTCTCGTTCCTCTTCCAAAACCCGTACTTCCTCTATTCGGGGAGGGGCTCAACACTACTCCTCATTGATGCATACCCACTCCCCCACCTGACCGGCAGCAATGACTGGCGGAAAACCTGAAACCATGACATCCCCCTCCCCACCATCCCTGTCAACAAGAACTATACAAGATGCAAGATTGGTCGAGCGCCCCACGGTGTGCTGTAACCCACCTCCTGAGTGTTTTTTTTCGATTTTCCCTGGACACCCCGCACAGGAACCAAAAATAGAGGAACACACAATCATCATTGTCATCCCCACCACCATCATCATCATCACCATCATCACAATCATCAAGATCATCCCCTCATCATGCATCACCATCGCACACCACAATGTATCACAATTGGCATCATCAACACAATCACCATCCCACCATGAGCATCTACCGGCGACCGTCATCATCATCATCATCATCATCATCATCATCATCATCATCATCATCATCATCATCATCATCACCATCACCATCACCATCATCACCATCATCACCGTCATCCACGCCATTATTATCATGATGATGCTGATCCTCATCATCATTACCATCATCATCAACATCATGATCAGAATCATGATCATGATCATGATCATGATCATGATCATCATCATCATCATCATCATCAGACTCGTTCACGTACCCACACACTCACACACTCACCTTAAGGAAGTCTCGAGCGGGAGCCTCGTGTGTATGAATTGCGAGGAAGTCTCAGGCGGGAGCCCCCTCCTTGTGGGGCCCACAGCTAATGTTAGCAATCTGAACGGGCCATTGGCCCACTGCAGCAGACATAACACTTGAGCACCCCACGGGAGGCAAATTGTGAGGATGCCTCGAGCAGGGGCCTCGCATGTTAGTAAGCCTCCTCCCTCCTGAGCACGCAGCTCATGTTAGTAATCCGAGGTGGTCATTGGCCTACTGTAGCACTCGTGCACCCCAATGGGGGAAAGCGTGAGGATGTCTCGAGCGGGGGCCTCGTCTGTGAGTGAATTGCGGGGAAGTCTCAGCGGGGACCTATGGGGCCCGCAGCTCATATTGGTAATCCGAGCGGGACATTGGCCTGTTGTAGCAGACATAGCACGTGAGCACCGTAATTGGGCATATCGTGAGGTTGCCTCGAGCGGGGGCCTCGTCTGCGAGTGATGTGTGAAGAAGTCGCAAGCTGGAGCCCCTCCCCATGGGGCCCGCAGATTATGTTAATATTCCGGCCGGGTCACTGGTGCAATGCAACCGTAGCACTTGAGCACCCCAAGGGGTCAAAGCGTGAGGATCTCTCGAGCGGCTGCCTCGTCTGTGAGCAATGTGCGAGGGAGTCTCAGGCGGGGGCTCCCCCTCCCGCGGGGCCCGCTGCTCATGTTAGCAATCCTAACGGGTCATCTGAATATTGGAGCAGTCGTGGCACTTGAGCACGCCAGGGGGCAAATTGTGAAAGGACTCGAGCGGGGGCCTCGTTTGCGCGAAATTGCGCAAGACATCTCAAGCGGGAGCCCCCTCCCTATGGGGCCCGCAGCTCATGTGTGTCATCCGTGCAGGTCATCGAGAGTCCGAGCTATTGTAGTAGGCGTAGCACTTGAGCGTTCCAAAGGCGCAACTCGCGAGGATGTCTCGAGCGGGGGCCTCGCCTGTGAGTGCGTCGAGAGGAAGTCTCAGGCGAGAATTCCCTCCCTCTGGGGCCCGCAGATCATGCTAGGCATCTGAACGGGTCACTGGCCGACTGTAGCAGCCGTGACACTTGAGCACCCCAAGGGAGCAATGCGTGAGGATGTCTCGAGCGGGGGCCTCGTCTGTGAATGCATAGCGAGGAAGTCTCAGGCGGGACCTCCCTCCCTTTGAAGCCCACAGCACATGTCAGTAATCCGAGCGATTCATTGGCCTACTGGAACAGGCATGGCACTTGAGGGGCGCAAAGCGTGAGGAAACGGTAGGTGGAAACAGTTACTGGACCCCCCCCCGCTCCCCCAAACTCAAAGTTGGCACGCGCGGGGGAGACTGCGGTTGAAGTGCAAATCATCAGACCCACCGCCAATTTTGAACATTGGGGGAAAAGAAGGCGTTGACCGATGGATGTCGCATGCGTGTTCGCTTGTTTTTGAAGTTTCGAAGCCTATACCCTGACTGGGGGCCTCGTCTGTGAATGCATAGCGAAGGAGTCTCAGGCGGGACCCCCCTCCTTATGGGGCCCGCAACTCATGTTAGCAACCCGCGCGGGCCATTGGCCGACTGCAGCGGGCAATACATTTGAGCACCCCCGTGGTGCAAATCGTGAGGATATCTCGAGCGAGGGTTTCGTATGTGAGTGTGTAAATTCTAGCGAGGAAGTCTCGAGCGGGAGCCCACTTCCCTATGGGGGCCCGCAGGTCCCGCACCCCCCACAGGTCGCACACTTTCCACTGGCCCAACATGCAGCAAAAGTCCCACACAGCGCGTCCTGGTATCCTCGCATTTGAACATCCCGACTACCGTTCGTGCTCGGTGTGGGTGAACTTGATGCACATCAACAGGGATCTCATGTGGGATCCCTCCATCTGCATATGTTTCGACAGGGGCGAAAGGAGGCGGGGCGCATACTGCCGCAAGCGTGCAAGCCCACCGTGCCTGTACACACCTTGTTCGAAACCCGCATTGCGGCAAAATTTTGGAACATGCGCTGGCGCCCCGCGACCCTCATGCCTTTGGAAAATATGATGGGGGCGGGGGGGGGCTTGGCACGTGCTGCGCATCTCGCTGGCGTCGAACACCTGCCTTGCGCTTGCGTTGGTTCCCGATAGTTGTCGATGGGGGCCCCGGCCCGTGAGACTCGGAAGGTTTTTCTTGTGGTGGGAGGGAGGGTGGGGGCGAACGAAACGGCCGTCGTCTGTGGGGGGGCAGCTTGATGTTCATCATGCTCCCGGCTACCAAACACCAGCCCACCCACCCGACGGGAGGTAAGCCGGCGAACGTGCCGACACTCCCACCACTCCCGCCAAACGCCAGTACATTACTCCGCCAGTAAGACCACACTCGGGAATCGACTTAGTTTGCCCGTCGTTTTTTCGCGTTCGCTTTGGCGGAGGCCCTCCTCCCGCTTTCCGTTGCGCCTCCTCCTCCTTCTCCTCGTCATTTTCGCCTTCAATCTTCCCCTCCTTATCGTCCTCCCCTGGAGCCTCCCCCTCCTTTCCCCCCTCCTCCCCCTCGTCCTCCTCCTCGCCCTTTTCCCCTTTTCGTCCCTCTCCTCCGCCTCTTTCCCCTTGCCATCCTCCTCACTCTTTTTCTCTTATCCTTCTCCTGCCGTCTCCCCGCGCACCTCTCCTGCCCCCTGGCCGGGGCGCGTCGATTTTCCGTGGCGCCGTCGCCGCCGCTGCCAGCAAACGCGCGCGCCCCGATGGCCGGATCTCGAAGCTGTTGGGGCGATGCCTATAGGCCGTCGGGGCAGCCCCGCGCACTGCCGGGGCGCGGGAGGCCAGCCGCCGGCGCAACCCCGCAGGTCTCGAGCTTGTCGCGGCCGCGCTCAGGTGGGGGGCAACGCGAAGCCCACCTCTGCCGCGAGCTGCTCCGCCTTAGCCCTGCAGCCGTCCGCTCTCCTGTCGAAGTCCCCGAGCGCCTCTCGCGGGGGCGCTGACGGCCCGCGCTCCAGGACCCCCCGCGCGGGCGGCCGCGGGATCAGCATGTTCCGCATGCGCGTGGCGCGTGAGAACACGACGTAGAGGTGCAGCCACCGCTAGTCGTCCGACATGCCCACGCGGCCAGCGCTCTCATCCTTGGCGCAGTCGATGGTGGCGCCCTTGCGCAGAATCTGGCCCTGCGACGGCGCGGAGGTCAGATAGGACGCGCGAGCCAAGGTAAACCCCGAACGGCGCGCGGCGTGCGGCCCCGAGCTCTGCCGCGCGAGCCCCTACTCGCTGGGCCTGAACATGAGCGATCTTCGCGCCCGCGCCGTGACCTGGCCGTCGTCGAAGGCGCCGTCGGCGTCGCCCTGTAGCAGCAGTTTGGCAACCTCCTGGAAGGTTGGTGACTCCTTGAAGCCGCGCGGCTGCATCCAAATTCCCTGCGGGAGGTAGCGGGGCGACTGAGCTGGCTGAGCGGGCGCTCCTCGCAGTCCCGCTCGTCGCCTGGGCGAAACTCGAAGGGCGCGACGGCGGCCCGTTGTTTCTGCGCGATTCCCAACTTCCTCAGCAATTCCTCCTGCGCGGCCGTGGGCCGAACCTCCGCGCAGACGCGCGCCGGCAAGACGTCGCGGATGTCACCCGT
Organism: Prorocentrum cordatum; assembly: GCA_963575745.1. Lineage (NCBI taxonomy): Eukaryota > Dinophyceae > Prorocentrales > Prorocentraceae > Prorocentrum > Prorocentrum cordatum. Next base: position 543,029 of record CAUYUJ010003336.1, read on the forward strand.
CGCGCGCGTGTTGGTGACGTTCGCGAGGCGTCGACTTGCGCCGGGATCGCCGTGGATCGCGCCGCGCTCGTCCGCGGCCTGCATGGTCGCGCTCAGGCGCGCCGAGACGTCTTTCGTCGCGACGAGTGCTCGCGTTGATCCACCTCGCCAGCATCTCCCGGTAGATGCCCATGCTGTAGCCGAGCCGCAAGTTCTCGGGCTGGCGCCGAAGGTCCAGCGCGCCGCTGCTATCCGAAGCTGAAGTCCCCCCATGCGGGCCAGACCTCTGGCGGGAAACGCCTGCCCTCGCGCGCGCGGCGAAGGGGGGCGATGAGAGGGCCTCCAGGCTCGAAGCGCTTCGCGCCCTTCAGCTCGAAGACGGAAGGGATCTTGGCGAACGCCTCGATGGCGTGCTGAATCCCCACCGTCGGCGACTCCGTGCACAAGTGCGACCCGTCGCCCAAGAGCTCGTTCGCGTCCGCCAGCAGACCGATGCTGCTGGCAGTCTTCAGCCGCAAGAAGTCGCCGAGTTGGAACGCGACGGGGGCGCGCCCGAAATAGTGGCGAGGCCGATTGCACGCGGGCCCCCGCGCGTCGCGTGCGCCGCTGCATCCGCAGACGATGGTCCAGCGCGTTGCGCAGCGCTGCCGCCGCCGCGCTCGCCCCCTCGATGGCAAGAGCGCGGGCGCGCTCCCACAACCGCTTCAGCTTTCCGCGTGCTCCCAGGCCTCAGCTTCGCATCGATGCACTTCTGGACTCGCAGGGCGCAGGCGTCGTGCAGCGCCCTGGCCCTCGCCGTCGCCGCGGGGATATTCTTTGTCTGCGCGCACGAGAAAGCCGCGACCGCCGCGGCGGCGCTGTCCGGCGCCGGCGAGGGCCACGTCGCTCTACGACTGGGAAGAGGGCCCCCTACACCGCGCGCGTCTTGCCCGAGCCGCTCTGGCTCAGCGGGGGCAAGCGCGCGGTCCTTCCTTCGCCCCGGGGCTTCTTCTGCGCGTCGCGCTCAGGCGCATACAAGAAAACTCCCAGGACGCCCCGCGAATTCCCAAGAGGCATCCTCCTCCTCCTCCTCCTACTCCTCAGTTTCTCCCTCCCTCCCCCTCTCCCTCTCTCCCTCTCCTCCTCCTCCTCCTCCTCCTCCTCCTCCTCCTCCTCCTCCTCCTCCTCCTCCTCCTCCTCCTCCTCCTCCTCCTCCTCCTCCCTCCTCCATGCGCAGCAGGGGCCGCGCGTGGCTGGAGTGAGACGCGGCGCACCTCGCACGCTAGACATGTTGTCGCCGACGGTGCAACATGAGAGGCCCGAGCGGGGCGCGGCGTATGTCGCGCGCGGTCTTGTTTCCCGTCGACGATGCTCAATGCGCGGCAGGAATCGGACGCAGCTCATGTCGCGCGCTGAGCGTCGAACCGCCCGCGATATAAGATGAACGACAGGCGCCGGATGCGACGCACTTGCTTCTTATGTTGTGGGAGGGCGGGTGGGAGTGGACGGAGCCCTCTGGCTCGTTCGAGCTGGCTAACTTGATCTGACATCCTACCCCTCCCACCCATCCCTTTCCATTGCGCTGTTTTTCTCTATCCGCCGGCGCATGTTATAGTGGACCTGGAACTCTAAAGATGACCTCTCCGTATTACGCGCAATCAAATATCAAACGGGAACTGCATACATTGGAGGAGGAAGAGGAGGAGGAGGCGGATGAACAGGAGGAAAAAGAGGGTGAGGAGCGAGGGGGACGAGGACAAACAGCAGCAGCAGCAGCAGCAGCAGCAGCAGCAGCAGCAGCAGGAGCTTAAGTGAAAAGATCGGGAGGAGCAGGAGGACCAGGGGAAGGCGGAGGGGAAACGAACGGGCGACAGCGATGAGAGAGGACTCAGCTCTAGAAAAAAAGCCCGCGCTGGGGCGAGAGCGCCACGCTGCACGATGGGAGCAAAACGCCGATCCGAAAATGAGGCCAACGCTGCAACGGGAACACCATTTTGAACCACCAGAAACACTCGGATTGCACGAAGCCCTACGGACAAACTCAATGTTGGATTTCCTGCGTGACAGACATACGCGGAGAGGGCCAGACCTCCTTCAGACAAAGCCACGGGAAAGAAGGGAGTACGATTCCTAATGTGTAACAGTGGGGAGGAGAGGGGTGAGAAGAGGGAGGGAAGGAGGCGGATGAGGAGGGAGGGTGAGAAGGGAGGATGAGGAGGGATGAGGGGGAAGGAGGAGGGGAAGGATGGATACTCCTCGCCTGGCGCTTCAATAGCTGCTCGAGCCGCTCGCGCTCCTGCTCCGCTCCGACCAATACCGTCTTGAGGACCCGCTCGACGCGCTCCACCGTGTTGCCTGCTGCGAGCATCTGCGACAGGCTCATATCCCTCCTCCTCTCCCCTCCCCTTCCCTCCTCTCTCCTCTCCTCCCTGCTCTGCTTCTCATATCCGTCTTCTGACTACATTTCGAACTGCGTCTCTCCCACTAACACTTTCCCGAGACTCCCAAGAGGGCCCCAAGATTCAAACTTCATTGCTTCTCCTTAGGCTTTGGGGAGATTTTGGCGCTTCCACCTCTGCGGCATCGCGACGCCCCAAGACGGCCCAAGAGGCCTCCAAGATCGCCCTAAGAGGCCCGAGAGGCCTCCGACAAGGCCCAAAGACTGCCCAAGAGGGTTCCAAGACGGCCCAAGAGGCCTCCGAGACGGCCCAATAGGACCACAAGAACGCTCTGAGAGAAGCCCCAGAGGGGGAACACGAAACAACATTTCGAGCCCTCGGCCCTAAGAAGCCCCCAGGAGGCCCCTTTCAAGCCCCAGTGGGCCCCCAAAAGACCCTCGAGATAGCCCCCAGGCGCCCCATGAGGCTTTCAAGAGCACTCCCAAGAGGGCCCCAAGAAGCAAAATTCGTTGCTTTTCCTTAGGTTTGGGGGAGATGTTGGCGTCTCCACCTTTTCGGCATCGCGACTCCCCAAGACGGCCCAAGAGGCCCCCAAGATCGCTCTAAGAGGCCCGAGAGGCCTCCGACACGGCCCCCAGACGGCCCACGAGGGTTCCAAGACGGCCCAAGAGGCCTCCAAGACGGCCCAAGAGGGCCCCAAGAACGCTCTGAGAGAAGCCCCAGAGGGGGAACATGAAACAACATTTCGAGCCCTCGGCCCTAAGAAGCCCACAAGAGGCGCCAAGAGGCCCCTTTCAAGCCCCAGGAGGCCCCCCAAATGCCTTCGAGATAGCCCCCCAGACGCCCCCACGAGGCTTTCAAGAACACCCCCAAGAGGGCCCCAAGAGGCACAATTCATTGCTTTTCCTTAGGTCTGGGGGAGATGTTGGCGTCTCCACCTTTTCGGTATCGCGACGCCCCAAGACGGCCCAAGAGGCCTCCAAGATCGCCCTAAAAGGCCCGAGAGGCCTCCGTAAGGGCCCCAAGACGGCCCAAAAGGGTTCCAAGACGGCCCAAGAGGCCTCCAAGACGGCCCAAGAGGGCCACAAAAACGCTCTGAGAGAAGACCCAGAGGGGGAACATGAAACAACATTTCGAGTCCTCGGCCCTAAGAAGCCCACAGGAGGCGCCAAGAGGCCCCTTTCAAGCCCCAGGAGGCCCCCCAAAGGCCTTCGAGATAGCCCCCCAGACGCCCCACGAGGCTCCCAGAAGCCCCAAGATGCTCCTAAATGCTCCCAAAAGAGCTCCAAGAAACCCCAAGGAGGCTCCAACAGAAACTCAAGAGGCCCCCAAGAAACCCCCAACGAGGACCCCAAGAGGCCCCCCAAAGACCAAACGCCAACGAGGGCACAATACGGGCCGGCGGAATGAGCGAAGCGATTAAATCTAATAACTTTCGAAGAATTAGGAACGAAAAGTGTCTACGCGCAGTCGATGCCTCCGCGCCCGCGCCCGCGGGCCCCCCAGGCACGCGAGGGAGGCAAGCGCACGCGGCCGACCTGTGTGCACCGACGCGTCGTTCAGTTCCTATCGTGCTCGTTTCTGATTGTGCTCGTCTCTAACTGTTCCTGGCCCACTGGTGGCCAGGAAGAGACCCAGGATAGATAGAACGATTAGAAATGAAATAATCTTGCCCCCAAAAATATCAAAGAACTTTCGAATAATTAGGAATGAACCATGTGTACTGAGACGAGACCAGCACCAAGATCAATGAAGGGGCCCAGGGACGCACAAATACGTAGGCCCCAATCCCAGGATTCCCCATATCTTCTCATGCTTTCTGGGTTTTCGTATTCCCCCCCACTTCCCATAGTTCCCGCATACATGTGTTATGAAAGCCGACATTTAACTGTGACTGCGTGATTTTGCCCCCGCCTGAATAAGATCGGTGAGGAGAAATCGAGAGTCTGTGAGATCCGGCGGCTCTGGAGGATGTCTCGGGCGCCGCGGCCCTCTCAAAGTGCTCCAGCTCGCTCTGAGAGCGTCCAGGAGGCCTCTGGAACAGAGTGGTCCTCGTCCGAGCCCCGCCCGGCGTTGTCTTCTCGCGAGGCGTCGTTGCTCTTCGACCCAGGAGTGGTGCCGTGCGGACGCGGCCGCGAGAACGCCTCGCAGGAATCCCCCCACAGCCCTGAAAACCGGCAGGCGCGAGACGCGCACGGGGGGGGAACCCAGAAAGCCCTGAAAGCAGCAGCTCCTTGAACGCGGCAGTTCACAGCGCAGCGCATGGGGAAGAAACCCATGGCACCCTGACGAAAAGCATTCAGTTCCTTGATGCGCGTCCCCACCGAAAGGTGCAGAATTGCTTTGTTCTCAGAGCTCAAGGGCTATACACCGTACCAGGTCGGAGTCGGGCCTGAAGGGAGTCCAGGCATGGTCCGGTGCACGGGCGCGGATCTCGCAAAAAATTAAGAGACAGCGGAGGAGGAGGACGACGAGGACGAGGAGAACGGGGAGGAGAGACCGTGCCCAGGGAGACGTGCAATCCAATTACCCTGCAGCACGGGAGCGAGCTAGTTACGGGCAGCGCAATGTGTGTGTGTGCCAAAAGCCTTACCCGTGGTGCTCATGGACTGTTCCGTGCAGGTGGCGCAGCAGAGCCGATCTAGAGGCAGACTGCGCCATGCTATCCGCGGGGTTTTCAAGGGGCCCTGGGACACGCAAATAAATGGACTCCTCGCGCGCAGAGGGCGCCGGGGGGGGGCGGGGAGGAGGAGGAGGAGGAGGAGGAGGAGGAGGAGGAGGAGGAGGAGGAGGAGGGAGGAGGGAGGAGGAGGAGGAGGAGGAGGAGGAGGAGAGGAGGAGGGAGGAGGAGGAGGAGGAGGGAGGAGGGAGGAGGAGGGAGGAGGAGAGGAGGAGGGAGGAGGAGGAGGAGGGAGGAGAAGGGAGGAGGAGGAGAAGGAGGAGGAGAAATGACAGGACTCCCCATATCTTCCCCGATTTCCTGGGCTCTCGGGGCAAGCGATCGGGAGGGACGCGCAGGCCACTGCGCGCGGCTGCAGGGCAGGCAGGTATAGCGCTTCCACTCGTCTGCCCCCCCTGCTCGGCACCCGGAAGGCGCGGCTCGGCCGCGCTCCTCCTCCTCCTCCTCCTCCTCCTCCTCCTCCTCCTCCTCCTCCTCCTCCTCCCTCCTCCCTCCCCCTCCTCCCTCCTCCCTCCTCCCTCCTCCCTCCTCCTCCTCCCTCCTCCCTCCTCCCTCCTCCTTCCTCCCGAGGCAGACCTGAAACGTGCAGACGGACCGCTGTGGGCCACACCCCGCGAGGACCTTCACCTCTGCCTACCTCGCCCCCCCCCCGTCCTCCTAGCAGCCAGCACAGGGCTCGGAAACCGAGCCACCTCGATACGGTCGGGCGCTTTTGCTTAGCGTGTCGCCGCGGCGGCCCCAGACTCGCAAGCGGATGGCGTGTCGCTCCGCTCCGCGGGGCGGGAGGCTCGGAAAGGCTCGGACGTTGACGCTTGGGGACTTGGAAGTGGATAGCGTGTCGCGCCGAAGCGTGGCGTGCCAGAACGGAGCGACACGCTATCCAGGAGTTCCCGACCGTACCTCTCAAGATTCGGATTCCTGGCACCTTTTTCTGTTCTCCGCACGACTCGGCAGCGGCGCAGATGGCGCGGGCCAGCACGCGCCGCGCGGAGCAGTCCACAACGAGGCCGAGGGCGGCCAGCGCGGCGTAGCCGATGATGGCCTGGTCGGTGTTCGGGTCCTCGGCGTCCTCGGCGAACCGCTCCTCTGGGGCCACCGTGACCGCAGCCGCGCACGTGCGCCCGCCGATGGTCAGGAGAATCTCAAAGGAGTCGTGCGACACTCTGCCCCGCACGGTCTCGTACATCGTGCCCCGCGCCAACTCGGGCAGCGGGCCCAGGGACTGAAAGAGCGCCTCGCGCAGCGTGCAGTCGGCGGAGCCGGTGTCCACCAGCGCCTGCTCCACGACAGCGCAGGCGCCATCGGGCTGCGCCGGCGACGCGAACGCGCAGCGCACGTAAGTGACGGGAACGATCGCGCGCGCCACGCCAGGCAGCTGCGCTGGCGTCCGCCGGCTGCCAGCCGCACCGCCGTGCTCGCCTCGAAACGCCGCGGGAGCGCCCCGCAACGCCACGGCGCAGGCGTTGCTGCCGAGCCAGCGCGGCGCGGGTCCCGGCAAGACTGCCGGGGCGCCTCTGTCGCCGGGCGGCCACCACGCGTCCCAAGCGCGAGCGCTGGTCCGCTGCACCTCGCCCACGGCGCGGAGGGGGCCGTCCTCCCAGACCTCCCTGCCGCAGGGCGACTGGTCGACTCCGCGTAGCGATGGTGCCACCAAGCAGCCTCGCAAGCCGTCCTCAGAGGCGTCTGCCAAGGTGCCCTCCTCGCTCGGGAGGAGCTGCCGGGCGAGGCAGTCCACTCGCAGCCCCATGGCTCCGAGGGCCATGTGCCCCAGCAGGGCGTCGTCCGACGAGGACTCGTCGCTGCAGGTCAGCACGGCCGCGCACGCGCGGTCGCCAACGGTGATGAGAACCTCGTATGCGTCAAACGGCTCCCCGCCGGTGGACGTCTCGTACACGGCGCCCCTGGCGACGACGGGCAGCGGCGGCAGCCGCCGCAGGAGGCACTCACGCAGCTCGCAGTCCGAGGAGCCTGTATCCACCAGCGCCTTCTCCACGACCACGCAAGGGCCGTGCGGCGCCAGCGGCGAGGCGAACACGACCCGCGCGTGGGAGAGCCCGCAGGGGGCCAGAGCACGAGGGAGCGCTGCTCCAGCGGCGAGGTGTGCGGCCGCGCCCGCGGGAGGGGCCTCCACGGCCACGCCGTCCTCCACCCGGACGGCAGAGCGGATGGCGCGCAGCCAGCGGGGAGCCGGTGCGTCGGGCGGCGCGCCCAGCATCACCCGCACCGCCCCCGCGCGGTGGCGCGCCCGAGCCTTGAGCTAAGATGGCTGCGGGGCAGGAGGAGGAGGAGGAGGAGGAGGAGGAGGAGGCGAGGGAGGAGGAGGAGGAGGAGGAGGAGGAAGAGGAGGAGGAGGAGGAGAGGAGGAGGAGGAGGAGGAGGAGGATGGGTACCCTGAGTAGCAGGAGGAGGAGGATGAGGAGGAGGAGGAGAGGAGGAGGAGCATTAAGAGGAGGATGAGGAGGGGGAGGAGGAGGAGGGGTCTGTAGCCATGTTGGCTCAAGGCGCTACCAAGGTCCCAAGAACGCCCAAGAGAACCGCAAGGACGGCATTCCTCTCCATCCTCCACATCGTCGTCGCCATCGTCGTCGTCATCATCATTAGCATCATCAGCATCATCATCGTCAACTCATGTTCATCATCACCATTATCATAACCGTCCGTCAACATCATATGTACCATCATCATCATCAGCATGGTCGATTCCGTCGTTATCATTCATATCATCATCCGCATCAGCGTAGCATCGTCATGCCAACAGTCATCACATTCGCCGCAACTGTGGTAATCGTCGTCGTCGTCATCGGCACCAGCATCATTATCATCATTATCATCACCATCATCATCACCATTACCATCACCATCACCACCATCAGCATCAACATCCTGAGCATCATCATCGTCCTCCTCATCGTCATCATCATCATCATCATCATCAGCATCATCAGCATCATCATCATAGTTAATATCGGCACCATCGCTGACATCGACGTCGGCATCGGCATCATCGGCATCATCATCATCATCATCATCATCATCATCATCATCATCATCATCATCATCATCATCATCATCATCATCATCATCATCATTATCATCATTATCATCATCATGATCAAAATCCGCATCATCACCTTCCTCATCCCCCTCGCCCCCTCGTCCGCCAACATTATCCTTCTCTTTTCCCCTCGTGCCGTCTTCCTTATCCTTACCCCCCCATCATCAGCATCATCGTCATCCTCACCCTTATTCTCATCCTCCTCCTCGACCTTTACCTCATTATCCTCGTCGCCTCTCCAGGGGATGGCGCCCGCGCAAAAGAGCACGATGACGAGGACGACGACGTCGACGGCTGGCGACTGACTGCAACGACGAATGCCGACGACGAACGACGCCCTCAATCCTCCATTTTCCCTCTCGTCCCGAATCCCCCCCCTCATTCCTTATCTGACGACCGAAACGAATGACAACGACGACCAAAAGGAATGGCACGGACGTTAAAGATGCGCCCGAAAAGTACCAAAGGGGCCTCCAACACGGCCACACAACAACCACACTTACAGCAACAGGAAGAGCATGCAGAGAAGCAGGATGGGGAGCATGAGGTAGGGAAGCAGGGGGGAGGAAAGGAAGAGGTGGACGATAAGGATGGTGATGATGCGAGGAGAAAGGCAGGAGGGGAGGGAACCCACCAGTAAAGGTCTTACATACGATAACATAGCAACTTCACGCGGTGGCTTACGCGGGCCGCCAGCGTGGCACACCGCGTGGAAAAGAGAAGGCTGACGCGCGACCTTACGCAGACAATTTACGCGCGAATGTACGCGCAGTCGACGCCGCTTCCTTCCGTAGCTGTGGTTTGGGTCTGGGTTTTACATAGCGGAAGCAGTGATGCAACCCAGCATACGGTGTCGGGACAGCACCAGCCAAAGCAGGACGGGCGGGCCGATGTCGTCTTTGGGGGAACCAGCAAGTACCGATACAACCACTCCCCAGACCTCAGCCGGGGCGCGTTCTGACCAGAATTTCGGGGCGAACCCGGCCGCGACGACGAGGGCCCCCCAGGAGGCCACGAACATCGCGCAGACGAAGGAAGGGCAACGGCGCATCGGTACCCTTTTTTCCTCTGACGACTGACTTGCGGCGGCTCGAATATCGGAGCCCGGTCAAGCTCTGCTGAACAGGCGATGGGCGCGGGAGGGAAGCGCCGCCGCTGACGGGCCTTCGCCGAAGCGCCCAGCGATCGTGTCGACGTCCTGCCGGGTCTCCCAGCGTGTCTCCCACCGCTCCTTGCGGACGATGTCAGCCTGCCGGGGTGGGGCTCTGGGTCTGTCCCGCCTACGATGGGGCCTTATCTTCTCCTCATTGTTGTATGTGCCATGTATGATACAGATTACATGTTTTGTTTTGTTTGCTTATGTCTGCTTCTCTCTCTCTCTTTCCCACCTTTTGTTGTGTTCTCTTTCTCCCTTTCCCCATCTCTCTCTCTCTCTCTCCCAATCTCTCTCTATCTATATATATACATAAGCATCTATGTCTACATATACATAGATAAATAAATACATACATACATGCGTACATACATACATACATACGTACATCCATACATACATACATGCATACATACATAGATACATACAAACATACATGCATATATACATCTATAGACACATCCAGATATAAAGAGAGAGAGAGAGAGAAAGAGAGAGATCCGCCTCTCTTTCTCTCGTTTTTTCTCTCTCTCTCTCTCTCTGTCTCATTGTCTCTCGAACCTGCAACTGCAGGAAGCAATCCTTCCATGCGCGCGCGCGCAGAAGCGGAAGAGAGGGGAGGGGAGAAGTGGGCCACCCGCCGCCGCCGCCTGGGCCGTGGCCCGCCTGGCCCTCGGCCTGGCCGCTCGCCTGGCCCGCTGCCCGGGGGCCCCGCGGCGCCCTGCCCCGCGCGGCGCCGCAGGGCCGGCACTGGGCGGTCACGCCCATGGCCAGCCCGACACCGATCGGCGTGCGCCAACGGGCCCCCCAGCGCGTGGGCACGACGCCGCGGTCCTGCTGGCGCTGCACCGCCAAGAAAGCAAGCTAAGTGGCCCCCTCGCGGCGGCCAGCGCCCGGCAGGGGAGCGCGAGGTGCCCGAGGTCGCCCAGCGCCGCCAGCTCGAGGAGGCCCAGCGCGTTGAGGTGCGCGGCCGCCGCCCAGCGCCGGCGCCGCCGCCCGGCCCCCCGCCGCAGCAGCCCGGCCAACTCCTGCAAGCGCGCAGCGCCCGCCTCCGCCGGCAGCGTCGCCGCCCTGTGCAGCGTCCCCTGCGGCCGCCGGCGCCAACGCCGCCCGCGCCGCCTGCGCCGCCCGCGCCGCCGCTGCCCAGCCGCCTGGCCCGCCTGGCGAGTCGCCGCCGTGCTCAGCGCCCGCGCCGCAGGACCGCGTGCGCACGTCTAGCTAGCGCGCGGGCGGCGCGCCGCCGGCTCGCCACCGCCGGCCCCGCGGCGCACCGCCCCGCGCGCAGCGAAGCAAGCGGAGCGGAGCGCATCGGCGTTGCCCCGCTGAAGGGTCGCCGCGAGGCTCTGGCGCGCCGCCGCGAGCGCCTCCGCGTGTCCGCGCGCCCAGGTGCGCAAGAGCGCCTGCGCCTCCTTGCCGGCGCGCCCGAGGGCCCCCCCTCCTCGGATCAGCCCGCGACAGGGCATGATCCGCTGCGAGGGCTCAGCGGAGGGCGAGACGAAACCAGGAAGAGGATGACATCGGCTGAGGATACGTCGAGACATCGAGAATCTCCGAAATCTGGCGGCTCTGTGGAGGGTGTCTCGGGCGCCGCGGCCTTCTCAGAGCGCTCCGGAACGCTCCGAGAGCGTTCCGGAATGCTCAGAGAAGGTTTTATCCTCGTCCTAACCCCGCCCGATGGTCCCCCTTAACTGAAGAGCCCACGGACAAATCCTAGGATTCCCAATATTTCCCAACATTTTCTGGATGTTCGTCTTCCCCTCCACTTCCCACATTTCCGGAATCGACGATCATTAGTGTCTGTGCTTTTTCTTGTCCTAGGTCCTAGCCCCGCCCGTGAGAGGCCGAAAATGGCTGGGCGTTGGTCTGGCGGGGGTGCCGCGGCGCCGCGGTTGGGCCCTCCGCCCCCGGCAGGAAGAGTGCCACCAGCTGCCCGAGAGGCGCGCCCTCGGAGTGGCCACGGCTCCTGCGCGCTCCGCGACTCGCAGAGCAACTGCTCGCAAGTGGCCCGGATCCGCCGCAGGGGGGCTTACGATCCAGTCCGCGTCGTTCATATATGATCGTGCTCGTTTCTGATTGTGCTCGTTTCTGATGGTTCCTGGCCCCCTGGTGGCCAGGAAGAGGCCCAGGATAGAACAGTTAGAAACGAAAGGATCTTGGCCCCCGAAAAAACAAAGAGCTCTCGAAGAGTTGGACATGAACAAGGTGTACCTATAGGAAGACGTGCCTTGTTCGGGACGTCTGCGAGGAGGCACTTTGCGAGCAGCGGAACGCGCTCGCCATGAGCACCACCAGCTTCACCCCGACAGGTGCGCCGCGCCGCTCTGCTAGGAGCGGCCTCCGCTGCTCCTCGGATCTGCAGCGGAGGCCACTCCCGGGAGGTCTTCGGAGGAGCGGTTGAAGGCGATCACGCCCGAGTCGGAGGACACCACGTCGGAGTGGCCCTGACTGAGCTCCAGATTGGGCTAGCCGACGCGGCATGAATCTGGATGGTGCCGAATTGGGCCTGTTTCCGACCGCCGACGTCTACCAGCGCCGATGCTACAGTGAACCTCCCCGCAGTTGCACCCTGACATGGGAGCATGCGGATGCGAAGCGCCGAATGCACAGACGGAGGGCGACCGTAACCCGTCGCGCGATGGCGCAGCGCCAGAGCGGCATGCGGCCACATGCGCCTCCTGTTTCCGCCCGGGCCGGCCGCGCCAGGAGTGATTCGCTTGCCGGCAGCGTCTCGGACACTTCTTTTTACCCGTCGAAGAAGCCCGGCGGCAGGGACAGACGGCAGAGGGGGGCGGGGGGAGGGAGGGGCGGGGGGGAAGCGGGGAGCACGCAGCCCGCACGCAGGCTGCCCGAATCACGAACTCGCAGCATCTCGGACACCCTCCGCAGTCCGAGAGCCGTCCCGAAGCCGTCTCGATAGCCATTTGCGCAGGAGCCCCTGGAATTATGGGGTGAGCTCCACGACTCTGCTCTCTCTCTCTCTCTCTCTCTCCCTCTGCCGCTGTCGGGGCGTCCGAAAGCGGGGGCAGAGAAGGGGAGGTCAGCGAATCCGCTCACGCAGCGGCTTCTCGCTGCTTTTCGGGCATCGAGGAGTAACGCCTGGCGGCGGAACCGAAACCAGCCGCATGAAACAGGTGTCGTAACCCCAGCCTGCCTCTTTCCCCTCATCTCGGCCGACCCGACAAGGCCCCTCCCGATGGCACGCCCGCAGCGCCTGGAGCTTCTCGATCTCCACCGTGACCTGGTCCAGCGCGCTCCGTACAGAGGCCGCCTGGTCAACGGCTCGGCTCTTCTGCACCTGTGAGCGCGCTCTGGGACTGCCCCCCCCCGTCATTCCTACCCCCTCCTGCTCCTCCTCTTCCTCGTCGCCCTCCTCCGCGTCCCTGGGGAAGAGCAGGTACCAATGCCGCTGCCCTTGCCTCGTTCTTGCCTTCTCGGGCCTCCCGGGAGGCCCTCGTCGCCACGGCTGGATGTTCCTCGAAGTCCTGGTCAGGCCGCACTCCCAGGGAGGTCCAGGGAGCAACGGCATCGGTATCTTTTAGCTTCCCCAGATATCCCCCTCATCCTACGTCGCACCCCCTCTCCTCCCGTTCCTCCTGCCGCTGTCGCCGTCGGCTTCGGAGGTCGTCTCGAACGCAACCTGCCCCCACCCCAGCAGCGATCACTGCTGGGGGGCTGATCCACCTAAGCGGAGCAACGAAGAATAAGCAAAGCACGACGGGCGGATCCCCCCCCAACCCCACGGGCAGGGCAACTGCTCCCCAGCAAACCCAGTAGGGGGCAGGAGAGAAGAATAATGAAAAACACCTGATGATACTCCTCCTCCTCCTCCTTCTCCTCCTCCTCCTCTTCCTCTTTCTCTTCCACCCCTTGTCCTTACAAAAAAATTCTCCCTGTCGCACGCCGACACGTGTTGGTAGGGCGGGCCGGGCGTCTTGCCTGAGACGTCCTCAAGCTATACCAACCTTAACTCACACTGTGCAACAGGGATGGAGGGTGGGTGGTTTTCAAAATGTGGCTCTCGCCTTCGCGGCGCGAGCATTCGTCTTAAAAGTTCGTAGGGCTTCACGGATGGAGCGCGGGTCGTGTTCAAATGTGGCCCTCGACTGGGCGCCGCACAAATTCGTCTTGAAAGTTTGCAGGGGTTTAACGGACGGAGCGCGGCTCTTTTGTTTAATGTCGCTGTCGCTTCGGCGCCGCTCACATTCATTAAAAATTTGTGCAAGAGTTTCGCTGATGGAGGCGGCTCCTTTCAAAACTCTTGCTCTCGCATTAGCGCCGCGCACAGTCGTCTTAAAGTGTGCGAAAGCTTTACGGGTGGAGGGCGGTTCCTTTTCCAAATCTGGTTCTCGCCTTAGCGCCCCGCGCATTCGTCCTAAAGCCTGCCAGAGCTTCACGAATTGTGGGAGGCTCTTTTTCCAAATGTGGCTATCGCTTTAGCGCCGCGCGCATTCGTCTTAAAAAGCACCAGAGCTTCACGGATGGAGGGCGGCTGATGTTCACAATCTGGCTCTTGCTGTAGCACCGGGCGCACTCGTAAACATGTGCCAATGTTTCACGGATGGGGGCGGGCCATTTTCAACATGTGTCTCTCGCCCCAGCGCCGAGCGCAACCGTGTTAAAAGTTCTATAACAATTCAACGGATTCCCTAGAATTGTTCCCTGGCACGATATAGGGTTGCCAGGGCGCAAAAGTCACGTTGACTCATGGTGTTGCAGTCTTCGGGGTGGTGTTCTGGCACGATCGCTGGGACGCAGCAACAACAATGATTTGCAACGTTGAAATCCAACGAGTGGTGTTTTGTCACGAGAGCGGGTTCTCAGACGTTTGTCTTCCAACGTGGCACTTCTAGCCGTGAGTGTAAATTATGCCGGGACCTGAAGAAGAAAGTTGGAGCGAAGGTTCGTTGCAATGTCCTTGATGCGTCTGGGGCTCATACTGGTCCTCCTCCTCCTTCTCCTCCTCATCCTCCTCATCATTACCATCCTCATCCTCATCAGCATCAGCATCACCGTCACATCACCGTCATCACCATCATCATCATCATCATCATCATCATCATCACCATCATCATTACCACCACCATCATCATCATCATCATCATCATGATCATAATCATCATCATCACCATCATCATCATCATCATCATCATCATCATCATCATCATCATCATCATCATCATCATCATCATCATCAGCATCAGCATCATCAGCATCAGCATCAGCATCATCATCATCATCACCAGCAACATCATTCCCCTGCTCCGTCGTTCATGCCCAGGCGCGCTTGCGGGTCGTTGCCTGCGCGTTCTATGCTGCGTCCTGCGTCCTCTCTTCCTCCTCCTCCTCCTCCTCCTCCTCCTCCTCCTCCTCCTCCTCCTTCTGCTCCGCTCGTCTTCCCTCCTCCTCCTCCAGGCGTGCGGGCGCAAAGGCGGTCTGTTCCGCCGAAGCCCGCGCCGCGCGCCCGCGCGGCGCGACCCTAGCTACTTCCGACGGCCTCCGAGAGCATCCAGGAAGCCTCGGAGAGCGGGCCCAGGGACCCAAGGGACCCCCGCCAGAAAGGAAAGAGGAGGAAGGCCTCAAGGGTCCTCGGAGAGAAGGAACGGCAGCCTCCTCCTCCTCCTCCCCCTCCTCCTCCTCCTCCTCCTCCTCCTCCTCCTCCTCCTCCTCCTCCTCCTCCTCCTCCTCCTCCCCTCGCCCGCCGCCCAGCGCGAGTTCTTACTGGCCTCCGTGCTGGGCCGCCCCAGCAGGGAGCAGCGTCGGGTCCCTGCCTCCTCCCTGGCCATCGGGCGCGCTGGCACTCCACCAGAGCCCCGCGGCAAGAACGTGCCCCTCCCCACGTGTTTTTTTTTGGAGGGAGAAGATTGGAGCGGACCGCAAGATTCAAGAACCACCGTCGTGACGCGAATGCCGGTTGCACTAGAAAACCGTTTTCTTCCTCACCAACAGTGTGGAAACGGACGCAGGAAACGACAAGGCAGATAGCACAAGATTGTGCCCTCCCCACGTGTGCACAACCGGCAGCCTCGCGGTGCAACATACCTGCACTTCGAGGCCGACCCAACGCAGACATGCACACTGAACTTCTCTCGTTTGGCGATCCTGGAGCGTAACCGCCATGAGAAATACGGGCCGTCTGCTCCAAATACTCTACCTCGCAGGCTACGCCTCGAGGGCTATTCGTCACCATCCGCCGCACGACGCCCGGCGCCGAACCACCACTCGACCCATCGTGATGGACGACTGGGTGGTGGAAGCAGGTACCCGGCTCCATCGTGCCCGAGCCGTCCTCCACCATCGCGGACTCGGGGCGGGCGGACGAGCCCTAGAGAAAGCGAGAAGGGTGTCGGCTCCGCGATGTGAAGAGCTCGCTCGCCTTCCTGACCTGGGGCGCAACCGCTTGAACCCTACACTTACGGGTACAGGCGACGACGCTTAGCACAAGAGGCCAAAACATGCTCCCAACCCCAAGGGTGTTATGATACATCATCATCACCATCACCATCACCATCACCATCATCATCATCATCATCATCATCAGCATCATTATCATCACCACCATAACCATCACCATCATCATCACCATCATTATCATCAGCATCAGAACCATACTCATCAGCATCATCATCAGTATCATCATCAGCATCAGCATCATCACCATCACCATCACCATCACTATCACCATCATCATCATCAGCAGCATCATCATCATCAGCATCATCATCATCGTCATCGTCATCGTCACCATCATCGCGCACACTCACACACTGACACGCTGACTCACACATTCACCTTGAGAAAGTCTCGAGCGAGAGCCGCGTACATGAGTGAGTCGCAAGAAGTCTCGAGCGGGAGCCCCCTCCCCATGGGGTCCCCGCCTCCATGAAGCCCTGTAGCTGTCCTCGCCGTGGGGCTCCTCGGGCCTGAAAATGCAAGACGTCTCGAGCGGGAGCCCGGATTGTGGGTGAATCGTGAAGAATCCGCCTCCACGTTCGAATCCGAGCGGAGTCATCAAAATCCTGTAGGTGTCATTACGTTTGGGCTTCTCAAGCCTCAATCTGGAGGACAACCCCAGATCTCGCAGACCCGCCACCCGAAAAAAATCTCCCCCCTACGATAAGAGATCTTGCTATCAGAAAACGTGGAGCATACCCTTCGTCGATCTTTAAAAGAACTAAGGTGCCCCAGGGCTTCTGCGGGTCCCTGGGGCGTCGGGGGTAACAACTTTCCGTGGAGCACCTGCTGGCAGGCCAGTTGCTCATGTGATGCGCATACCTGTGGAGCGGTCTTGGGTTGCTGAAGC
Source organism: Prorocentrum cordatum (assembly GCA_963575745.1). Lineage (NCBI taxonomy): Eukaryota > Dinophyceae > Prorocentrales > Prorocentraceae > Prorocentrum > Prorocentrum cordatum. The sequence continues at coordinate 559,574 of CAUYUJ010003336.1, forward strand.
CAGATGAAGCCCCTTGCCTCCTCCTCCTCCTCCTCCTTCTTTTCCTCCTGCTCCTCCTCCTCCAGCTCCTCCTCCTCCTCCTCCTTCTCCTCCTCCCTCCCCCCTCCCTCACCCTTTCCATTCCCACGCTGGCCTCTGGCGCGCTGGGGCGCCACGACGCAGCGCGAGGCCGCTGCTCGCGGGTGCGGACGGAGCGCTAGCGGCCGCGCACACGCGGGCACCTGGCGGCTGCCCGGGCCTCTGGCGTGCTGGCACGGCCAAGACGGCAGTCGTCTCCGAGCCGCGGCCCCCAAGGGGGACCGGTCGCCTGGCACCGTGGCCAACATCAGCACAGCCACGGCACGAAGCCCACGCAAAATGATTGCGTTGGGAATCTCGAGCCCCGCGTAGTGGACTGATCAGGACGCCGGGTTTGGCTTCGGCGGCCAAGGGCGACCACGATCCACGGCAGGCCGTCCGAGTCAGGCAGTGGCGAGAAAACAGGGGAAGCGTTGTGACCAGACGTCTTCCTTCTGAGAGGTGACCCCGATGATTGCCGTATGCTTGGTAAGATCTCGCTCTTGGGACCCTGAGGCGCCCCACAAGCCTGTCGCGTGCGCCCATACACGGACACGCTGTCGAGGAACTCGTGCCGTAATACAGCCCTCCGCTACCATCACCACTACCACCCGTGCTGACAGAGTTAGAGGGAATGCGGAGACGAGAGGAGGGAGAGACGGTAAGAAACCTCCTCCTCCTCCTTTTTCTCCTCTCCTCCTCCTCTTTCTATTTCCTCCCCTCCTCCTCCTCCTCCTCCTCCTCCTCCTCCTCCTCCTCCTCCTACTCTTCATCCTCCTCCTCATCCTGCTCCTCCAGTTTCTCCTCCTCCTCCTCCTGCATCCGTTGCTGCTTGTCCTTCTCCCCCTCCTCCGCATCCTCCTCCTCCTCCGCCTCCTCCTCCTCCTCCTGCTCCTCCTCCTCCAGCTTCTCCTCCTCCTCCTCTCCTCCTCTTTCTATCCATTCCTCCTCCTCCTCCTCCTCCTCCTCCTCCTCCTCCTCCTCCCTCCTCCTCCTCATCCCCCTCCCCCTCCCCTCCTCCTCCTCCTCCCTCCTCCTCCTCTCCTCCTCTCGTCCTCGTCGTCCTCCTCCTCCTCCTGTTCCTCCCCCTCCTACTCCTCCTCCTCCCTCCCCTCCTCTTCGTCGTCCTCCTCCTCCTGCTCCCATTTCCCCTCCTCCACCACCTCCTCCTCCTGCTTCACCTCCATTCCTTCTCCTTATAAATAATCTCTCCCTGTCGCTCCCCGAGGCCAGTTGTTAGGGCTGGCTGGGCGTTTCGCCTGCGACTTCCTTACCATTTATGAGCATGAAGTTTTAAAAAGGGCAACGTCTTCGCAGATGGAGAGCGATTCGTTTTCAAAATGTGGCTCTCGCCTTACCGCCGCGCACATTCGTTTTAAACAAACTGCAAGAACTTCACGGATTGAGGGCGGGCGGTTTTCAAAATGTGGCTCTCGCCCTAGCGCTGCGCACATTCGTTTTACAACACGTGCAAGAGTTGCACGGATTGAGGGCGGGTCGTTTTCAAATTGTGGCTCTGGCCTTAGAGCCGCGCACATTCATTGTAAACAATTGCAAGAGTTTCTCGGTTTGAGGGCGGGTGGCTTTCAAAATGTGGCTCTCGCACTCGCGCCGCGCACATTCGCTTTAAACATTTGCAAGAGTTTCACGAATTGAAGGCGGGTCTTTTTCAAAATGTGGCTCTCGCCTGAGCGCCAAACGCATTCATTAAAACAAATTGCAAGAGTGCCACGGGTTCCCGGGATCAACGTAGCAGAAATGGTGTTGTGGAAGGATTCAAGATTATGCGGGTACAACAGTTACGTTGGTGCGCGGTGTTGGAGTCCCAAACATGGCGTTCTGGCAAGATTCCAGATCGTCAGGACGCAGCAGTCAGGTTGATCCGCGGCGTGGAAATCCCGAGAGCAATGTTCTGGCATGCTTCAAGGTCTTCAACTGGTTGTCTTTCAACGAGGCAGTTTAGGGAAATGTGAAGAGGGAGCTTGGAGGGAGGGTTAATTCCAACATCGTTGATGACTCTTGGGTTCACACTGGTCCTCCTCCTCCTTCTTCTCCTTCTCCTCCTCCTCCTCCGTCTCCTCCTCCTCCTCATCATCCTCCTCTACCGCCTCCTCCTCCTCCTCCTCCTCCTCCTCCTCCTCCTCCTCCTCCTCCTCCCTTATTGTTTTTTATAGATAGCTCCTCCCTGTCGCACCCCGAGGCTAGTTTTTTGGGCTGGCCGGGCGTTCCGCCTGAGATCTCCTCACTATTTCTGACTCTGAAGCTTAAACATTGGCAACAGTTTCACAAATGGAGGGCGGGTAGTTTTCAAAATATGGCTCTCGCCTTAGCGCGGCGCACATTGGCTATGCGCGGTGGTTTCTGACACCGCGTGGATCGTTCAGCAAAGGTAGCTCGACGTCGGCCGATTCTGCCCCAGCGGGGAGGCTCAACCTTGAACGCCCGCGTTGGTGTTGCAACCGCCTCGACGCTGGGGGAACCTGCCGTACACCCACTGCTTCTGCTCGAACCCTCACTGGCCTGCAAATCTGATCACGCTTCACGCTTCCTGCAGCGCGCACTGCCCCTGACGCTCTCCCGCGGCCGCTGCCTGTGAGCACGTGTCTGCGAACCGCAGGGTCTGAAGCGTCTCCACCGCGTGACCTCAGCAGGGAACGTCTGCCTCATTAACCCCGTCTACAAAATAGCACCTCGTCTCTGGTGAACGCTTGAGGCGAAGACAAGATGAGGACCAATGCGGATGAAGATATGTCGGGAATCTCTGAGACCCAGCGGGTCAACAAGAAGTATCATGTCGGGGGCCGCGGCTGTCTCAGAGTGTTCTGGAAAGCTCTGAGAGGCTTTCGGAACGAACTGGAGCGATTTCTCCTCATCCTATGCCTGCCTGATCGGAGCTCTTCTGTAATGTCCCGCTTCGTTACAGGTGATTTGTTCGAACTCGTCAGCGCGGCGGGAAATACCCTAGATCAGATCGTCTGAGCAACAACGCCGCAAAAAAAACCAGAGGCAAACTCATCCATTCCAAAGATGGCCGGAACGCGATCTGCAGAATAAGCAGACTGGAGGAAAACGCACGCAAACATCCATGTGCAACAAGCTTCCCCGTATCCAGAAATCGAACTCCAGCGCAGATATCCAACTGTGCCGCGTCGCCTCTCATCCCCTTGAAGTATTTGTTCAATGGGCTCGGGTTGGCCGAATCGAAACGGAAACGCTCGGTATCTGAAGGGTGCGGCGCTTGCGTTGCACAAACAAAAGATGCCTGTCGGCGCGACTGGCCAGATCAAGGCCCCATACCAGACATGCTTGCCGTGTTCACCGATGCCCAAATCGCCAAAATCGCACATCGCGCCCCGCAATGCACGACGCTATCCGGAGATGGCCAGCTCAGCGGCCGCGGCCGCATCGCGCGAGATGCAATTAAATTTAGGTCGGGCGTGTCCCCCTACAGGAGGATTTTGGGCGAATCATCAAAACAATTAGAAAGACAAAGAAAATAGACATGGACAACAATAATGATGGTACTGATGTTGATCATACTAATAACGACAATGATGAACATAACAAAAACAATACTAAACATGATGCTACTACTACTGCTACTGCTACTGCTACTGCTACTGCTACTGCTACTGCTACTACTACTACTACTACTACTACTACTACTACTACTACTACTACTACTATACTACTACTACTACTACTACTACTACTACTACTACTACTACTACTACTACTACTACTACTACTACTACTACTACTACTACTACGACTACTACTACGACTACTACTACTACTACTACTACTACTTCTACTACTACTACTTCTACTACTACTACGACTACTACGACTACTAGTAATAATAATAATAAGAAGAAGAAAAAAAAACAACAATAATAACCATTTGCAAACAAAAATTAAAACAAACCTTCCCCAGACTAGTTTGCACTGCTTTTGACTACTCCCCCTGTTGAGGGACTGGCCCGACTTGAAGTCCAGCTTGAACTGACCTCTCTGGGGGGGGTGGGTCCCTCCTGTAAGCTGCGCGCGCTGCAGCTTCGCCGCGTGGGCGGGGGCGGGGGGTCGGACGGCCGTGCCCCCCAGGGCACGGCACCGGCTGCGCGCGCCGGGGGGCGGGGGGCAGGGGAGAGGCCTCTTAGAGGGAGGGGCGCTTCTACTCGCCATTCGCTTGAACGTCCATTCCCCGTGTTTTTGTTCGGTTTCGTGCGTGGTTTTTTCGCCAAATGGTCAAGGATGCTCCTCGATGGTCCTCGCCGAGGGAAAAACGCACACGTCCGAGCGATGCCAAGTTCTAAGAAGCAGGGGTGCTTCTGAGAACGGCTTCCCCCCTCCCCCGTACCCCCCTCTGCGCGCGGCCGACAGCCCTCCTCCGAGGACCGACGTGATAGCCGGAGGACCGCGAAGGCTGGCTGGATTGGCCCTGAGGCCCGCACCCTCCCGCGAGCCCGGGGCCGGCTCCCCTCGTGGGAGGGGGGGCCGAACACTTGTGCGTCTGGGGTGTGACCGAATCCGGAGGCCCGAGGAGGCTGTGTTGGTGTCTTTTTGTTTTGGACGTCAGTTAGAGTCAATAACGGGAACGAACAATGACATAAACATTAAAACCTCCGAGCTTTTATGCTGCTGCCATGGTTCGTCCCCCTATCGTTCTCTCCAGCTTTCTCTTCGCTCTCCGGCGTTGTGCATAAAAGAGGCTCGTACTCGATCTGTGAGAGTGCAGGTGGGCCCCTCGGGGCCCTGCTCGGCTCCCTGCTGCCTTGCTCGGGTTCCCCGGGTCTTGTTCCTTGGGTTGGTTCCCTGGTTCTTGCTCGGCTCCCCAGTCGTGCTCCTTGCCCTGTCGGTCAGAGAATGCCAGTGAATGCCAAGCGCTGTAAGGACTGTCAAGCACAAACGTAAAAACAGTGCCAGGCAACGCAAAGATGTGCAAAGTAATACAAACCCACTACCAAAACCATGCCAAACAACACCAAACAATACAAATCGATTCCGGGCAATGCCAAGAAAGGATTCCCAGCAATGCCAAGTGACGCCAAACGATGCAAAGCAACGCAAAGCAGTGCAAAGCAACAGATCCAGGCAACGCCACGCAACGCCAAGCATAGCCACGCAACGCCAAGCTATGCCGATCCATGTCAAACAGTGGTCTGCATCGAAAAACTCCGCGTTGCTCGCATATGCCTTGAACTGTTTCGGAAGAGAGAAAAAGAACCCCCCTGCTCCCTAATTGAGGTCGCGCTGGGATCATCCCAAACCAGAGCCCGAATATTCCTCCTCCTCCTCCTCCTCCTCCTCCTCTTCCTCCCTCCTATCCCTCTACAAGGGGGGCCCGAAGGCCCTGGGCCGAGGGCGCGCCTGACCTGGGTCCATGGCGGCGGTGGTCACGATGCAGGCCTTGGCCGAGCCGCCGAGGCACTCCTGCAGCAGCATGGTGAGCTTGGAGTCCTGGCCGCGGGAAGCCAGCGGAACTCCCGTCGCGGAGTGGCCTCCGCCTCCTCCTCCCTCCTCCTCCCCCTCCTCGTCCTCCTCCTCCCTCCTCCTCCTCCTCCTCCTCCTCCTCCCTGCTCCGCCTCCTCCTCTCCTCGTCCTCCTCCTCCTCCTCTCCTCCTCCTCCCTCCTCCTCTCCCGACTCCGCCTCCTCCGCCTCCGCCTCCTCCTCCTCCTCCTCCTCCTCCTCCTCCTCCTCCTCCTCCCCCTCCTCCCTCCTCCGCCGCCTCCTCCTCCTCCTCCTCCTAGCACTGCCGCCCTCATCAGAAAAGGACTCCCCCTAGTGTCTGAGGCCTCCTGGGCACACTCCTTAGCCACAGCCCCAACCGTCGGGGGGGGGACCAGCGCAGGGGGGGGGAGCACCGAGCTCGAATCGGCGATGCGTCGCCGACAGATCGGCGATACAGTAGATGGTCTATCCATCTATATATATATATATATATATATATATATATATATATATATATTCAAACCCTTACACATTCGAGGGATATTCTAAATCACCCCCGCGCCCCCGACATCAATGTTGATCTCAGTAAAGGCGGTGCTTTGGGGTTCTAATATTTTTGCCCACTCACGCCCCACCCGTCGCCACGCCATCAATATGAATTTCGGAGGGTGTGGGGGGCATCTTGGGCCACAGGGTTCGAATATAATGTCCATGTACGGTAGGCCAGGTGGGCTATCAGGCCCGGAGCGGCGATGATTGGGCGATCACAGTCATGGCTGCGGGGTGGGGCGCGGGGTAGGACGCAGACGAGCCACGGGGAGGCAGGTCGTCGCATCCAGCCTGTTTCTGACTCGTCTACCTGTGTGGACCTCTTGGGAGGCCTCTTGGAAACCGCTTGGGGCGTCTTGGAGGCCTCTTGGACCGTCTTGGAGGCTTCTTGGGCCGTGTTGGACGCATCTCGGGCGAGGTTGGAGGCCTCTCGATCCTTCTGGAGCCGTCTTGGAGACCATCTTGGACCGTCTACGGCTATCTTGAGGCCTCTGGAGACCTCTTGGGAGGAAACTCGGGCCATTAAACCCAGGGCCTCCGGATGCCACCCCACCCCCTCTGCACTCCGCTAAATCAATCCCTTCCGACTAACGGATCGCACGCTACGCGCGCTTTCCGTCACGTGGGCCGGCACGGACACGGAAAGAGCGCCTCAGGAACTTGCCCGAGAGGGCTCATGGCTCGCTCTTGGGAGCCTTGGTGTGAAGAGCTTGTTCCGTCGCCCTCACTATCGATCTCACTGTCGATCTCACTCAATGGGACACCTTAAGACACCACGGGGCACCGAGGGACACCTGTCAATCTAACAATCGATCTCACTATCGATCTCACTCAACGGGACACCACGGGACACGGCGGGACACCTGTCGATCTCACTATCGATCTCACTTTTTGGGACACCACGGAACACCTCGGGGCGCCACATCGATCTCACTATCGATCTCACTCAACGGGGCATCATAGGACACCACGGGACACCATGGGACACCTGTCGCTCTCACTATCGATCTCACATTTTGGGGCACCACGGGACACCACAGGACACCTCGAGGCACCACGTCGATCTCAATATCGATACCTGGACGCCCGGGGCACCCGGGACACCGCCTGGCCCAACTGGTCACCAGCGGACGGGAAAGGACGCCCGGGACACCCGGACACCGCCCGGCCCAACGGGCCACCGGCGGACGGGCACCCGGACTTTCGCTCCTTCTTCGGCCTAGCTACAGGAGGATCACGCGCAGCTTCGCTTCGCCCGCACGCACGACACGAACGCGAAACCGGAACCGATTTCCTGGCGGGGGGGGTCCGTTTCATTGCGGTCTCACCCCACAACCTCCGATATACATATATATATGTATATACACACATAACTAACAGCCATATATGAGGTCTACAGCATTCGCAAGAGCGCGAGCGCGCGTTTTTTTGAAAACCGAGTTTGCGAAACCCTGCGTGTTCAGATGTTTTATTGGGCGCTCGATGTTGAATTCCTCGCGACGCCCGAGGTTTTTCAAGGATTTCGGCACGCGAGCGCGACGACGCGCGCGCATTCCGCCCAAATTTTTTTGAACGGGATTCTCACGACGGCGCGCGCGCGCAAGGGCGCTCGGACGATCTCGACGTGCGCGCTAAGCCTGCTTGGTAGCATGTTCTCAACACGTTGAAAATCTCGTGGTTGTCTTGCGGTTTCGCATGAGCTTGCGCGCAAGCTTTCCGTGACATTCCGCTCTGCGAAACCATGGGCTAATATGTTTTGTGGGTGCTCGATTTTGACATCCTTGCGACTCCGAAGGTTGTTGATGGGTTCCTGCATGCGCGCGCGACGAAGCTCGCGTGCGCACTTCGTCTTATTCTCTGACAGGGATTATTGAAAACTGGTGGCTTTTGAAAAGCGATCGCGCACAACATTTTTTGCAGAGGATGGCGGGGCGGGGTGCCGACCCGGCCGGGATGGCATGAGCCCATGTTTTAGACTGGGCGATGAGGCAGAATCACACGCACAATGCAACGCGCAAAGGGCTGCCGATAATCCCGGTGGGGGTGGGGGGTAGTAGAGTCTCGGAGAATGCATGCGACGCAGCCTATGTAATGTAGTCTACGCGGCGCAATCTATGTGGCGCATGTTTTGTTCAAACGAGATGGCACATGCGATGACCTGGCAAACGCCCCGCCCGCCCACCCGCAACTTGGCCTGCAAAACCCATGCGGCGGCGATTGCGATGAATACTTGGCGTTGGCCGGTGCATCTCTGCGGCCGCGCCGACCCCGGCGCGGGCGGCGGCCAGCTAGTTTGGCGCGACCGACGCGGCCGCGGCGGCGCTGACTGCTGGGCGCATCCAAGCGGACACTTCACCTCGAGTCGGCGACTTGGGCGGGCGCGGCGCCATGGCAACGTCGACTATGGTAGGCGCGACGGTGATAGTAGCGACGCTGGTGGCGATGTTGACAACGACGACGGCGCGGCCAGCGCGGGCGCCGATGCTGATCACGCCGGCGACGGTGACGGCGTCTTCGCATCGGAGATGAAGATTTTGAGAAGTGTCCAACATGCGCGCGCGGCCGACGCGCGAGAGTGGCCCGCGTGGCATTGTTTGACATGGGTCGTGCCCACCGCAACACGCGCGCCAGGGCGCACGCATGATTTTGGCATGCGGCACCAGAGGCTCGTTTGGCACACTTCCATGATAACGTCGACAACATACACTTTCCTGAAAACTGAAATTGCGAAACCCTGTGTGTTCATATGTGTGTTTAGAATCTCGGTTTTGAAATCGCTACGGCACCGACGGTTTTTGACGGATTCCGGCACGCGCGCGCGACGACGCGCGCGCGCGGGCACTTCGTTCCATGCTTTGCAAAGGACTCTCGCGACGGCACGCGCGCAAGGGCGCTCGAACGATTTCTGTATGCGCGCGCGAAACCCGTGTGGTAGCCTTTTTCTGAACATGTTGCAAAACCTAAGGTTGTCTTGAACAATGTTGCAAGAACGCGCATGCTTTTGTTAAAAATCCGTGTTGCGAAAACCTGAGTTTTTAATTTTGGGGCGCTCGATTCTGAAATCCTTGCGAAATCGGAGGTTGTTGAAGGGCTCCGGCACGCGCGGGCGACAACGCGCGCGTGTGCACTTTGTCTCATCGTTGGCAAATGATTCTTGGACACTGATGATTTGTGGTAAACGAGCGCGCGCATCGCATTGCTGTTGCAGAGGATGGCAAGGGGGGGATACGGGCTCGGCTGGGATGGTACGGACTCATATGTAGGATGGGCGATGGGGAAGAGTCGTATGAAAATTGCAATACGCAAAAGGGTAATGAGAATCCCAGAGGGAGGGGGGTAGAGTCTACACTCTTTGAAGAAAGGAGAATGTATGCGATCCAAACTATGTAATGTAATCTACGCGGTGCAATGTATGCGATGCGGCGACGGCGACGGGCGGCGACGGGCCGGGATGGCGGCGACGGGCGGCGACGGCAACGGGCGGCACGGCGGCGATGTTGCGGCGAGGGTCCCGAGATGGTCTCTACTGCTGCAAGCACTGTTTGAGGAACTGCCACCCTGCTGAAATAGAAAATGAATGAAACAGGTGCAGCTTCGAAAGCGAATGAGCGCGGTGCTCAGACGGAACACCATTTTGAAAACGATCTCCTTCCCCACACGTGAAAATGTTGCAAACTGTTCGCGCGAATGTGCGCGGCGGTGAGGCGAGAACATCATCATGAAAACCACCACCCTCCATTCATGAAGCAACTGAAACTTCTTGGAACAAATGAGCGCAACGCTGAAGCGAGAGACCCATTTCAACAACTAGCCCCCGTCCATCCGTGAATCTGCTGCACTTGTTCAACCACATGTTTGCGACACTATCGCAAACAACATGTTGACCGCCCACTCAATCCGTGAAGCGGTTGCAAGCTTTTGGAACGAATGTGCGCAGTGCCATGGCCAGAACCGCACTTTGAAAACCACCCCGTCCATCCGAGGAGCTGCTGCGAACTCTTGAAACGTATGGGAGCGGCGCTGAAGCGACAGCAACATTTTGAAAACTACCCCCCCTCCATCTCTGTGAAGTAGTTAAACAGCTGGAACCTAAGGACTGCAAAAGGTCAGGGGACCTTGAACGACATGCCCTGTCAGCCCTAGCGCCCTGGCGACGCACCACGGGGTGCAACAGGGAAAAGGATACAGGAGGGGGGAGGGAACAGGATTAGGTAGGGCGTGTCCTCCTACAAGCGGGTTTGTGACGAACAATCCAAAAGTATGTTAACCAGCTTTGAAAGAATGAAAGCAAGACAGAAATCGTCCCCAGACAATGTTTTCACTGTTTTTGAACATTCCCCCTGTGGAGGGACATGCCCGCCTTAAGAGCAGGAGGGAGAAGGGAGGGATGCCTCTTCGCCAGTCATGGGCGCGGCCTGCGAGCTGGCGGGCGCCGCCCCCGACCGGCGGGCCGACCCCCCCCCGCGCCGCCGCCGCGGGCGCTCAGCCGAAGAGGTCGAAGTCCACGTCCTCCTCCTCCTGCCGGTTCGGGCGAAAAAGGTCGGGCGCACACCGACGTGGATCGGGAAGTCTACCCCCGACACATGCGGCCACTGCCGCCTGGTCTGGCGACGGGGGGCGCCGATTCTGTATGGAGACGGGCCCCGTCGCTCATCCACGCGCCTTCATCCACGTCTGCGCTTCCTCGCAAAGGGGGGGTCAATGACCAAAAGCGGAAGGGCAGCGGGAATCAAGTCGTGATGGCTGGTCTTCCCTGCGCTTCCCTGCGCCGGAGACGCCAATGCATCGGGCCCCGCATCGGGGAAGGCACCGGGCGCTGGCGGCGGGGCCCAAAACGGCTGCATGTTGCATGCGGCCGAAACTGGCTGCATGCTGCATGCTTGCACTTACCCGCCTTCCCCAAATCCCCGCCATTGTGGGGAAGCGAGAGCGCATCGATACCGCTACTCCGAGAATCTCTCCTACGGAGCGTTCCGACCAGAATTTCGAAACGAGTCCAGCCGTGGCGACGCGGACGTCCCATGAGGCCCAGAAAGGCGAAAACGACGCAAGGGTAGAGGCATCGGAACATCTTCTTCCCCTGAAATTCGTCCAACCCGATCCTCTTCCTCCACGGCGGCCACCTTCTTCTCCTCCTTCTTCTCGCCGCCGCCGCCGCCACCCGCCGCTGGCGCCGCGGCCGAGACGTTCGCGGCCGCGTACGCCTCGGGGTCCTCCAGGAACTTCTTCACGGGCTCCATCTCCTTGAAGGTGAAGTCGATCTCGGCGCAGAGGGCGCAAACATTCCTGTGGCACGCCCAGATCGCGTACGGAAACAGCAAGTGTAGTCCAAAACCGACACAGCGGCTGATGTTGGGCAGTCGGTTTTTGTCCCACAAAGAATATAGACAGAGTCCGCGGCGACACCGGCAGCATGTCCTGTTCAACATGGACAGTGCTGTCGGCCTTCGTCCCTATTTTGTCCAAGCCATCCTTTGGTGTTGGGTCCTCGTTCTGAAGAGACAGCGCCCCGCGTTCTGCTCCTTCAATCCTTCCTTCCTCCTCCGCCTCCTCCCTCCTCCCATTCCACCCTCTCCTCCCTCCTCCATCACCATCATTTCGGTGCACCCCTCTCACGCTTCGTGACCCAATAGGAGCTCAGCCGAAGGTCCCAATGACACAGTTCGCATGCGTCTCGGCCACTCATTTCGACACACCCCTCACACCTTTCGTGGCCCCATCGGAGCCCCGCCGAAAGTCCCATTGGCACAGTTCGCATGCGTCACCACAATTCATGTCGGCGCACCCCTCACACGTTTCGTGGCCCCCAATAGGAGCTCCGCCGAAGGTCCCAATGGCACAATTCGCACGCGTCCCCCCCAGTGATTTCGCCATACCTCTCACACGTGTAGTGGCCCCATAGGAGCGCCGCCGAAGGTCCCCGTGGCACAGTCAGCATGCGCCCCCGCCACTCATTTCGGCACACCCCTCACACGCTTCGTGTCTCCATAGGAGCTCCGACATAGGTCCCAGTGGCACAGTTCGCATGCGTCCACGCCACTCATTTCGCCACACCCCTCACACGTTCCGTGGCCTTATCGGAGCCCTGCCGAAGGTCCCAGTGGCACAGTTCTCATGCGTCACCGCCACTCATGTCGGCACCCCCCTCGCACGTTCCGTGGCCCCATCGGAGCCCCGCAGAAGGTCCCTGTGGCACAGTTCGCATGCGTCGCCGCAATTGATTTCGGCACACCCATTACACGTCTCGTGGTCCCATATGTAGGAGCTCCGCCAAAGATCCCAGTGGCACAGTTCGCATGCGCCTACGCCACTCATTTCGGCACACTCCTCGCACGTTCCGTGGCCACATGGAAGCTCCGCCGAAGGTCCCAGTTGCACAGTTCGCATGCGTCCCCGCCACTCATTTCGGCACACCCTTCACACGTTTCGTGGCCCCCATAGGAGCTCAGCCGAAGGTCCCAGTGGCGCAGTTCTCATGCGTCCCCGCCACTCATTCCGGCACACCCCTCGCACGTTCCGTGGCCCAATAGGAACTCCGCCGAAGGTCCCAGTGTCACAGTTCGCATGCGTCCCCGCCACTCCTTTCGGCACACCCATCACACGTTTCGTGGCGCCCATAGGAGCTCAGCCGAAGGTCCCAGTGGCGCAGTTCGCATGCGTCCCCGCCACTCATTTCGGCACACCCCTCACACGCTTCGTGGCCACATAGGAGCTCCGCCAAAGGTCCCAATGGCACAGCCCGCATGCGTCTCTGCCATTCATTCCGGCGCATCTCTCACACGCGTCGTGGCCCCATAGGGAGCTCCACCGAAGACGGTATTCACAACTGCGTGACTCACAACTGCATATGGTCGGGTCCTTCGCCAGGCTAATTTCCGAACCCATTTCGATCGCACTGATTCCTGAAGGCGTTGCCGAAAGCGTGGGGCAAGCCGGCCTCCGTGGGGATGCCGATCTCGCGGCTGAACGCGGCCATGTTGTTGAGGCCCGCCAGGAACTTGCCCACAAGCTGCTCTGGCTTCACGTCAAGCACCGCGGCCGAGAATGTGGAGCCGTCCTCAGGGGGAACGGCATGGGGGGGGACTGGCTCAGGGAGGAAACATCGAGCAGGCATCGGCGATACGGCGCCGGGCCCCCGACAGCGAATCCGCCAGCTCCTAGCCGGGGCGAGCGGTCAGACCACAACAAGCGATGAATGGGCGATTGGCAATCTGGGCGTCGCCGCATCCCCTCCCACCGAGCAGATCTCCCGCTAACGTTGTCCCCTGCCACCATGTGCTCCTCCGCACACGTCGCGATCTCCCGCCAGGGCACCTCGGACACGGCACCGCAGCACGAAAGGAAACAAAACATCACAACTCTCTCAGAGGGCACCCGAGAAGTTGCCCCTTGACGTCCTGGAACACCTGCTGCACCTCCATGCCGTACTCGAAAGGTTTCACCCCGAGCTTGCCGAGGAGCACAGCGCCTCCGGGGGACACCTTCTCGCCTGCCTTCAGCACCGGCGTCTCGGCGACCAGCTCGATCTGCCCCTTCACGATCTTGGTGCCGATGTTGAGGGCCTAGAATTAAGTCGGGCGTGTCCCTCTACAGGAGGATTTTCAAGGAAAAATGGAAAATACAAAATGGTAAAATAAAAAAATGCGCAAAAAATAGTCCCCAGACTATTTTTGGACTCTTTCTTGACTATTTTGGGGTATTTCTTCTTATATTTCGTCGAAAATCCCCCTTTAGGGGGACACGCCCGACACAAGCCTGGAAGAAGGCTGTCTGCGACGGGTCCATGCCCGTGGGGCCGGCGGGCAGTGAGAGGTCGACCTGAGCGAGCTGCCCGGCCTTCGCCGCCGCAGGCAGCCGGAACTTCTTCAGCGTCTCGCGGATATCGTCCAGCTGGCAATTCGTGGCGAAGATGAAACCCATGTTGCCGTTGATGCCCGACCTCAGCTGGTCGAGCCCGCAGCCCGGGTGCTTCTCTGCGCCGAGCAGCAGCGCCTTGCGGATCATCGTGTTCTTGCCCATGAGCACAACGGCCTTGCCCCGGAGCTCGATGCGGATCTCCTGCATCTGCTTCGAGCGCACGTGGTCCACCCCGACGAGCAGGGCCCCGTTCTTGCTGTTGATGCAGAGGTCGACCAGCTTGTCGAAGTACTCGGCCTTCTTCGCCAGCTTCTCCGCGTTCGGCATCCTGGCCAGCGTCTGCTACCGCACCTCTGGCGGGCAAGTTTTGCGAGGGTGGGTATGTTGTATTCCCGTTGGAGCCAAACGGCTACGAGAGGGAGGAAAGGGACGGTGATAAATGACGAGAATAACGAAGAAGGGGGATGCAGGATGGGGAAGCAAGGAGTATGGCGGATGGTCTGCAGGAGAGGGACATTCACGATGAGGGCGGAGGGAGAACCGATGAGGGAGGAGAACCGACGAGGCAAACGACATGCTGCAGTTGTAGATGGCACTACAATGGACACCCTAACAGTCCTATCATTGAATTTCGAATGTGCTTGACATGTCAGAAAGATGCTCTAAACATGTATTGAACATGTGTTTTTACATGTTTAAAACATGTTTAACACATGTTTCGGATATACGCAAGAGCGACCCTGGGTAAGAGTGACCTTTGGTGCGCGGCCTCTTGGGGGCCGCGGGGGGACCGAACCTGGGCGCGCAAGCAGCTGCTGCTGCTGCTTCGTTTTCAGCCATCTGGGGACCCACCTGTGCCCGCACCAGAGGCCACTCCTGCGAAAGGTCACTCTTGCGTCCAGCCCAATGTTTTAGCCATCTGGGAATTCGTTGGCAGCGTGCCTCCCTCTCCCGCTGCCCGTCCTCCACTCACAGGGGATGTGTCGACCCCCATCCCAGGCTTCGTGGGGTTTCCGAATGGACCAGAAATTTTGGGCCCGACCCTGGGATATACGATGGGGGGGATGTCCATCCTCGATAGGGGTGCGTCCGAATAGCCCCCTTGGGGTCCATCCCAAGGTTTTCCCATTTTTCTGAGCGGCCAAACTTTTCGGGCGAAACTCGGGGAATGGGGGAGAAACATCGCCCGCGATCCACGACGCTGCCGGACGAGGGCGACCGGCGAGAGCCGAGGAGGCGGCGCGCAGCCCGGAGAGTGGCGCCGGGCCGGCCCGCGCAGACCCGCGGCCTCCTCGGAGGCCGCCACGGGAGACCGTCGACTGCCGCGGCAGCCCTGCGCCGGACAGGCCCGGAGCGCCCAGTCGCCACGGCCACACGTCTTGGAGGAGGAGGAGGAGGAGGAGGAGGAGGAGGAGGAGCTCAGGAGGGGGAGGAACTCGCCCTCCTCCTCCTCCTCCCCTGCTCCTCTGGATGGGTCCCAAAGCGCCCAAAGTCGCCTGGAACGCCCAAAGTCGTTCATTTCTCATCGTGCTCGTTTCTAGCTGTGCTCGTTTCTAACAGGTCCTGGCCCCCGTAGTGGCCAGGAAGAGGCCCAGGATGGAGCAATCAGAAACGAAAGGGCCTCGCCCCCCCAAAAATCCTAGAGCTTTCGAAGAATTAGAGATGACCAATGTGTAGATTCTCGGGGAGCGCGCTCATGGGGCACCGAGGGAAGGCGGGTCTTCTCAGTAGGCTCGGAGGGCGCCCCGCCTCCTCGGCAGCTTTCTGTAGCCGCCTCCGAAGTCACAGCTGGCTCCCTAGAAGGCCCGACAGCGGTGGTTCAGGGATGGGGTCCTGAGGGATGGGGGCCCCAAGATAGGAATGGGATCCAAGCTTGAATTCAACTTGTTTGGGGCACCTCGTCCTCAGGACCCCATCCCTCAGGACCCCATCTTTGAACCACCGACGATGGCCTCTGAGAAGCTCCTTTGCCTGCCCCCTCTCACCTCCCCGTGGGCGCGCCGCTGACTGGCTCCGGAGATGGACAAAATCTCCCTGTAGCAAAACACCCTCCAGTGAAAACGACCCGACTGGCGCACGCCCGCAAAAATCGCGACCGCAGCGCCCCCCTCGAGAACAAGAGAAGGGCAACGACTTGGCGGGGTGGGAATTCTACCAACCTCCGACAGATCGCGACCTCGAAGCTCGGCATACTCGCTGCCGAACTCGCCCCTCTCCCACACATGGTCCATGTATCTACCTTGGCACTCGTCCGCGGTAGCATCGTATATCCACCAAGTAAGTACCCTGCTCCACAAGGTTGCCGAGCAGGGGAGTAGCATTCAAGTTCTCGAACACCGTCACTGTCACGATGTCGAAGTAATACTCAGCAAAACATGGCAACGTGAGCCTAGGGTGTTCCCACGCATTCGGGGCTTCCCTAGGACTTGCGTTCTGCCAGCAAAACATGGCAACATGGTCTGAGGTATTCCCACGCATTCGGGGCTTCCTCGAGATCCGTACTCTGTAGTGATCGGGCCTTCCACGGCCCACTCTTTTCCAGGATAATATTCATATTTGTCCACACCCTGCGTAGTATTCACGAGGCTGCAGTAAGTATAAGATTATGCCATCACCCTGTGTGCGTGTGATGAGCTATCGTCCAGTGCAGATGGCTGCACAGAACTCGAAATACTTCCGTTTGGCTGACTTTTTGGAACACTTCATGCACTCGAGCTCCTGGCCAACTCGTGCTGGTCGAAAGGAAAGTAGGACGTGGCATCGGTTGCCTGGCTTCTCCGTGCGTATGTTGTGCTCCAAGATAAGTTTGTCGTAGTCCTCTGGCGTTCGTTTTTGTCCACACTGATGCGGCCCTGACGGCAGGACCCCTGGTGTGCATAGTAGTCGTGGCCATGTGCTGAAGCGTCCAATCCCCGGCGTAGTGAACTTGCACTGTATGCAGAGCAGGTGCGGGTCTTGGTCTCGCTTGGCTCCAGTAAGCGGGCCAAGCACATGGTATCCTTGCTGGCGGGCCTCTCGATTGTGTAGAAGACGCTTCTGCTCATCAATAAGAGCACGTCCTTGAAGACCCAGAAATTCTCGTTCTTCGTCTGTCGTCCATGTGATCACATTGCGCAACTTCTGGACGGAGACGACGTTCCTGGTGTGGGTACCCCTCTCTGAGAGTGATGCCACTGATTGCATTGCTCGTGAAGAAAGGTCACTGTCTCGTACCGTCTTGACTATGTTCTCCTTGAGGCAAGGGACGCTCCATATCGGCTTCGGCGGCGAGCACCAGTCTGGACATACGTCGAGGCTGCCCCTGCGGTCAGTAGAAGCGAGGGCCAACGCGTACATCACCTTCATCGTGTGCTGGTGAGCCACAAAAGACGCTCGGCATTTAAATCCTGGGGCCTTGCGGAGACCAAGTGGTATCAAGGCGCTTATCTCAGCATGGGTCTCTCGTGGAGCCAATTTGCATTTGCATAGCTGTGCCATCCTCGTAGCTGCAGTGCTGAAGTATCTGGCCATGCGCACGATCTTTGCCTCACTAGCACTCTCCTGCGGCGTGACAAGGGAGAGGCCCGTTACAATAGTGAAGTCGATGGCAAGCTCTACCCAGGATACAGACATTGGCGCTCGTACCGTGTCATCGGCCTCCCATTGTAGCTGTGAGAAGTACCATACCACTGCAGGAAATAACGCCTGTTGGTAGTACCAAGCTCGATTGGCCACCGTCTCAGGTAGTATTGGTTTGAACTTCCAATCATAAATATTTGGTTGGATTGGTTCCCACTGATAGCCAGGAAATGCTGCCTTCGGGGTCCAATTTGTCGGGTTCGTAGTAGCTTGGTCCAGTGCTAGTCCAGTGCGCGTCTCCTGCGGTCTCGAGCTCGATGACGAGCTAGGTTCCTCGAGGATGGTGACTGGTGGATCTGCTTCTGGAGCTGCTTTGCGTAGTAGTCGGCGCCTTGGTGCAGGCGGGGCCGTCGGTGTTGGCTGGGGTGGTGTCGAGGAGGTCCGTTGTGGCGGTAGCTGGGGTTGCTCGTCGTCCGAGTCCATGCCCAGATGCGCCCACGGGTCCTCCTCGTTGTCTTCATCAAGCTGTGCATGTTGTTGACCATCCAACTCAGCGCGTTCCATAGCTTGGGCCTGCTCGCATCTGTCATGATGTGAATCTCGGCCCATCTCTTTCAGCACTTTTGCTCGGTGCATGAGGATGACCGTTGCCGTGTGCCGAAGAAGATAACATAATTTCTGCTCCTGCCGATGCTGCTGGCGAATGGTGTCTGGAAGGCCGCGTGACCTTGCCGCACGTACAGCTCCTGCATCTGCCTGGCGATTCATCTCCCACAAGAGTCGTTCATCTGCTGGGATGTCACGCTCACTCGTGTGGGCTTTGACCTTCTGTATTCGAAATAGATCTCGTCCCTTGGCATTGAGTCCTGTCTCGATGGCCTGCCAGAGGTCGGTGTGCTGCTTGGTGTTCAGCGCTTCCCCTCGGAGGAGTGCTGAGAAGTTGCGAACGCAGTAGCTGCTGTCCGTCAGGTAGATCTGTTTGCCCCAGCTCCACGCGACAAAGTGCCGAAGTGCTGCAACCTCTGCTCTCTGAGCTCCCTGTGCGACACTGCGCAGGGGTACTTCAACATTGCATGGATGACCTCTGCCGTAGTACAATGAGTAGCCCGACCTGCGTAGACGTAGGTCCGACGCCTGGCCAGGACATGACCCGTCACCAGCTACGACAGTGTAGTCATCGATCTTTGTGAGAATATCCTCCTCGTGTCCTCCCACCTCGTACTCACCGTCAGCATGATGTGGCGGTGCATGTAATGGAGGATCATCTGGCAGTAGTTCACATGCGAAGGCATCATATTCTGGCTTGTCTGGCAACTGTCCACAGCACAAGAGGCACGTCGGTAGCGCAAGAAGCTCTTCCTTCGTGTAGCTGTCCAGTAATGCTTTTCTTTGCAATTCCCATCTGGGGCAGTCCAATAAGATATGCTGCATAGTCTCGTCAAGGGCGAGGCAAAATGGGCACTTCTTGTGGGCTGGATTCTTGGTGATGTAGTGCAGTCTATGTCCTGTGATGGTGCCTCCCTGGAGGTAGGCACGCAAGAAAGGGACCTGCTTGGAAGTAAGTTTAGGTACTGGTATGTCCGTGGATCCAAGAAGCAACGGGGGCTGCTCCTTCGGCTCGTCGTCCACGTCCTCGTCATCAGGCTTGGTGGTACGATCAGCTTTGCGCAAGATGGCCGTGGTGACGTGATAGTTCAGGCCAACAGCACAGCCCTTCATGTCCTTGCGCTCCTGTAGCTGAAGATCGGTACGCCACGCAAATCGTCGAAGATCTTCTCTCAATGTATGTTGCCACCAACCCATCGGGTGCTTGGTGAGGTAGATTCGCTGGTGGTTCGCCCTCTCAAAGTAGTCGAAGGCTGGCCATGTCCATTGTAGGTCCTTCAAAACAGAGCGTATCCTGTTGATGGGACCTGTGTCGTTGTCCTTCACGGTGAATGTTACTCGATGCTGCAGGATGTCCCAGCACTGCTTCGCACGTCGTAGTAGTCGTGCTGCGCTTGGGCTGGAGAAGAGCCTTCTCGCAATCACCAGTGGTTGTGCAGTAGCAATCTGCACGGGGTCAAGCAGATGACCTCGAGTAACAAGAGTAAGTGTCATTGCTGGGGATCGATATGCTCTCCCTCTTTGCCACATGCTTTTTATCACTGCCGATCTAAAGTTAAGATGATTGTGTTTCGGCAGTCGTCGGTATTCTAATCCTGGCGCAAGTCGTGGCAAGGCTGCTGTTGCCAAAAGACGCTGCTTTCCTTGGAGTCCGAGTGGGGCGGCACCGGTACGCTGAGTCACGCGATATGCTGAGGTATACCTTCGGCGTCGCTCCGCCTGTGGGCACATTCCCAGCGTACATATCTCTCCACCCACCAGAGTAAAGTTCCGCACAATCGATGCTTGGACATGTCCTTGAGCGTGTAGATGGTGCCTTAGCTCCTTCTCAGCCTTGATCGATGTGGCGAAGTGCTTCGTCTTCTCAACATTGGTCTGAGTACCTGAATGCTGATCAAATTCAACCGAAATAGTTGTTGCATTGGCAGTCCGAATGGCATGCTGAGGTCCTTCGGCTCTGAAGTTGCCGTCGTCGATGAAGGATGCGACCTTGACCTCTGCTTCTTTCTCTAGGGCATGGCTCCAAATCGACATCAATGCGAGTGCCTGCTGCAGAGACCAGGAGTCACCTTGGATAAAACCGTTGCTGCGCTTTGTCTCTGGGCCTACTGCACGTGCTACCTTCCATCTCGCTCGAAGATCCTCGTAGAAGATGGTGGACGCATGCATGACACCCTCAGGGCAGCCCAGTGCTTTCATCAATCTGTTGCCTATCTCGTACTCGAGGAGGTCAAAGAACTTTCGGCGATCTGCTGAACATCCTGAGGTCGGAGTACCTGTGATGTGTGCATATTCGATGTCCAGCGCCAGTTCCCAGGATACAGCTTGGTAGTGATATCCTTTCCTGGCTCCAATAGCTCCATCATGCAACCAAAGCTCGCGCCAGGATGCCATTTGAGTAAATCTGTCGCCTGTGACAGCGGTGTATATTGGGCTCAGATTGGTGATTGGCCTCGTGTCCGAAATTGAAGCTGTCCACACATTGTCTGGCTCAATCTCTGCGGCAAGGTCAGCCTCCTGATCCCATTTCGGGAGGCAGCTCGTGATTCCAAGAGTCATTGCACGCGGCCATCGCAACCAAGCATCCTCTACTCCTTTGCAGAGGGTGGCGAACAGGTCACATATGCAGGGTGGTAGTAGTCGAAGTTCAGCAACTCTCCACCCGTCAGCTGCGGCAGCGCGGTGCACATTCATTTTGCAGAATTGTCGATGAAGTCGATGGCCTGTTATGTCCTCGATCTCACATGGATGTTGCTTGATGTATTGGCCGAAACGGGTCTCGAACTTGTCCCATGCTTTCAGCTCGCCTTTGTTGAAGATCTTGCTCCAGAAAAGATCAACCTGCTGAAGCATCTCCTTTCTTCGTGTGTGAATCTGCGTAGGATCTGCATGACCACGTACTGCATGAATTGTTTGGTACTGTCGTTGTTTGATCCACGCATAGACCTCACGTCCACCAGAGTATCGTAGAGAATCTCTCAGTGTCTTGCGCCAGCTGTCGATCCTCGCCAACTTGCGCTCTTTGACGTGCTTGCTGTGTTTGTTCTCCAATGCTGTGGTCCATTCCCCAATCTGGGTAGGACTCGGTAATCCAATCGGTATGTCAGCTGATAGGTTCAGCTCACGTCGTAGTGGTCCTCGTACTTTGCGCCAGAGCGCTTGGGACTTCAATTTCGCAGAAAAATTGGGATGTGCGGCTCCTCGATGCTGTTGTAGTGCCAACTCGGCTAGGCGGCTGATGAGGTTCTCCAGGCGTCGCAAAATGGTCGCCGTGGGTCCTTCTTTCAGCTTGTCTCGGCCTGCAGGTGGTGCCGTACTTTCCCACGTGGTAAGTTCAGGCTCTTGACTTCGGCCGTGATATACAGCTCCAAAGGTAATGCCAGTGTGCTCAAGTCTCTTTTCCAGGTAAAGCTCTCCAATCTTTCCGACCAGGGCCCAAGCATCCTCGGCCCGCTCGTCAATAAGTGCTTGCTCGAAGGCTTCATAGTGTACTTCAATGCATTGGCGTCCAAGGGCATCGCTGTCCTCGGCGCTGATCTTCATGACAGACTCCACTGGGTAAGCTCGAGGGATTCTGATACTGTCGAAGGTGTTCGTGAGCAATCCAACGTTCAGTGTCATCTCGAGCCCCAGGTGACTTTTGATTCCTAGGTCACGTCGTAGTCGGAACGTCTTGATGGCATCCCTGGCCGCCGTGTTGACTATGATGAGGTCTGGGCGACTCACGTTCGTGCCGTGTGTAAACTTGTCCCACGAGGGGTCAACTCCATATGTCGGCTCAGCTCCAAACATAGCACCTACATCATGCCAACGTCCTGTGGCAAGAATAGCTGCAAGCGTGGAGGAGTGCCCCGTAGTAGTGTTCGCGTCCATGCAGATGACCACAGCTTGATCGCCAAGGCCTTCAGCATCCTCGAAAGTATAGTGCAGATTCCGATCATTTCGGGTCCTGATCATATTGTCATGGCCAGCTTCGTTGTAGAGGTTGACGAAGTGGATGGGGCGCGAGCCAAAGAGAGCTACAACCCGAAGCCAGCGGGTCGTCGCATACATCTCCTTGGCTGCTCCATACTTGCGCCCGCCTGGGAGCGTGACCAGAGATCGCTTAGCAATAGTAGCAACCCCACCCTGCTGCGTTCGATGATATTTATCTCCAAGGCATTTCTGAGGTCTGAGTGGGTGCCCAAAAGTGGCCTCATACCCATGAGCTTGACAAGCCTTTGAGCAACCCATTTGTTGTTTGTAATCCAATCGCGTTTCTTGCAGTAGAAGTAGGTCGACGTCCATAGTGCCCATACGTCCCACGAACGAATTCCAAGATGTAACATTTGCTGATAGAATAGTAGCCAGAGCAGGGATCTCTCCCTCCACTGCCGCCCTCTGAGGTGGCGGCTGTTTGCCTCGCATACGTCGCGAGGCCATCATTGCTCCGACTTTATTTCCAGGGACGTCTTGAGCTTCTTTGTGAACTCCTCAAGCTCGGCCTTCCGTTTGCGTTCTTCATCGGTAACAAGGGTCCCTGTCGCTGGCGATGGCGGTGCTGATGTGGGCGCTGGGGCGATCATCATGTCCAAACATCGCGCAAGTCCCTGACCTTGAAGATGTAATTGTGATAATATTGCAGCATTGTGACTTCCCACCGCGGCTCCGATGGCTGACGTTAGAAATTCACGAAATTCTTTTGATAGTCCAGCTCCTGCTTCTGGCTGCTGAGCGGGTTGTTGTGCACGAGGTTGCATCTGTACGTCCTGAGCTTGCACCGGCACGTTCGGTCGAGTCAATTGCGTGGCAATGCTCTTCTTAGTTGTGGCAGGTGGCTTCGGCGTAGACGTCGATGTACTTGCAGAGTATTGTGTGACAAGCTCAGCCCACGTAGGTGCTGTGGTCGGAGCTTCCGTAATCTTTTCCACTCTTGGATTGATCGTTGCCTGACATCCTCCAATAGATATGTCACGACTAGCAGGGGCTGACTCAGCACGCACTCGCACCACTGGTACACGTCGTTTGCCGTTGCCTCGCTGCCGTATGCTCACAAATTCAGATTGCCATCCCATCTGCGTCTTGAGCTGGTCGCAGAGGGCCTTGCCGTCGATCAGCGCTGGCAGCGGGGAGATCTCGTAGATCGTTGCCGCTGGTGGCGCTCTCTGTTGTAGTGCTTGCCATGCTGCTGCTGCACTTTGCTTTTTGACACGAAAGAACAAGTTGAGTGATTTGAAGTGATAGCCGAGGCCGCATGCTCCTTCCAGGGTCGTCGTCAGCTCGATCGCCTCGCTGATAGTCTTGCCACGCTGGAATGGTACAAACTCCTCATCTTCTTTTTCTTGTTTGAGTACAGCTCCATCACTCCCAATGTTCGATCTCTGAAAGAAAACTCCGTCAGGCCCAGAGACTTCACGAAGCTGTTGGACTCTATTTGCTGGTATACGAAATAACGCTGATATCACACGTCGACCTGCATCATCCTCGTTGAACATGCGCCCGCTGTAGCATATGACTTCGAGGTCCGTCGGGATGAGCTTGGTCTTCGCAATATTGGCCATCTCGGCATCCAAAACACGCCAAGGCGGCAGCTCGTTGTACTTCTTTCGTTGGCCCCCTCCTCCTGCTTCAGCTCGCTTGTCGCGGGCCGCTGTAGCTTGTCGGTGAAGGCGTGCCAGTTCTTTGAATAGCTTCTCTGTCGAGTGTTCTTCCAAGACCGCCACAGACATGAGAACCTCTGATTGGCACTCGATCTTTGTGGGGACACGCGTAGGTTTGATGTCCGTACCCTGCACACCAACGTGTTGCCAGACAAACAACTTGCGTAGCTCACGGCGTCCATCTGGGTGGGTAAGCGGTACACTTAATAATGATATTTTATCCGTCAGCCCTCTTTGTGCACACTGAAGGACAAGATCTTTCGGAAGACTATCTGGCGGCTGTGCCAAGACGAACCCAAAGGGGTCTTTCGGCAACTCTTTGCTCCAGAAGTCCTTGTCTGACAGAAGCTGCGCCAGCTCGTTCACTGTGACCAGGTGGATCCGCTTCATGTCATCATATTGCATTGGTAGCCCGCGTACAGTCGGTAGTGACCAGTCTGCATCGTCGAGCTTGGTTGTCAGCTGCCACGTCGGCTGTGGTGTGGTCGCTGACTTCTTTTTCTTTTTCACTTTCTTCTCCTTGGGCTCCGAGTCCGTGTCGGGGAGCTTCGAGCCGAGCGGTCTCTCCTTGAGCCACTTAGTGATCTCTGGAAAGATTTTCTCGGCCTCCAACTTTGATATTTCTGCCATTCTTTCTTTGCTGATGTTCCGCAGGTGGTCATACGTCTTCTGAGCCTGGGATACCTCTTTCATCTCGAGCACAGTCATGACTCGAGACGCCATCATCGCTGGAGTGTTGGCCAGCTTCGCCAGTCGCTTGCGTAGTGCAGTCTTCGCCCCCGGCCCATTGCCGTGGAGCGCGTGCTGAAGTCGATTCCACTCCTGGTGGGTGATAAGCCACCTATATCCAAGTGAATATTCTCGATCCCCTGGAAAGATGAAGCCCCAACAACATCTCTCCACAAAATTGATGCTAATATTCTGAAGATAATATATGTGGACGTACTTCGCGACGCAATGGACAAACTCGTAATACCCATCGTCCGTCGTCATGACAACCGAGAACCTGAAGCTGTGGTTCAGAAGGTTGTACGTCTCGGCAGAGTCGCCCTTGGAGTCTCTGACGAGGCCCCTCTGGTCGATCTCCACTATGTCACCGAACTCGCCCCTCTCCTCATGCCGGTGCCCGCTCCAACCCGGGACGCCTGCACAACACGCCTGTGCCCCCATGAAGAATGGAAACGACCTTGGCGCCGATCCGGCAGGTGAGCTCCTAAGTCGAAGTCAGGACCCAGACAGCATCGGACTGGGACCGATCGAGAGATCCCGCGACCCTTGAGGATGTGTGAAGCGCCGCGGCCATTCCAAAGCGCCCCGGAACGCTCCGAGAGCCTTGCGAAACGCTCTGGAGAGATCCGTCTCGATCCTAGCCCCGCCCGAACTCCCGTTGGCCTTGGGGGCTGCAATGCCGGAGCCGCGAGGGAGGAAACGGGGGAAGGAGGAGAAGGAGGAGGCACAGCTTTACCCAGGATGAGGAGGAGGAGGAGGAGGAGGAGGAGGAGGAGGAGGAGCAAACCCGCGAGTTCCTGGGCGTGGCGGGCCGTCGGGCCTCCCATCGGCGATGGGAGAGCGGGGGCTGTCGATGCATGCCCCCCCCCCCCCTCCTGAGCCTATCGTCAGGTCGGGCCTGTCCCCCTACAGGGGGATTTTGGATGAAGCATAAACAATTGAATTGTCAAAAAATGCCCCCGAATGGTCAAACAATACGAAGAGAACCGGCCCCATACTATTTTTTGACTATTTTGGAAGGTTCCTCCTGTGGAGGGACAGGCCCGACTTGAGCCTATCGCCCCTCACGCTGCCCCCGACGCCCTGTCGGCGAATCCTGCTGCGGCGAGCACGCCGCGAGGATGGAGGCCAGGACCGGAAGGACAAAGAGCGGCGCAAACCTAGGTGGTCGGAGGTCCGTGCGGAGATCTTGAATCGGCGCTGGACCTCCCTCCCTGGCGCGGGGAGCGCACCGGGGGCGGCGCCCGATGCGGCGCCAGTGGGGCCCAGCGCCGATCCAAGAAATGCGTGCGGACCGCCGAGAAATCATGCTCATGCCGTTTCCTGTTGTCCTGGGGGACATGGTCGGCCTGTATCGGCGCGGATTCGGAACCAAATCGCATCGGCTTCTCCAAGATGCACATCAACGACACGCCGCATCGGATCGACGGGATATCGGCATCGAATCGGGTCGGGCTGGCCGAGATCGACGTCGAATCGGATCGAAATGGGCCCTGCACGGGTGCCGGCAGGTCAGGCCGCCGTCGCCGGCTGCGGGACGAGATGGGGCCTTTGCATGCTGTGACCCGCGCGATGTCCGGGTGCCGGCCGTGTTGGGAGGAAGGGGCTGGGAAGCTATAGGGTACGACTGTGCAAACAACACCTGCAACATGCGACGTATTGATGATGTGATCCTGTCTCCCGACCCCATCCTCTCGACCCGATAGTTGTCTGTTTGAACCGCGCGGAGGGGCTCGGCAACCCCGCGTCCCCCGAGATCTGGGCGATGCAATTCCCAAATTTCGGTGGCAGCTCATGGGAGCCTCCCATACCATCTCGTTGGCTCTTGCGAGTCGACGCTCCTCGAAGCGAGTCGACGCTAAATCGACACCAATCGGCACTTCGGCTCCCATGATCCGGGCGATGCACTTCCCGAATCATCTGATATCGACAACCTTCGGCACCGCTCTGGACGAACCGGTCGCGACCGAAATCTGGCCTCCAGTCGCAAATGCCGGTAGCGAACGAGCCATCGACGGCCTTGAAACCCTCGCTTGGACCCCGACGCGTCGTCCCATCGTCACCGAAATTCAACCCACTCTGGTCGCGACTGAAACTCGCGCCCGAAATCCGTTACCGAACATTTCTGGTCGCGGATGATCTGTTTTTGAACACTTGGCGTCTTCGCTGGGTTTCGGGTCCTGGGGCCCATGATCGATCCGGCTCGAAAAATGCCGCAAACAGACGTGGCCTGTAGGGCCTCGGTCGTGATGTAACTGCGATGTTGCAACTTATCTTCGCAACGTCGGATCTCAGGGTCCAATAGGGGGATTCGCAGATCATAACCCGAGGCCCGTGCGCGGACGAGGGGGGGGGGGCAAAAGATGATGATGATGATGATGATGATGATGATGATGATGATGATGATGATGATGATGCTGATGCTGATGCTGATGCTGATGCTGCTGCTGATGATGATGATGATAATGATGATAATAATGATAATAATAATGATACTAATAATGATGAAGAAAAGGGGGCCAGGAAATGTGCGTTACGTTTGAGATGTTGGGAGCCTCCCAAAGCTCTCTGGGGGGCCCCCGACCCCCCCCCTGGGGCTCCCCAAAGCTTCCAAGACAACCACCAAGATGGTTCAACATTGCCTTAATAACCACAATAACAATCCCCAAGAGAAGCCCAAGAAACGCCAAAGAGGTTTTCAAAACACGGAAGAACATGGCAACGGGCTCTCCAGAAAGGCCGAAAAGTCACTGAAACACCAGAGGAGATGATGTGGTTCGCAAATGTTTGTGGGTTCCGGGCCACTCGGGTAAAAATGGTCCCAAGAGGGCCCAGGAGTCAACGAGAGGACAAACAAATCTACAGAGGCCCTCAAGAAGCCCCCAGAAGGCCTGGGACAGCCCAAAGAGGGCCCCACGACGGCCCAAGAGGGCCCGAAGATGGCCACAGAGGGCACCACGCGGCACGAAGGCAGCCCAGGAGGGCCCCAAGACGGCCCAGCAAGGTCCCAAGAGGACCCCAAGACGGCCCCACAGGAGCCCAAGCCCGTCGAACTCGACACCATTGAGAGCCTCAGGACACTCAGGCGAGAGGCGTCACATGTTGCGGCCTGCCGGGCGGTGCTCCAAACGTCATCACTCAAAGTGTTGCGCTGACACCGTGGCGGAGCTTGCCCCAGGCGGCAACCTATGAGGTGCAACGATTTTTGTTGCTGGTGCAACAGCGCTCAATTTCAACGCTGTGGGAATTTGCGTCACCACCCATCCTTCGCCGGGCACGTGCCCGGCTTGGCAGGGTGAGGCGGGTCATGCCAAGCCTGAAGCTGATATGCCCATAATTAAGTGAAGATCTAAGAAACGGACGTGGCCCAGCCCACGCAGCAAGTAGATAAGAGGTGCACGCGCGAATGCAGGGCTTGCAGCAAACTGCGGCTTCTGGAAGCTCACACCTCTGAATTTCAGGTCTCCGGTCTCCGCAGAAACCCCCAAAACTCGGCCAAGCGAGTGCTCCGTAGCGCTGCGCCTGCCAGCGGGAGACGAGGGAGGAAAGAGGGAGAGGAGCTAAAGTAGTAAGATCATTAATACAAGCTTGCACACCCAGGGACTCTAGGAGAGCTGCCGTTGCGTTGGCAAGGCGGGAATCAGATGCCGCGAACTGGCCGCGCATAGCCGTAGTTGAGATTTCCACTACTCCGCGCGGCCTGTCCAGAGACATGCAGGGGTCCCAGTGTAGAAATGAGAAAAAATCCGTAGGCTGCCAGCCGAGAACGGGAGGCTCAAGAACGCTGAGGCTGCCAGAGCGGTGACCCGGTCGTCGCGCGAGCTTACGGTGTCAATCGCTGGCTGCCGTGTGTGCACCTCCTCCGCGCCCCTCAGCAGCAGCCGCCCTCCGAGCTGCTCTCGTCGTCGTCGTCGTCCTCGCCGTCGCTGCTCTCGGCGTCCTGCGACAACACGCAAGAGTTACCCTTCGCCAGAGTGCCTTTTGGCGCGGGCTCATCGGTGTCCCCCCGATCGCTGAGCGCGATGCGACAGCGGCTGCTTGCGCGCCTGGGCTTGGCCACCCTGCCTCCCCCGAGTCCGCGCACCACAAACTCACTCTTGCCCAAGGTCACTCTTGCGTATAGGTTTTTTTTGAGATGGGTAAACTGGCATTTCGAATTCGAAAAACTGGTCTCTTGAACTCAAAACAACTTCTGGAATTCAAGAAAAAACGAATCCTTGATGGGCGCCTTCTCCTTCTCCTTCTCCTTGCTGGCTGGCGCCCCGCCGTGGCCGCCCGCGCCGCCGGAAACCACATTGTACGCGGCGAACGAGATGATGTTGATGATGGCCGAGACGACCATGATAGCGCCGTACGGCGCCTGCTCGGCGGCGTGTCGGGGATCTTCTGACCCAGGTCACCCCGAACCCCAATCAGTCAAGCGGAGCAGGATCCCGCAAGATCCTGCAGGATCCTGTAGGATCTGGCGCCCGAGCCTGGGTCAATGCACCCCTAGCTCTGCAGGATCCTGCAAGATCCAACGATCTGACTGACCCCCGTTTGCATTGACCCCCGTCTCAAGGCTCTCGGGCGCGCCTTCTCAGAAGCCCTCCGGCCTTGTGAGAAAATGTCTGTCTTCGGGGAAGGCTTAGAAAACTTCTCAGAAGGCCGGGGGGACTTCCGAGCCCTCTGAGAAGGCCCGCCCCTTCTCACTTACCCCTCTGGGCTCGCCGCAGAGCCTGCGGCAGGTGGTCGATGCCGACCAGCAGGGCGAGCGGAACGGTGGCAGCCTTATTGAAGTTGCCCGCGAAGGCGACGTGGGTGGCCGACAGGTACTGCACGATGCTGAACTGCAGGATGTTGTACACCAGCGAGGCCAGGGCAGAGCTGGCGCCGAATATGAATGTGGACTTGCTGTTCTCCCAGACCTGCGGGTCGGAGGAGCGGCGGGGATGACTAAGTAGCAACAAGGAGGTTGGCGAATCAGCTCATGCAGCCAACTTTCCCGGTGCCTCTCGGCGCCAATGCAAAGGAAAGCGCCCTGTCGTCGAAACCAGAATCGGCTGCACGCAGCTAAAGGTCGTCCCACCTCGTTCCCTACCCCCCTGCCGTCTGACCCGAGACCTGAGCCACGACCCAGGCATCGTTCGTGTAGCCGACCCCGTCCCAGTGCTTCACGGGGTGCTGCAGCAGGAACACGAAGGGGAGGAGGATAACCGCGGCGGGGATGGAGTTGTAGACCTCGGACAACAAAACAAGATAAACAAACAAGGTCGGAGGTCCAGGCGGATTTCTTGGATCGGCGCTCGACCAGACCCCTGGGCGACGCCTGCGGCGCCGCAAAGGGAGTCCACCGCCGACCCATTAAGTCCACGCGGATCTCGTCAAGTTTCTTTGTACAACGTTTCTGTTATTCGAAGACCACGGTGTTGAATCCGTCCAGCTTCACGGAGGTCTTCAGAACCCCCGCGAGCGCAAGGTTGACGCTTCCGGAGAACAGGGACACCTGAAGGAACAGATCTGCCGATGCCGCTACTCCCTGGAACTCCCCCGGACCAGGACTCCGAAGCGAATCCAACCATGGCGACAAGAGCCCTCCCAGGAGGCCTAAGGAGGCGCAAAGTGAGGGAAGCGCATCAGTCACCATCTGCATGTTTTCGTCCTCCCGACACCACGCAGTAGATGACACCGATGACGGTCTTCGCAGACTCGCCACCTCCCGCCTTCTTGTGGGATTCCCCCTCGGCCTCGGCGGCAATCTTGGCCCAGACGCACACGCACATCATCGCGGCGCCCAGCATCATCAAACCGATCTCGATTGGTTTGCACGGTTTCCCCTCGCCGGTCGTGTACTTCCCGAGGAGCCACTGCGCGGCGAAGGTGGAGAGCGGGAGGCACGAGCGGATGATGAGGTTCAGCGTCAGGGGGATGAGCGCCATGGACATGTTGTTCAGGGCGATGTTCATCGTGAAGCTCGCCGCGAAGCACAGCACCGCGATGACCTCATTCTGTGTGGTCAGCTGCTTGATCGTGATCTCTTTGTCGCCCAGTTTGTTGAAGCCGAGCGCCTTCGCGGGGAGGAACAACATCCAGAATATGATGAACCCGCCAAACTGCTGTATCCCAGTAACGAAGAACGAGGCCTGGAAACCCATCCAAGCACAATGGTCACCCGCTTCTGCACAGTACTCCGCTGGCGCTGGATCGAGGACCGTGGCGGACGAAAAGACGGCCTTCATGTACATGTTCATGCCAGTTTGGGCGCCGAAGAAGATAATCAGGAGGCCTGGTGTCATCAGCGCAGGGAACTTCTTGAGCATACAGAGGATAGCACCGCCCACAATGCAAATGCCGGATATGCCGAGCTCCTTCAGCAACTTAAGATCATCATGCGCCTGGACGTGCAGGTGGCTTGTAATGTGAGCGGCCTCGAAAGAGATCAGGTGGCTAATGGCAGATGCGGAAACCGCCATGGTCGTCGCTGCTGACTTGCCGCTATCCCTGGGGCAAAGACTGCGAGTTGGCTTAGCCTGCCACGTTGGAGATTCCCGCCAACTCGCTTGAGCCAAAACAACTGCGGCCCCAAGCACTGAGGGAAAACGAGAAGGGGGAGCTGGCCCAGGGAGGGGGACATGGGCGGCCGTGTGCCGGTCGGCGAGCGGGCGCAGCCGCCCCCCCCCTGCTTCGCCCTGCCCCGCCAGAGCCCCTTCTCCCTCTCCGCGCTCCGCCCTGGCCGCCCGGGCCCCAGGGGGAGGGGGTCGAGGGGGGGGGAGGAGGAGGAGGAGGAGGAGGAGGAGGAGGAGGAGGAGGAGAGGAGGAGGAGGAGGAGGAGGAGGAGGAGGAGGCGGAGGAGGAGGAGGAGGAGGAGGAGGAGGAGGAGAAAGAGGAGGGGAAGCTGGCCCAGGGAATCGGCGACACATCTCCGACAGATCGTCGTTGGGCCCTCTACGGCGAAACCGCGCGCTCCTGGGCGGGGCAGGCTGTCAGGCCCCTGTCGGGGAGGAGTGGCCGATTCGGGGTCGATGCGCTCCCCCGTGAGGCTGCCATCCCTAGCGCTGTCCCTGACTCAAGCTGGGCATGAGCACTGGCCGGAGGTCTGGCCGAGGGCCTGCGCCCTGGGGTGGGGCCCACGACGCGACGCGAACTCGCCAGCCCCATGCTCAGGCAAGACGCTGGCACAGAGGAGAGGTGCCTTTGACATCAGCTAGTGCACTCTGTCAATGGTTGCGCATGTACATGCTCGTGTTCATACCAGTCTGGGCTCCGAGGAAAGTGATCAGAAGGCCTGGCGTCATTAGCTGATGGCACGTCTTCAACATGCGAAAGATAGCCCCACCTTCGATGCAAATGGCTGATACGCCAAGCACCTCTAACGGCTTGAAGCCGCCCCGCCGCCAGACATTTGCCAGTGGCGTGTAATGGGAACAGCCTCGAAAGAGATCAGGTGGGCAATGGCAGATGCGGAAATCGCCACGGCCGTCGGTGCTCAATTGCCGCTGTCCCTGGGGCAAGGACTGCCAGATGGTTTCGTCGGCCCCGACGTTCGAGATCACCGCAATATGGCTGTAGCCGCGTCACGCGGGCTATATGATACAAACGATGGCACATGTTGTGAAAGCGCTTGGATGCAGCCGCGGATTCGCAGTATGTGTTGTGCAGTATAAAGGGCGCCATCCTCGTTGCAGAACTTGAAGCCGTCAGCTCCCCTGCCCGCGCAATCATCCCAACCTCCCACCCACAAACCTGCCTGGCGCAACCCATGCGGCCGCGATTGCGGTCACAACTTGACACTGGCTTGCGCATCTCGGCGGCCGCACTAGCGCGCGCAAGCTCGCGCGCAGAGCGGCCAGCTGGTTTGGCACAGCCGACGCGGCCGCGATGGCGCTGAGCGGGATTACCGTTGGGAACTTACCAACGCGTCTCAAAGGCCGCATCGGCACGCGGTCGCTTCAGAGCGGGTCGGTGGCCCGGCGGACACGGGATCGTGACGACGGCGACAACGGAGGCAACGAAGATGATGGTAGCGAGTGGTAGCGACGATGACGATGACGATGGACAGGCGAACAACGGCGTCGATGCTGACGACGACGATGACGATGATGACGTCCATGTTGTTGGTGGTGAAGGTGACTGACTGATGATGGCGGCACTGGCGGCGATTGACGATGACGATAACGGCGGTGATGCGGCGGCGCTGATGGGTTTGATTGTGAAACATTGCGCGCGCGGAAATTCACAAAAACATGGCAACTGTGTCTCTGCTGACCAAGAAAAATGCAACCGGCGATTGTTTCATACGTTTTTCTGTACCAGAGGAGGCTCCATACTGAAATGCTTCGGACACCACAGGCTTCGAACTGACTTGAGGGAGCGCGATCCACCGTCGCTGGCCTGAACAAGAATATCTGACTATACGGGGGCCTCAGAAACCAGGGGGGGCCATGGGCCATCCCTCCTCCCCGCCCGACGAACAATCCTACGGGAGGGGGGGGGTCAGACACCAGGGGGTCCCCCTCCCAAACCCTGACCCGCCACCCCCTCCCCCCAGCCCCAGCGAAGAGCCGGGAGGTCCGCCCCCCCTCCCCCCCCGGAAAATCATTCCATTCTGAGGGGTCTACATTCCCCCCTCCTGCCCCGCCCTCCCCCCCCCATCCGAAAAAAAGAACAGCTCGAGGAGCCCCCCCCACCCGAACAGAACAAACTCGAGGAGTCCAAAGACCCCGCCCCCGGGCAACGACGACTACGACGACGACGACGTCGCCGCCGCCGCCGCCAAAAGACCCCGACGAGCACGGCGTGCGGGGCGAATAAACAGCGAGGGCGGGGGTGCGGGCACCCCAGGCGAGACAGCCCAGAGAACCGCAGGCCAACAGAGGGCGCGGGGGGCGGTCACGGGCAGGCAGCGTGTGCGCAGAGCTTGCGACGCCGGCCAGCTCGCTGACATGACAATATGAGCTCGACCTCAGTATACCTTCCACAAGAAGCCCAGCCTGAGATCCCAGGACGTCATTGGAATTTTGGTGTGGGAGCGTCACGCTTTTCCGTAGCAGAGCCATCGAAACCCAAGAAAACCAGGGCACCCTGGAGGCAAGCAGGGTGTTTCTTGGTATGGATCTCTACTGTACGGTTGGCGTCGCTAAGATAGCGTGCGACATCGATCTCCGAAACGCGCGATATCTCTGTGAGGCGATCCCCCGCGAGGGCCCCTTTTGCGCAGGCTGTCCTCCTGCGAAGGCCTTGTCGGTGTAATTACGCTATCCCCCTGCCAGGGCGTCACCAATGCACGCTATTCACAAAATGCCGAATAGCGTGAAATAAGCTGGCCAACGGCGACACATCGACCGCTATCTTGGCAACGCCAGCCGTAATTGTTCTTTTGGGGAACATGTGCTGGAGCCGTTGCGGATTGACTTCGCTCGCGATCCGAGCATATTGGGCCGTCCTGGGACCATCTTAGGCGCCTTGGGGGTCCTCCTTGCTGCATTTGAAAATGATATTGGGGCGTTGTTGATCAGGGGATCGGGCCACAAGACAAACATTTCCAGTCCAAATGGAACCCTGGCCCCCGGCAATCTCTCATCTTTACATAACTTCGGACCTCCGACTCCCAGCGTTTCCCCAACGGCCATCGGGGTAACAAGTTCCTGTGGGCCACCAACTCTCAGGCCGGTGGATCTCTGATTGTTGTGCCCGCGTGCACAACATGCCCATTACCACAAGTGGCACAACAACCTGTGGGGCGTGGACTGGCCCTGCAGAGCGCAGACCTGGTTCAGCCAGGTCAGAGCGAGCTGCGCTGCAGCTTTGTATGGGGGCCTCCCAGGCCTGCTGAGGCCACCACCAGGGCCGCGAGCGGGCCCACAGTCCTGCTCAGCCGAAGTCTGGCTTTCAGGGCTCCCGCAATGTCCGTCGCTCTGGCTGGGCATTGTTTGCGCTGAACCTCGTTCCTGGACAGCCGATGTCCTGACTTTTGCAATCCAGGCGCCCTCGAAGTCCCAGCCCTTACCCCAGGGCCGCCATCTCGTCCTGCGCTGCGTCCGGGGCCCAGCAAAGGATTTTGGATGCTGGAAGAAGGAACAAAAAAGCTAAAAACGTCTTTATTTTTTCAAGACGGTGGATGTCTGGGTCACCTGCGGACTGAATTCGGCATTCGGTATCCGGACGCCCGAAAATGGTACGGAAGAAATGCGTACGATGCCCAACAACAAATGGTGTCAAACAACCGACAACGGCCGCTATTGGGCAGGCGGGCCTTCTGTCTCAAATGGACATCGTCCGCGTCGACACCGGCAGAGACTCCTGCCAATCATTGCATCCATGTTTCAAAGTCTCATGTTGGTCGTCCCGATGGAATGACCGGCCCCCGCCAGCCGCGTCCTGGTAGGGCACGTACGGCAACGTGTGCGCGGGGGCGCCCTCTTTCACGAGGATGGAGCGCCTGTGGAGGGCCTCTCGCGCGGGGACGCGGGGAGCTGGCGAGGCCAGGAATCGCGCTGCAGCAGGAGGAGCGAGGAATGGATGAACGAAAC
This sequence comes from Prorocentrum cordatum, assembly GCA_963575745.1. Classification (NCBI taxonomy): domain Eukaryota; class Dinophyceae; order Prorocentrales; family Prorocentraceae; genus Prorocentrum; species Prorocentrum cordatum. Next base: position 594,529 of record CAUYUJ010003336.1, read on the forward strand.
ACTTGCGATCCACTTGCTGTCTAGCTGCTGAGCAGAGGTAATGCAACACAAGAAACGGAAGGATGGAGGGAAGCCCACTTCGCTCCACATCCCCCACTTCCCCCAATTCTTCCTCCTCCTCCTGCCCTTTATCCTCCGCCGCCCCTTTTCCTCATAAGTAACTCCTCACTGTCACACCACCAGGCGTATTGATAGGGCGGACCAGGCGCTTCGCATGAGATTACCCCACCAGTCATGGTCCTGAAGCAGAGAATATGCAACAATGTCAAATATGAACAACGGGTGTTTTTTTCAAATGTGGTTGTCGCCTTAGCGCCGTGCACATTCGTCGTACACATTGGGAACAGTTTCAAGGTAGAGGGCGGGTAGATTTCATTGTTGTTATCTCATAAACTTCGCGCGCCTTCGCCTTACATGTTTGCCACGGTATCGCGGCTGGCGTGCGGCGTGCGGATCCATTCTCAATATGTGACTCTCGCCCCAGCGCCGCGCATGTTCTTTTCAATATATTGCAGCATGTATGCAGAGTCGTATGCTCGCAACCCCACTCATGGCGTTCTGGAGCGATTTAGGATTGTTAGGACGCAGCGGTCATGTTGATTCGGGGTGGTGAAGTCCCAGGGGTGATGCTCTGGCATGGTTCAAGTTTGTCACAACGCAACGACCATGATGATTCGCGGCCTTGATGCCCTGGGGGTTCATCTATTCTGGCACGGCTGTGGTGTCCCAGACGTTCGTCTTCCAGCGGGGCACGCCCCATGATGGAGACAGATTATGGTCGGGCTCTCGAAAACAAAAACTGAAAGAGGATAGATATATGGCAAAAGTGCCCATTCGTTTTGGGATTGCTCCTCCTCGTCTTAGGTCGGGCCTGTCCCCGTACAGGGGGATTCAGGACGGAAAATCAAAAAATACCCGAAAATATTCCAACATGGTCAAAAAGAGTTAAAACAAATCGTCCCCAGACTATTTTCTAAAACTATCTTTGAATGCTGTAGAGGCACACGTGCCCCGCGCGCGCAATGCTCATGATGGGTACCTCCCCCCTCGCACGTTTTCTTACAGGGGCCGTGGACACGTGAAAATACACGCAACGCGCGCGCCAGGCACATTGTGAGGCCCCCCCATGCGCGCACGCAGTGCTACGTGTCAAGAACCCGGCGGGCTCAAGTCGGCCCCCCCGCTGGAGGACGCGGACACGTGGAAATACGCGCCCCGCGCGCGCGCGCCAGGCGCATGTTGGGCCCCCCTTCCGCGCACGTGTTTCTGTGTGTTATGGACTCTGGCGGGCTAAATTGGACCCCTCGCCCGGGGCCCCGTCGTGGCCGGAGACGCCCTTGAACGCACACCAAACGGACGCGTGCCGAGACTCATGTCGGAGACCACCCTCCCTCCGCGCACGCTTTTCACGCTTGCAGAATCTGGCGGGTCAGGTCGGGTCACCCGTTGCGGCCCCATCGCGGCCAGAAGCGCGTAGAAACACGTCCCGAACGCGCGCGTGCCGAGACTCCTGTTGGACCCCCCCCCCCCCTCCGCGTATGTATTCTCGCGCGTCCAATTTCGACGCCTGCTGCTCGACGCCCTTCTGGCGGAGGGCATTTGGCCCGCGAGCCTGAAGAGAACCACGGGCCGGAGCCCGTGCCAGGAAAACAAGCCAGAAGAGCGTCGCGAAAGCAGAGAGATTCACGGGCGCCCCACTGCAAGCGCATCTGATTCCGGCGGGTCGGGGGCGCAGCCTGAGAGAGGAGGAGGAGGTCGCAATCGTCGCGAGAAGGAACGAGTGGTACCTCAGGCCAGCTTGGACGCTTTCTGTAGAAGGTCGTTTTCGCGGCGCGGAAGATCGCGAGGTGGCGCATGTAGGGTTCCTGCCAGGAGGTCGCACATGCGGCGCGCAAAGGAGATGCGTTACTGGTCCTCCTCGTGGGTGATGTGGCCCGCCCCGTAGACGGCCTCGACGGTGCGGATCCGCTACTGGAGGTCGCTCTCGTACTTGTCCTGGTAGGTGCTCAAAACTCCTCTCTGGCGCTCGCGTCCTACATCGTCTTCTCGGCCTCATTTGTCTCGTCGGCCGTTTCTGTTTTCCTGGCCCCCTCCTCCTTCCCGGCCGCATGTTGGATTTGGGCAGACATATCGTCGTCGCTCCCATGCCTCACGATGTCCTCGAGTCCCAATCTTCCGTACTTGAACGAGCAGAGGTCGAATAGCAGCGAGGTGAGTGCCTGGATTGCTGGTCGTACACGTCGCTGATCTCGTCCAGATTACACTTGTGGATCGCGGGGTTCAGCAGGTGCCACCTCCGATGGACCCTCGGGCTCCGCATGCTTTTTGCAGCCCTCCCTCCTACTCACCCTCAGGTGTCCTCATGCTCATATTCGCCTCCTACTCCTTCCACCTCAGCCTTCTTCTCTTTCTCCTCCTCAGTCTCGCCATCCACCACAATCTCGTCGTCTGCCTGCAAACGGTCGGCCTTCTCTTCCTCCGCCTGCCCTTCGTCCTCCTCGACCTCCTCGCTCGCGAGGTACGTGGCCTCCTCGCTCGTGCCCTCTGGGGGAGGCACCCTGTTGGCGCATGGCGTTCCACGCCTCCTTCGGGGTCTCCTGGCGCCGTCCCTGTCCAGCTCGTCCTCGCCCTCGTCCTCCTCGTTGTACCTCCGGCCCCCTCGCAGCTGCGTGTCCCCGTAGTGCTCCATCTGGCGGATGATGTAGTGCGTTTCCGCGTCGGTCGCGAGCGTCTTCCATTGCCATTCTGGCCGCGGCCGCTTTGGTCTCCTCAAATTTCGTGGCCTCGTGTGCCAGGTTGGCCTCCTCAATTTTCTTGTGTCCGCGGCTTTCCTGGCTTCCGTCGGCTTTGTGGCATTGTAACTCGTCTTGAAGTCTTTGGGAGCCGTCTTGTCCACCTCCACCTTCTCACTGGTCTCCTGTACCTTTCTGGACACAGCCTTCCTCTGACTAGCCGACACACAAATGCCATGAACATAAACTTTCGGCTCTCCGCGCGGAGTTCTTGGATCTGCGCTGGGCCCCCCTCCCTGGCGCGCGGAGCGCGGCAGGGGCGGCGCCATAGGCGCCGCCGGGGGGGGGCGAGCGCGGATCCAAGAAACCCGCTCGGAGCGCCACAAGTTTATGTTTATGGCGTTCGTTCTCCTTCGATTCCTGTCATCCACGTCTTTCCTGGCCATCCTGTGCCCTGCCAGCCAGAACCTCCTCAGCCCTCAAGGTCATCCTCTGCTGTGCTGGCCTCAGCAGCTACTTCTGCTCTCCTGCTCTTCTCGGTCTTCTGGGCCTCCTCGCACGCCCTCTGGGTAGCCTTTATTTGTTTTTCTTTCCCTTCTCGGCCCCCCCTGCCTTCCTGGACTCCTCCGTCTTCTTGGCTTCCCGTGCAACCCTCGCCTGAGCAGCCCCTCCTGCTCCTCCCCCTCCTCTTCCTCCCTTCCCCCTCCTCCTCCTCCTCCTCCTCCACGTCCTCCTCCTCCTCCTCCTCCTCCTCCTCCTCCTCCTCCTCCTCCTCCTCCTCCTCCTCCTCCCTTCCCCCCCGATGCCCCCGATCAGGACACGACCATCAAGCTGGAGGATCAAAGCACGACGATGCAATGTGTGTTGTCAGCATCGGCGTAACTGTTCGACCCTTGCGGGACTCTTCTGGCCCGAATGGACTGCTGACGACGCGCATGCGAAAAGGGTACACGTCGTTCATTTCTAATCGTGATAATTTCTTAATTGCGCTCGTTTCTAATTGTTCCTGGCCCCCTAGTGGCCCGGAAGAGGCCCAGGATACAATCATTAGAAGTTAAAGGATCTGGCCCCCCCAATACACATCCAAAAACTTTCGAAAACTTAGAAATTAACCATGTGTATGCGAGCAAAAGGGGATGGAGCATGGGAGTGGCACCCCAGCAGACGGAGAAGGTCTCTCCTCCCCTCGGGCACGCGCTAGCATGGACTGCGGTTAGGTCGGGCATGTCCTCCGAATATTCCTCCTGTGGAGAGACACGCCCGGATCAATATTACGGGTCAATGGATCTGGCGCGCAGGCGCCAGATCCACGGATCGGGAAAGTGCCCCCGCCCCCCCCGGGGAACATGGCGCCACTGCCGTCTGGTTCGTCGACGGAAAGCGTGCGGCTTGGCATGGAGGCGGGACCCGTCGCTGATCCGCGCGCAACTCGATGCGCGCATGCGTTTCCTAGACCTCTCCCTCCCTCCTCTACTGGAGCAGGGCGAGTTGAGACAACGACGATCAAAGTCGGTTCCCAGATCCCTCCCGGTGTCCAAACGCGCTAGTTATCCGAGCTGCGTCCAGCCATGGACACGAGGGGCGCCCCCCAAGGCCAACGACCGTTGTCTCAACTCACACACAGAGCCGCGCCTGGACGGCGCATCGGCAGGAAAACTGGCTACGTGAAACACGTGTGCATTAGAACGGGGTTCGTGCAGACGCTCCCCTGCAGTGCCTCGGAAGCGTACGCTGGAGTTCGTTGTCTCAACTCGCCGCCCTGTGATTCTCGACCCTCCTGGCCCAACTCCCGCCCCCCTTGGCCGCCCCTGCTGTGACCGCCACCGAGCCCAGGGATGTCTTGGAAGGAGGGCTTCGCCGAGGCAGAGCTGCGGCACACGGCCAGTGAGGCCCCTCGAGCCGTTGACGGCGAGGCGCTCTTCACTCGAGGTGCTGAAGTGCTCCAGGCTCCCTGGGTGTTTTGCTCCCTTCGCCAGCGCACTGGACCAACTTGTCATACACAGCGTCGGCTCCACGAAGAAACACACGCATTTCGGGATCGAGCATCGTGATACATAGTCGCCTCGAGAAAGGCTGTCCTGAGGAAGAGAAGGAGGGGGAGGACGAGGAGAACGAGGGTTAGGGAGACTGGACAGGTGGGATCTATCGGTGCCCCTGATGGCGACCGCCGCGCCATCACCATCACCAATCAAGACACAAACAGGAAAGACCGAGGAGCACGATGCCAATGGCGCGGGACAATAACAGATTGGGGCGGCCGCCTCCGCGACAAAGCAGACCAGAAATGCAACATGCATCAAGCTGTGTGGGCGGATGACCTGCCGTTCAGACAGCGAAAGCAGAGGAAAGAGAACCACGCACATACACCGATTCTGGCCAGGCCCATCCTGAGCCCAGGATCGGTGCATACGCCCTCCTGCCTTGGCCAGGAGAGCATATGCACCGATCCTGGGCCCAGGAGGAGCCTGGCCAGAATCGGTGCATGTGCATAGTTCTGTTCGCCCGAGAAAGACGAAGCAGAGCCTCGACGACTCGCTTGAGCGAGAACAGCCCCTTGTTGATGTTCAGAGTCTCTTGAACGCGCTGCCTGTGCTGGTAGTACTCCCGCCAACTGATCCTCTGAAAAGGCGCAGGCACGGTCGCAAACTTTGGCCTGGCATGTCGCGCCACCAACTCTTTGTTTTACGCACGGCGGCTCCGGAACAGGGCGCGCCGGCACGCTCCGGAACAGGGCGCGCAGGTGCAACGGCAACACATGCGGCTCGCGGTCACGCTCCGCGAGCCTACCATCGCCTTCCCTGCGAGGTGGGAATTCATCCGTATTCACCGCCTGGGAACCGACGTCCTGAGCTCCAGCGGGCGGTGGATCTGGATATATTTCGGCCCCCAGGGGCCCGAATATGTCCATATCCACCGCCTACCGAGGCTCCGAAAACTGACCCTCCAGGCGGTGGTCATGTACTATAAATTCCCGCATCGCCCTCCCGTGGGGCCACGACGAGGTCCCCCTCCGCTTCGAAGCCTGGGCATCATGGGCGCCTCAAGCTACCCGCGACCCCAACGACCCGAGCAAGCGGTGGATCCAGGGCGCCCGGTTCTGCGAGCCCTGCAGGCCGCACACCACCGGTGGCCATCGTAACTGCCCCGTCCCCGTTCTGACCAGCTCCTGGACCCCGTTGTTGAGGGGCAACGATAGGGGGGGACTGGCATAGGGAGGGATGCATCGACCTGGAATTGGCGATACATCGCCGATAGATCGGCGATAGGCCCCCGATATGGAATCCGCACCTTCCTGGGCGGGTTGGGGCTATCGGGCCCCTATCGGCGATCAATGGGCGATTTAGGGTCGGTGCATCCACCCCTACGCCTGTCCCCCCCTATCGATGCCCCTGAGCTGTCCGTCACCGAAGAGGTCCTCAACCCCGCCTGCGCGCTGAAACTCATCGACGGCAAGACCCAGGACACCGTCATTTGGCGCATCGGGGCGACCGCGCGTACCCTGATGGCCCTCCGCCCGACGCCGACATCGGGGGCTCAACGAGCTCTGGCAGGCGATGCTTGGATCCGCCATTTGAGCAGGGACCGACCGTCCCGGCGCTCCTATAGTCCTACCACGAAACATTCTTGGAGCCCAGCAATGCTCGAAAAACACACAAGAAGGTCCTTAGAACGTAAACCCGATGCGACAAAACAAAACGGACTCCGCCAGACATGTTCTAAGAACACTTCGCGGAAACCACAAAAAGTTCTTAGAACAAACATTGCTTGGTAGGCCTATAGGCGAGCCAGGACGCTTCGCCACTGCTTGACGATGAGGGAGGTGGCTCTCCCCCGGCGGCCTCACCCCGGCTGGGCAGTGCAACTCTCAGCGGCCCTTCGAGCCCCCCCTCCTTCCGAGGCCGATCGCGCCGCCCGTCCCCTGCTGCTCACAGACCAATTGGACGCCCGAATTATCCGGGATAACTCGGGTCCGGGGTAAGTCGGGTTTGGGTTCCCGAAAAATGGACCCGAGTTAGCCCTGACCCGAGTTACCCCTGATGATTCGGGGCTCTGGACGCCCGAATTATCCGGGGTAACTCGGGTCCGGGGTAACTCGGGTTCGGATTCCCGAAAAACGAACCCGAGCTAGCCCTGACCCGAGTTACCCCTGATGATTCGGGGCTCTGAACCAAGCCGAGGTTGAAACGAACAACAACAACAAAACAAACAAAACAAAAAAAACGCTCGTTCCCGCTCGGGTCCCGCGCTGTCCCAGCCGCGCGCGACACGGACGGCCCCATTTTTTGAAGGGAAACTGGGACACACAAATAAATACACACAAATAAAAAGATTCCCTATATTTTCCCATATTTTCTGGGTTTTTGTCTTCCCCACCACTTCCCATATTTTCCCATGTTTTCTGGGAAATCGATGATTAATTGTGTCTGTGTGTTTTTTCCCCTCCTGATTTTTCCAGTCTTGCACGCCCGACCTCTGCCGAGCCCTCCGCCCGCCCGCTCGGAGACAAGACGCGCCCTGTCCGCACCCCGCACACAGTCGGACTTTGATTGGAGAGGACACGCGAGAGGACACAAAGGACGTACGCGCCCAGCTATGTACATGAACACGGCCCCTCGATCTGCGAGACCGGCCGCGTGATACGAACTTTCGGGCAATGCGTACTCTCAAAACCGGCGTGGATTCATGTACGTGTACGTCCTTCTTTCGCTCCTGAGCGCGAGAGGACACAAGATCCTTCCGAGGGCCACGTTGCCGCAGACATGCAGGAGGCATGGGGCGCAACCCACACAAGACACGAGGGGGCCGTTGATCTGTGAGGGTCGACCTACTGATCCGGGGCGCCGGTACCATCGACATCTCGCAGCGACTGTCCGCCTCCAGCCTCCCCACCACGCGCTGCGTCCGCAGCGCCGGGTGCAGGTGACGACGCCCCTTGCCCAGCTTCCTCGCCCCCCACCGCGGCCGCCTTACAACGTCGCCGAGGCTGAAGCCGGCTGGGCCCGAGTCTCCTACCGCCGCCCGCGACGCGATTCCCCGCCCCAACGGAGGATGTCCTTTCCAAAAGGCAGGTCCCTGGCCAGGCCAGGGGCGCTCCTCCGTTCGACCCGCGATCCGAAGCCCGCCAGGTCTTGTTCTAGCACAAGAGATGCGCGTCGCAACCCGAAGCAAACTCTGAACACGCCGGTCGAGACCTACCCCCCTGGGAGTCCCGTGGACACCTCCCGGTTGGGCACGTCCCTGTCGCTGTACTTCTCCCGCCTTATTGGCACCTCCCTACGGCTAAGTACGCGCACTCGCTGCCCAAGACTTCTGACGCCAACACCTGGGCCGCCGCTCTCCCGACCCTCGACGATACCTCCCCCCGTCATCGCTTCGCGCGCGGACGTCGCCCTCGGCGCGACCCTCGCTCGAGTCTCTCCGAACACTCCAGGAAGGGCAGCCGACGACCTCATCTCGACGAAGGTGCTGCTGGGCGTCTTCACCACGTCGCAACTCTGGGAGCTCTCCCTGCTCTCTCGGCCTCCCGCAGAGCCTCGGACGCTGCCGCGCCCGGTTCCTTGCACGTGGCCATGTTCTTCACGTCCACGCTCGACGACTACATCAACCAGGGGCCGCCTTCCCCCAGGTGGTGGAGGACGTCGTCCGCGTCCCCACGCGCGTCCTGTTTTACTGAAGCCACCGTGCACCTTCGCTATGCGACCCCAACCAGCCATGACAAGGGCAAGCAAGGTGATTGCCCTCACGCCCATCAGGGTCCACCTCCCACCTGATGCTCTCATGCGCCTCAGGGTCGCGCGCAGCGTCCGCTCGTGCTTCGACGCGTACCGCGACGACCGCTTCACCTGGGGATCAGTGGTGCCCCCTTCCAGTGCTCATGGCGCCCCCCACGCTCCCGCTCGCGGCCCGCTTGCGCATCAACTCTGTCAACTACCACCACCAGGTGCACAAGTGCTGAATCGCCTTGCTGCACGCGCCGGCGGCCCTCTCCCACATGCCTGCGGGGTCTGAGGAGGCCGCGGCTTGCGTTCGTCGAGGCGACCCCGCCCTGCGCTGAAAAGGGCGCGCGGGACAGCCGCGGGGCAGCCGCGGGGCAGCCGAAGCAAAGCGGGCTCTTGGGCGGCATCGCCGCGGGACGCCGCGACATAGCCGCAGCAGCACGACTGAGGACGGCTGCGCAGCTGCAGCACTGCTGTAGCATAGCGACGGGGTAGCATGTCGGCGACACAGGGACGATCTTCCACGAAGGGGATATCCATAGGAACTACATCCTTGACAGGAACAGACACGGTCACGGACCTGGCGGACACAGAAAAGGAAAGCAACGTGGAGGGCGAACGACAAGAGAGCGCCGAGACGGCACAATATGCACACGCAAGTCCGGGCATATATAACTCGGTGTGAAACGGCAGGTGCATGTGCAATTGAATGCATGCCCTGGTTGTTGAACAGGTGTAGGAAATTCCGGGGCATGTGATCTCTTACAAACATCAGTAAAAACAGGCGTCGGTAGGTCGAAACGGCGAGACACACATGGCCAATAATTGGAGGGCAGTGTGGAAACGCATGCGCGCGCGAGAAAACGCGCGCAACTGAACACGCACACACGAGAACGCGTGCGTGAATACAATGGCGCGCACATGAACTTTCACTGGAAGCGATCGGCGTGAATGGACTCAGGGAATCGCTTTGCCCCCCCATGCGTCGCCCTCTTCCTAAAACCATGGGTCTGAAGCTCTTCCCCCGCGATGGGCTAGAGCGCCTAAGATGGCCCAAAATGGCTCCGCGACGGCCCAAGAAAGCCCATGATGACCTCAAATATGACTCGTGAGCACCCAACGTCGTTCAAGATACCTTCCAATTTGCCTCCGAGATGCCCCGCGGCCGCCCCAAGGCGGCTCCAAGTGGCCACGGCGCTCCCCCAGGAGGCCCCCGGGAAGCCCAACTCCTTTAATGACAATACTATGAACAAGTTGGTGTCGCCTTCTCGTTGTTCCGAGCAGTGTCCGCAAGCAACAATGCAACTATAATGATGATACCGACTGTGTGGGGCCGGACGGAGTGCCGCGTGCCGCTGGTATTGGCGACCGAAAACACATGTTCAAGTGTAATATGACAGCGCCAGACTGCGCCGGGACAGCCGCGGGACAGCCACGGGACAGCCGCGGGACAGCCACGGGACAGCCGCGGGACAGCCGCGGGACAGCCGCGGGACAGCCGCGGGACAGCCGAAGCAAAGCGGGCCGTCGGGCAATAAAGCTGCGGCCCGGGCCAGTAAAGCCGCGGCCCGCCGCGGGACAGCCGCGGGACAGCCGCGGGACAGCCGCGGGACATCCGCGGGACAGCCGCGGGACAGCCGCGGGACAGCCGAGGCGCAGGCGAGGCAAACATGAGGCCAAAATGCTATGGGAGCACTGGGAATGGCCTTCAATCGAGTTGTCTGGCATTGAAGATTATCCATGGTTCGGATGACGAGGAAGGGAGCGAAGGAGGTAGGAGGGGGGCGAAGGAGGGAAGAGGGAGGAGGGAGGAGCGAGGAGGGAGGGAGGAGGGAGGATGAGGGAGGAACGAGGAGGGAGGGACGAGAAGGGAGGAGGGAGGACCAAGGAGGGATGAAGGGTGGAGGAGACATGTCAAAGAAACGAATGAGTGAGCCCGACGTCGGGGTCACATAAGCCCCCGCCATCAAAGTGCATATTGGGGCTGGTCTTGTGGGGGGTGATTGCCGTGGGAAGGAGTCCAAGGGCGCGGGATGAGCGGGAAGGTTTTTTGCTGATGATTTCTACGTGCTTGTATTGCAATAAAACGGACTGTCATTTTCCCGCACAACCAAAATAGCAACAAACGAACGGGGGAAAGGCGCGCGCCACCTGCATCTTACGGGCAGGGAGGGACCCCGCCGGGGTCCCTCCCTGCCGCTCGGCACGGCCCGGCGCCTGCGGCCCCTGCTGCCCCTCGCTTGGATCCGCCCGCTTTTTTGGCGTGCCGTGTGGCTCCGCGGCGGCTCCATGGCGTCTGCCCGCCCTCTCCTGCGCCTCCCGCCCCACCCCGCGTGGCCTCGCCCGCGGCGCTTCTTCGCTCTCGTCCTGCCCGCCCTGGTCCTGCCGTGCGGCATGGGCTGCCGTGGCCGCGCTGGCCGGGCGCCCCTCGGCACCGATCGCCCCGCGGCCCGATGCTGCCCTCGGGCGGTGCCGCTCTCTCGGCGGCCGCGCCTCCCCCAGGAGAGCCCGGAATCGAATCGACAAGTCGGATCGGCGATCGGAATGAATCGGGTCGGCGGAGATCGGCAGCCGAGCCGGGCAAAGCCGAATCGGCAGAACTCGGCAGACTATAGTCTATAGTAGGCCTCCAGTGAGACACAGGAACCCACATCGGACTCCGAAGCCGAATGGCATCGGGATCGGAAACCGTCGATCTCGAATCGAATCGAATCGAATCGGAGGAGTCGAAATTCGGTGGCGCGCAAACGTGGATTAGCGATCCATGGATTTGGCGCGCGGTCGCCAAATCCATGGATCGGGGGAGGTGCCCTCCCCAAAACGCGGCCGGTGCCGCCTCGCTCGGCGGCGGGAATCCACGACTTCCCATGGAAACGGGACCTGTCGCTAATCCACGCCCCCTTAAGTAATTAATGTTTGCGATCGCCTGAACTCGAGCCGGCCAACCAGACATCAATCAACGTCGAAATTGATTCGACGGGGGGCCCCCTTCCCTTTGATATCCCTTCCCTGGCGGGGCGGGGAGGGGAGGTTCCCGGGGCTGGGGAGGGGGCCCCGGGGCTCGTGCCCCCCCCCCCCCCGGGGCGGCGGTACCCTGAGGTCGGGCCTGTCCCCCATACAGGGGGTTCTTGGGTGAAACATTAGAAAGACTGCCCCCTTGATCCATGTCTGCGATCGCCTGAGAAATGAGCCCTGCCTCTCGGCGCCCGCGCCTCCCCCCGGGTCTCGGCCTTCCGCCTTTCCTCCTCCTCTTTCCCCTCCTCCTCCTCCACCTCCTTCCGTCCTCCTCCTCCTCCTCCACCTCCACCTCCTTCCCCTTCCAACTCATGGTGGTGGTGGTGGTGGAAAGCACACAATAAAACAATTGACGATCTCAAACCTGTGATGTATGTGATAGCTTGCTTTGCAAGCGCTCTGTGGTAAGCTCTCGGCGGCCTCCTACCCCCTCCACCTCATAGTGGTAGCGGTGGCGGAAGACAGGCCCATCCGTCCGCGCCTCTAGAGGCCTCCTAGATGGGGTCGGAGGATCCCGCCGCATCGCCGATACATCGCCGATGCATCGGCGATGCATCGGCGATGCATCTGCGATGCATCGGCGATGCACCGGCGATGCACCGGCGATGCACCGCCGACGTCGGCGACGCATCCGCGACGTCGGCGTGGGGAAACACGGGCTCCACATCGAGCCGCATCGCCGATGCATCGGCGGTGCGGCGCGCTCCTCCGACCCCACCTGCTCGGACCCCACCCACTCGGGCCCCATCTATAGGAGTAGATGGGGTCGGAGGATCCCGCCGCACCGCCGATGCATCGGCGATGCATCGGCGAATCGCCGATGCATCGGTCGGCGATGCGGCGGGATCCTCCGACCCCACCTCTACTAGGGCGACGAGATCTATGCATATCCACTGCTCCTGGCCAGGCCAATCCTGGGCCCAGGAGCGGTGTATACGCCCTCCTGGCCTGGCCAGGGAGGCATACATACAGCTCCTGGGCCCAGGATGGGCCTGGCCAGGAGCAGTGGATATGCATAGATCTCGTCGCCCTACTCTACTCTGACCCCATCTCTAGGAGGCCGAGCGCCTCCCCCCTGGGCCTCTCGGCCTCTCCGGGCCTGCCCGCCGCCCCTCGCTCGCCGCTCCCCCGGGGCCTGCCGGGGTGGGCCCCGCCCCCTCTCGGGGGGGGGGGCCTTCCTCGCTCTGCCCCCCGCGCCGCGCGGCGCCCGCCCCACCGCCTGCCGGCCGCGCCACCGCCGGGGGCCCCTCTGGAGCAGGGGCTTCCCCGGCGGGGGTTTATAGCGAAGCGGGGGCTCGGGCTCTTCCGTGTACCCCCGTCTATACTGTGCAGTCAGCCAGCGTGCTCGCACCCCATCTATAGGAGGAGGCCGAGAACCCCCCCCCTGGGCCTCTCGGCCTCTCCGGCTTCCCCGGCTTCCCCGGCGGGGGTTCAGCGAAGCGGGGGCTCGGGCTCTTCCGTGTACTCCCGTCTGTACTGTGCAGTCAGCCGGTGTGATGAGGAGGCGC
>CAUYUJ010003336.1:612500-614321 GCA_963575745.1 Prorocentrum cordatum
AGAGGTCGCACAGGGAGTGAGCACCGTTTGACCGATCTCCATCCACACCAGCAGGACCCTGCTCCCACTGGCCGATTCAACCCCCTCGACAGGGGATGTGTGCTCTCTTCGGGATTCCCTGGGTCTGCCCCCAACCGGGGTGGCGGGATGGCGAGGCCGAGATGCAGTGGCCCAGTGTGGGGTCAAGAGGACTGGAGGATCGAGGCAGACTCTCGGGAGCAGCAACGAGGTCTGGCGCAAGGCGGCCTGGCTCTGCGAGGCGGGGGTTTATCCGTACCCTCCGCGTGGGAACCGACGTCCTTGTGCCCCAGCGGGCGGTGGGCATGGATGCAATTTGCCCCCGGGGGCCCGAATCTATATCCATATCCACCGCCTGTGGAGGTCCGAGAAGATCGATCCCCCAGGCGGCGGCTGTGTAGAACTCCCCACCTCGGATGGCCTGCAATGGGAAAGACGTCCGCCCCGCCCTGCTCCCTGCTGCTTGAGATGCCCGATCGGAGCCGCGCGCGCGAGAGACCGACCGTGGCGGCCTCCGAGAGCACCGAGGAGGCAGCAGACCCAGGACAAGATCCTGTGCACAACCGAGGCGTGGTAAACGGGTCAGGTACACACACATGGGCGATTTCGAAAGCACTGAACCCAAAAGCGTTTTCATTTCTTGAGGGGTCGACTTTTTACTTCCGCCGCCTTCCGCCAGCCTTCCGCCGCCTTCCGCCGGTTTCTGCCCTCGGAGGCGGCCTCGTTTACTTCCGCCGACCTTCCGCCGCCCTTCCACCGCCTTCCGCCGCGGAAGAAATGACAACTCCTTCGATCCTCGAAGGCAAGGTCGTTTTTGGAACGCCCCGCAGAAAGAGGCACACATCCCAGGTTCGTCATGCCATTTTTCAGCACTAGATCGTGGTCGACGGTGCTTTCTGCGATTTCTTCCAGGACCAGTCCGCGGGCAGTTCTCGCTTTCAGTTTCGGTGGTATGGGAAGTTCAACGTGCTAGACGTCGGCGCCCGATAGTGTATACTTACGAGGCGTGGCCGTGCTAGATTATGTTCGTCGCTGTCGTGATCGAGGCTCTCTGTGTCTCTATCTAACTTGATGCGGGTTCCCTTGAATTTGGGCAGATTGCTACCGAGTTTGGTCTGTGTTTTGTTTGGTGCTGTTGTTCAACGTTGGCTTTCTCAGTTCGCAGATAAACGTGCGGTGCCTTCGCCGCACTCGGCTGAATATTACGAGTGTGTGGATTGTCGACCTTACCGTCTCCATCGGCGTCGACGGGCATACGATGCCTCCGGGCGTGCGCTAGGGCTCCATGTCGTTAACACGAGGTCTGCGTGGCTTGGTCGTCTACATGGACTATGGCTTGAACTGGCTCGGGCTGCTGTGGGCGTCGCTGGTCTACTACGTCTGGTGGGGCCTCCAGTTTGCTGGCGCTTTCTGCTACACTGTACATTTGCATGCACTGCCCGCCCGGGAATCGCGCGGTGCAGGATCCCGCTGCTTGTGGTCATCTCGGTGGCTATTCGTGGGAGTTTGCCTTCTGGCAACTACCGACTTCCAGTATCCTCTGGGTTTTCTTCTTCCCACAGGGGCTGGTCCTCTCCAGGGACCTGGCCGCGCCCGCGCGCGCCAGAGCGCGGGGAGGCCCGCCTGGTGGGGGTCCTCCTCCTCCTCCTCCTCCTCCTCCTCCTCCTCCTCCTCCTCCTCCTCCTCCTCCTCCCCTCCTCCTCTCCTCCTCCTCCTCCTCCTCTCTTCCTCCTCCTCCTCCTCCGCTTCCTCCGCTTCCTCCTCCACCTCCTCCGCCTCCGCCTCCGCTTCCTCCTCCTCCTC
>CAUYUJ010003336.1:614421-806921 GCA_963575745.1 Prorocentrum cordatum
TCCTCCTTCCTCCTCCTTCTCCTCCTTCTCCTCCTTCTCCTCCTTCTCCTACTTCTCCTACTTCTCCTCCTTTTCCTCCTTCTCCTCCTTTTCCTCCTTCTCCTCCCTCCTCCTCCCTCCTACCTCCTGCTCCTCCTCCTCCTCCTCCTCCTTCTCCTCCTCCTCCTTCTCCTCCGCCTCCTCCTCCTTTCGTTTCCCATCTCTTCTTGGGAGTCGACGATGAATTGTGTCTCTGTGTGTTGTTTCCCCTCCAGAGAGTGGGCGGGGGCGCGCGGGGGCCCCACAGTATGGCGGTGCCGCGCGGAAGAGGCGGCCTCTCCCGCGCGGGGGGGTGAGAGGCGCCGAGTGACCATCCCCCTCGCACGTCTGGGAGGCGTTCTCCGCAGCATGTGAGCGATTTCAATATTCGGTGTTTCGACACTGGGCGGAAGGGAGGGAGAGGGAGGGGAGGGAAGGGCGGAAGGGAGGAGGGGGGGGGGGAGGCACAGAGTGGCCACCGCCCCGTCACTTTTACGTCGCAGTGCTGCAGAGGCAACCCGCACGGGTCTGCGCGAGTCAGGGGCACGGTGTCGCGAACGAGCCCGCAGGCAAGAGCGGGGGGGGGGGGAAGGCGAGGAGGCGGCCGCAGAGGGGGGGGTGGGGCGGGGGGCAAGGCGCGGGGGCGCGCTCACGCAGCGAGGCTGCAGCGGGTGCGTGCGCGCGGCCTGGCTGGGGGCCACGCCCATCGCACGCCCGGGCGGCGTCCCCCGCAGCGTCGCAACGAATCCCGTGCCCCCACGCGCCAAGTGCATCCGAAGGCCCAAGCGGCCACACCAGCATGCCCGCTCGCACGGCTGGGAACACGGAGGGCCCGACACGGCAGGTGTCCCTTGCGGCCTTCCCCCCCCCCCCCCCCGGGAGCGCACAGCAGCTGCCCAGCAGTCCATTTGGCCCCGCGGCGGGCTCTCCCCCATGTCGGCCGAGGGAGGCCTCGGCGAACACGCCCGAGCGGGTGCGTGCGGACAAAACGAGCACGACGCCCAGCAGCACATGCTGTCCGAAACTGGCAGCGACCGCTGCTGGACAGGCGACTGTATGCCTCGAACGGGCAACGTCTGCGGCGACACCGCCAGCGAGCCCCGACCAAAATGTGCCAAAATTGGGGGGGGGGGGGGGGGAAGGGGCAAACAGACACCGATACCGCTACTCCCGGAACTCTCCCAAGGTGCGCTCTGACCAGAACTCCGAAGAGAATCCAACCGTGGCGACGAGGGTTCTTCAGGACGAGCAGCGGTATCGGCGTCTTCTTCTCATCTGCAGAACTTGGCGGCGCGCACAAGGGGGTAGGGGGAGGGGGGAAGACTTCTTAGAAGGAGGCTGCTTCTTAGAAGGCGCCGGCCTCACATCTGTAGAGAAGGCCCGCGCCTCCTAAGAAGCAGGGGTGCTTCTAAGAAGCCTTCCCCCTCGCCCCTCCCCCCGTTCGCGCGTGGCCGAAGAACTGCTGCTGGTGTCGTCCCCGTTCTTTCCGTACCCATCTTGATCGTCCTGGCTCCAGGCCGCCGCCCTGCGCCTGTGGGCGCCGTCGGCCCTAAGCTTAGGTCGGTCATGTCCTCCTACAAGCGGATTTTTACGGAAAAACCAGAAATAACCAGAAACAGTCAGAAATAATTCTAAATATTCAAAAGTGACCCAGAAATCGTCCCCATACAGTTTTTACTATTTCTGAATATTCCTCCTGTAGACGGACATGCCCGACTTAACTCTCAGCGCCGACCCCCTGTAGCGCTAACGGGGGGGCTGGCCCCCGTCAGCGCTGACCCCCGTTGCGCGAGGGCTGGCGGTGTTCAGGTCATGCCTCGGCCCTCCAGCGACCGTTCGGGACGATCTGGGCCCCCCCCGGAACGCCCTCGGCGCCGTGCAGCTGCTGGAGGGCACCCCGAGGCTGGACAGCCGCTTCTTAGGAGGAGGCTGCTTCTTAGAAGGAGGCCGCTTCTTAGAGGGAAGGCTAACAAGGGATATGTCGACCCCTATCCCAGGCTTCGTGGGGTTTCCGAATGGACCAGAAATTTGGGGCCCAACCCTGGGATATACGATGGGGGGGTGCCCATCCTCGATAGGGGTGCGTCCGAATAGCCCCCTTGGGGTGTATCCCAGGGTTTTTCAATTTTTCTGAACGGCCAAACTTTTTGGGCGAAACTCGGGGATTCGGGGAGAAACATCTTCTTAGAAGGAAGGCGCCCCGAAGCTGGAAAGCCGACGAGAACCGACGAGAGACCGCCGGAAAACTGCAGCACCCGGAGCGGACGCAGCCGGCCCGTCCCGGCGGCCGTCGGGCTCGAGCTCCAGCGAGAGCACCATGATCGTGTGGGCGCGCGTCGACCTGTCCTCCTCGTCCTCCTCCTCCTCCTCCTCCTCCTCCTCCTCCTCCTCCTCCTCCTCCTCCTCCTCGAGGAGGAGGAGGAGGCGGATGGGCAGGATGAGGAGGAGGAGGAGGAGGAGGAGGAGGAGAGAGGAGGGGGAGGAGGAGGAGGGGGAGGAGGAGGAGGGGGAGGAGGAGGAGGAGGAGGAGGAGGAGGAGGAGGAGGAGAAGGAGGAGGACGAGGAGGCGGATGAGGACGTTGCAAACCAGGGCCTCGAAGACTGCAGCTGGGGTGAGCGAAACGTGCAGAATCCCTCGTGTGGAACAAGGAAGAGCTGCACGAGCATGAGATTCCGGAGACCCGCGCGTATCTCTTGCATGGGCGGTGGACACACCCTCCTTGCGCGCGGAGCGCGCCAGGGGCGGCGCCGGAGGCGCCGCCCGGATCTCCCCAGCGCAGATCCAAGAAATCCG
Organism: Prorocentrum cordatum; assembly: GCA_963575745.1. NCBI lineage: Eukaryota > Dinophyceae > Prorocentrales > Prorocentraceae > Prorocentrum > Prorocentrum cordatum. Next base: position 617,234 of record CAUYUJ010003336.1, read on the forward strand.
CACGGAGCGTCGACAGTCTATGTTTATGGAATTCCTTCTGATGCGAAGGTGTCTTGGGCGGGCTGGCGTCCTGGTTTACAAAAATTCCCCGGCCCCTGAGAAGATCCCGACTCGGAGCGCTGAGCGTCACGCCTCCTCAAATCGACGTTCCAGGATGTCCTCCGCGATTTGGGCTTGAAGGATTGCGCTCGCACCGCGCACTGGAGACTAGCGTACGCCCCCGCTGGAAGGTAAGAGATGGACAGGGTTCGGGTCTCCCCCCACGCAGAAGCGTACTTAAACCACCGTCTTCATAGTAAATTCGCTTCGTGTGCGGTCGGGAACTTTAGCTTAGCGTGTCTTGGCGGCGGCCTCGGCGACACGATATGCCCTGCTAGCATGTCGCGACGATGCGCTGTGGGACAGAACTGGCGGCATGACACGTTAACCAAAAGATCCCGACCGTACAGCCGCCGGGCTACCATAAGGAACGCTGAATGAGGAACGAAGGGGCTTTTCTGGCTACGGCCAGCATCGGCCACGAATAGGTTTACCGATCTAGACATGAATACCAGCAGAAAATCAGAGCCCCTCCCACGGCCCGTTCCAACAAGAGCAACTTCCGAATGGGCTGATGGCCGTCCGTGTCGTCAGCGACCAGACTGTGGTATTCGTGCGAGAAGCGCTCGGGCCAGTGCTCGCTAATCCCTGGCAAATGCCAACTGGCGCCCTCCCCAAAAGACTAGGAAGGCAGAAGCACAGCAGTGGACCAATGCCAATGCGGTCACCAGCCTGGTAAACACCAGCTGCCCCATGACCAAGGCGCCCACGATCGAACCGAATGCTTCTACGATCGAATCGAAAATCTTCACTGGTAGCCTATCGGATTGATTTCCAGACCAACGGTTTGGCCCGGCATGGTCGAACCAGGATGGGCCAACAAAAAAAACGCTCCTCCAAGAAGGCGAAATCGCGAGGGCGGGCGAAAACACGGTAGATTCTCACTAGAATTCGCCCTTACAATTCCGATCGACCGTTGATAATCTATCATCTCCCATCTCGCATCCGGCATCTCCCATCCGCATCACCGTCCTTCTTCATCATCATCCTCCTCCTCATCATATCCTCATCCTCATCCTCGTCCTCATCCTCGTCCTCATCCTCATCATCACCTGACCATCATCACCAACACCATGACCACTACCACCACCACCACCATCACAACCGCCATGACGATGACCATCACCACCGCCATCCAGACATCATCACCACCACCATCACCATCATACCATGCTCGGCACGACGATGATCATCATGTCACCATCATCACACTGATTCCTCCCATCGCCAACAAGCCGTCACCAACAACAGCAACATCAGCACCACCTCATCGATCTATCTGCAACCACCACCCTCGACAGCCAAACCGATGTAGCATCGACCATCGACTCGATCGACCCCCCACCCCCGCGCCACGTCCGACACGCTCGACTCTCGGCCACCGCCGAGCGTGGCGCGGACTCGGCCCCAGGGGACCTCTCGTTCATGGCGGTGTGCGCGCGGCGCTTCCACGCCTCCCCCGAGCGCAGGAGCTCCTCCACCTCCTCCCAGGACTCCACGCGGACCTGAGCTGGCGCCGTGGCGCCCCTGGTGCCCCTCGTTGGCTTCCCTCGACGCGGTGGCCTCACCGGACGCCTCCTCTGTGCTCTCCCTCTTCCCACCTCTCTCTGCCTGCCTGCCTGCTTGTCGTCCGCCTGCTTCCGTAGCTCTCTCTCTCTCTCTCTATTTCCCTCTCCATCTCCCTCCCTCTCTCTCTCTCTCTCTTTCTCCTTCTCTCGTGCTGCAGCACGGAAGTCTCTGAACAGATCGTGAACTGCAGCACGCACCGTCTTCCTGGCGACGAGACAGCAGCATCGCTTCACACTCCCCCGACGGGCCTGGGAGATCACACTGTCTGCTCGGAACCTTACTCCTGTAGCTCGGCTCGGAGGGGCCTGAACAGCAACTTCGCCCTGTGGATCATTTGGCGGCGAGCCCATGGGGCAATGCACAGGGGGCGCACCTTCTCGGAAGGCTCGGAAGGCCTCCCGCCTTCTGAGAAGTTTCGGAAGCTTCCTCCGAAGACAGAAATGGTTTCTCAGAATGCCGGAAGGCTCTTCTGAGAAGCCCCGCCGCCTTCGGAGAGGCCTTGCCTCCCTTTTCCCCTCCCCCCGGCGCGCCGCCGAATCCTGGCCGGTGCGCTTTCAGCACCGGCTGGGGCCGGAGCCGGGGCCCAGGCCGAAACCGAAACCCGAACCGCGCTCGAGGCCAAGACCAGGACCGATGCTGGTGCTCTGGCCCGGGCCAAGGCCGGGGCCAAGGCGTGGGCCGACGCTGGGGCCGAGGTCGGTGCCGGTGCCGGGGCGCCTCGCATCGCGCCCTCCCGCCATCTACTGACGATGAGCCTAGAACGGACGTACGCGCCCAGCCACGTCCACGAATCGGTTATTGTAGGCCCACCCAGCTCGCGCTGCCGCCCTCAGGTTGCTTACGAGCGCTGGTGTAATCAAGACGTTCCCTCGAAGCCCATGCTAATTCATGCACGGCAGGTTCGCGTCGCGAGGACCACGGCCTTGGTTTCTGACACCGCTGGAATCGGCAGCCCACGGTCGCGGCTTTCCGATGGGGCAGGTCGCTCGATGTCGGCCGACTCCGAGCAACTGACGGCGTTCAACCCTGGGCCCTGAACGCCCGCGCTGAGGAGGAGGATGAGGATGAGGAGGAGGAGGAGGAGGAGGAGGAGGAGGAGGAGGAGGAGGAGGAGGAGGAGGAGGAGGAGGAGTGGGAGGAGGAGGAAGAGGAGGAGGAGGATGAGGAGGAGGAGGAAGAAGAGGAGGAAGAAGAGGAGGAGGAGGAGGAGACAGAGGAGGCGGAAGAGGAGGAGAGGAGGAACAGAGGAAGAGACCGAGCGCACCCAGGTGCGAAGTTCGGGCGATACCAAACGCATACTAGCCCTGACAATGAGCGGCGCATGCAGCGGCAGGCGCAGCGGAAGCTGAGATTTCTTCCACGACCATGCCGTGGGTAGCTGCGCGCAGAAATTTGGTGAGGCCATCGCGCCCAACGTGGGCGCGCGTGAATTCTCCTTTGTCTATCTTGGCGAGGTTCTCTCGGTTGCCGTCTTACCGCACCCGCGGCAGAAGTACAGGCGGTACTTCTGCATGAAATGAAGCTTATGGCTGGCGTGCAGCCCTGTACTGGCACTATCTGGTCACTGGCTGACGGCAGGGGCGGCTGGTGGGTGCACGGCGTGGCGCAGGCCTGGCGTACTTTACACTTGTCAGTGGTGAGCCCGCATCGAGAGCACAGGTACTTGCCCGCTCTGAGCTCAAAGGCGTGCTGGCTCGATTGCATGGCTAACTGCAGCTTGGTGAGGCGCGGACCTTTGGCCTGCGAGGGTCGCTCCGCGACCCACGGGTCGACTGCAAGCGTGTCAGCTAGGGCTCGGTGCGCCCTCCTGCGGATGAGGGTGCACTGGGCATCGTGCAGGTCTGTGGGAGGGGCCTGTCCTACAAGCGCTGCCTCATAGGACTGTTGGGCAGCTACACCTGCCCATGCATCGGCCGTCGCGTTGCTGGTAGTGTGAAAGCTGTGAAAGTATCGCACAGGGTCTGAGGCTAGGCCAGGTGACTCCTCGCTGTGTGAGGGCACCCAGATCACAGAGAGCTAGCTGCCTAGTGCCACGTGCGCGAATTGCTTTGGCAATTCGTGCCCACAAGTCCTGATTGGCGCCATCGCAGGGACGCAAGTGTCGATTCGTCCGCCATCCGTCGTATAGCGGCAGGTGGTCTGTAATGAAACAGAGGTCGCCCTTCCAGTGTTCTAGGGCGAGCGCGACAGCTAGCAGCTCAGCACGGGGCACAGTCTGAAAGGGGCCCTCGAGGCCCGACAGGATTCCTCCCCAGGGGACCCACTCCCCGAAGAGGCACCTCATAGCAGCACAGGCGGTCCCCACTCTTCGGCGTCGCGGGTCGTCACTGTACTGACCTCCGGAGCCGTCCCCAAAGAGAGTGAGGGTGCCGTCGCTACTGACGCAGTCCTCCCAATCCCGCCCAACCCAGCTCCACCCGCCGTCCCCTCCCAATGAAGCAAAGAGCGGGTGCGTGTCAGCGCGCGCAGGCAGGCCGTGGAGCCAGCATGCGGGAGCAGCCTCTGCTCCAGCCAGGGCAGAGGGCATGAGGGCGTCAGAATCCGTGTAGTCCTCGTGGTCGCGGTTGCAGGGGCACAGCCAGACCCTGTGCATGGGCGTCTCGTCGGCCCCTCCGCACCTCGGACAAGTTGGAGTAGCGTTGTACCCCGTCTCGATGAGTCGGCTTCTGGGCCATTGCGCCCCCGCGACCACGCAGAGGTTGAGGGCCGCCTGGTCGAGCTGGCCCTTCCTCGTGAACTTCTCCATCTCGTTGGCAACTATGTGGACGTCTGGGCCCCCACGTTGCAATCCGCCTCCACGTGGATGTTTGGCAGCGCCCTTCCAGAGGCCCCTTCGAGGGACAGGCAGAACTCGTGGACGAACTCCGCAGAGTCCACGTCGTAGCGCTTGTCCTCCCAGTCGGTTTGTCCACTGTGAGGTAGCTGCCACTCCCGGGTGTGGGTCTCGCCTGCCCAAGGTGGTCGCGACCGCTCCGTTGGCGTCGGGCAGGTCCAGCCTGCGTCCAGGGGGATGGCCTGGATGGCGGAGATGGGGCCCAGGACCTTCCTCCACTTCTTGCTGCCGCGCGTGATCGAATTGTTGTAGATCAGCTTCCACGCCTGCGTGACCCGCATGTGGTGTTCTGGGTACTGCATCTAGAAGTTGGGCCACTCGGCGATCGACTGGCGCCTGAGCTCGATGGCGGGGTCCTTCTTCCTCATGGCGACGGCCAGGGCTGTGGAGAGACAGCGGCCAGGGACCTTCCCCGCCGAGGCCTGGATGGCCTGGCGCCTCTGGTCGAGGATGGCCGCTGGGGCGAGGCCCATGATCTGGTGGCCGTAGGTCCCCTGCGGCCTGGAGCCCGTGTTCCACAAGCCCTTCGCGATCTTGGCGAGGGAGGCGTGCTTCCTGACCTTGGCGACGATGCGGTGAGTGCGCCTCCTCGCAGCCCTGGCCCTCTTGGTTGCCTTGGCCACGACCCGTCTCTTGGCGCCGCCCACGTCGATGCCGAGGTCGACCGCGCTGTTGGCCACCTTGACGTAGTAGCCCTTCTGCTTGAGGCCGTCGTGCACTGCGTGGGCGATCGTCTGGCTGGAGGCGACGACGGTGGTCTTGGGGGAGACTCGGAGCCCCGCGCCCATCATACCTGCGCAAAGGTCGGCGCCGACTCCGATCAGATCCTTGATGACCTGTTTGGTTTGGCCCTCTGTTCTCGCGACCGTGTCGTCCACGAGCGTCCACAGGCCCGCGTATGTGTGGTTAATGTGGGCCCTCTGCAGAGTCGGCCCCAGGTAGACTTTGGCGAGCTTGCCGCCATTGCAGCTGCCCGCGACACTGGACCTCTCGGCATCTATAATGTCGCTGACCCAGCCGTGCATGCGCAAGTACCTGGGCGCCAGGTAGAGCTGCACCTCCAGCGGGCGCCGCGACGATCGGGGGGAAGTTCGCCCCGGTGGCGGCGTCGAAGAGGGGCGCGTAGCAGACCGAGTCGTAGAACTTCTCTACGTCCATCAGCAAGGTCGCGAAGGCAATGCCAAAGGTCGCCGCCGCCTCGCCAGGCAGCGCCCTGACCAGCGCTGCCCTTAAGGCGCTTGAGCCTTTGATGGCGGTGTCCCAGAACTCCCCGAGCTCCTTGGACCACTCGTCGGTGACGCTGGAGCGGACCTTGGCCCGCGTCTTGGGGATGGTGGGGAGAATGCCCAAGATTCTCTCTCCACCTGCGGGCTTGGGGGCCATGGCCCCAATGGTCGCGCAGAGCTACTGCGGCCACAGTCCGTTGGCCTCCACATGGTTGTAGATGCCGGCGAGCTCCTGGATCCCTTTCTCGGGGAGCCCCTGGATGTCGATGGGGCCGATGTTGTCGACTCCTCTCGCCTTCTTCGGGTTGGCGGTGCCCGCGATGGCTTGCACGTGCTGCGGCTCGATTGGCGAGAGAGGGTCCTCTTTCGCAAGTCGCATGGCCTTCTCGTAGGCGCTGATGATTTGCTTGGCGTTGTAGCTGTCGGACGCCCAAATGGAGCGCCAGGTGTCGGCGGAGTGGTTCATGACCGTGGATGGGTCGCCCACCGTCCTCTGGGGCTGCTTGTCCTCCAGGCGCGGCGCCTTGGGGTCGGTGATCATGCGGCGCAGCTTACCTGGTGACTCCTTCCACGCCTGCTTCGCCCAGTCGGGGTGCCGTTTTCGCGCTCTGCCTGCAGCTCTCGCCATGGCCTTGTGGGCCCACTCCATGGCGGTGGCGCTGATGCGGTGCAGGTCGTCCTCGTCGCAGTCAGTACTCGAGGGTAGCGAGCTGGGCCTTCCACTCTTCGATCTCCTGCGGGTCGGCTTTTCTACCGAAGTGCTCCTTGGAGAACTCAGGGTTCTCTAGGTCGTCCAAACTTTTTCATGACTGTTTTGTGGATGTGCTGGCAGGCTTCGGGGTCCTTGCCGTTGGTGACCAGCGCGGTGTACCTGGCGACAAGGGTGCTGAGGTGCTGCCACCAGGTGGCCTCGGGGTCCGTGAGGTACGCTCTGCCAGGCGACGCCTTCATCGTCTGCTTGGTGGTCCTTTACCCCTCTGCCCTGCCCTGGTACCTGGCCCTGTCCTCGACGGGGGCCGCGTGCGTCTCCAGGAAGGCGAGCTCCAGGGTCGCGATCCACTGCGCGTACTTCGAGTTGATGTTCTCCGCGAGGTTCGGCGCATGGTTGTGGAGGATGTGTCCTCTGCCCTCCTTGGTGCCGGCCTTTGTGCCATCGAACTTCGGGATGTTGCTGACCTCGTCGGCGGCTTCGTCCCAGTTCTCCTGGGGGATGACGAAGGGGGCGGGGCCCTCCTTGGCCGTCTCGCGGTTGGTGTACAGGGCGCCGAACTCGTCGCGCAAGTGCTCTGGTAGCCCTTCCCTCCTGGTTCGCAACGCCTCCGCGCGAGCCTCGGACCTTTTGCTGTTCGGGTCCGCGACCTTCTTGGGTCTGGCTCGTGCGGGGAGGGCTTTGGGAACCTTTATAGCTTTGTACTGCCACAACTCGGCGGTGCCCACCGTGATCTGGATGCCGCAGTGGGTCTTCCAGGGGACGTCGTAGATGGCCTCGATCCCGGCGTGCGTGGCGATGTCCGCCCGTACGATCGCGTAGTCGTACACGGAGCCCGAGCCCTTGTCGCACGTCGCCTCGCAGATCGGGTCAGTCAGGATGGCTCCGCTCCAGCGCGTGAGCCACGGCTTGTTGTCCCACCAGTGCGGCTCGTAGTTCCAGTCGGCCAGGATGATCCACGGGTCCATGAGCATGTCCACGAAGGTGGAGATGGAGACCAGGATGTCCCTGTTCGCGCCTTGGTCCCGTAGGCCAGGGCGGAGGTACGCCGCCACGACGACTATGTTGCCGCTCTTGGTGCGGAGGACCGTCGGCGTGAACCCCACGAATGGCTGCCTCTTGTGGCGCTTGACATAGTAGTCCCTGTAGCCCTCGAACGTAGTCGCCGCCACGTCCCTGCGCGTGAGGATCCACTCGCCGCCATGGGTCCCCTTGTCCGATTTGTTGGTAGCCACCGCGGGTGTGGCCGAGAGCTTCCAGCCGTCCATGGCGAGCTTGCCGATCTGCTCCGTGAGGCCGTTCGCGTCGACGTGCGTCTCCGCTAGAGCTATGAGGTGGTACTTGTACCCTGCGTTGCGACAGAAGTTCGCGGCCTGCGGGCCCCATGCCGTTATGTTGCCAAACAGGATCTGCGCTGCCTGCTCTGGCTTAAGGGGCGGGCGCCCCTGCCGCGGGGGACTCACTGGCGCGGTTCCCAGGCCCCTTAAGCCGATGAGGCTGCTTGCTGCTACCCCAGCGACGGTGGGGCTCCTGCCGCTGCCGCTGGCACCGTGGTGGCGCCCTTGCCAATGCCCTTCGCTGCGAAGGCCAGCTCCCTGGCCCTGGCGGCGGTGGCGATGAGCTCGGCGGCGGCCTTGCGGTCCTCCACGGAGGGCTCGTCGGCGGCAGGGGCGGCTGCGGCGGGTCCAGGGGCCCCTCCAGGCTGGCGTGGCTCAGCAGGTGGGGCGGCGGAACCTCCTGGCGTGCCAGGTTGTGCCTGTCCTCCAGGCGCGGCCGCTGGCTGCTGTTCCGCTGGTGGTGCGGGAGGGTGCCCAGGCTCAGGAGCAGGTTGCTGAGCAGCAGGTGCCTCCCCATTCGGCCTCTTTCGCTTCGCAGGGTTGGTGGTGGACTCCTTGGCTTGGCGTAGGAGCTCACGAACTTTTTCTTGGCCATTGTTGAGCTCGGCAAGGCGCTGGTCGAGCTCTTGCTTCCACTGTTCCATCTGGGTGCGGGTGCCCTCGTCGTAGATGGAAAGGTCGTCCCACATAGAGCTGTCGACCTTAAAAGCTTCCTGAGGCCCCACAGGTGGTGCTCCGCGTACTGCTCCAGCAAGCTTGGCACTGTGGTCAGCTTGTGCCTTGCCGCATGCGTTCTGTGCCTGGGCGAGGTCCAGGGCGGCTTACTCTTGTTTGTCCACGGCGTCGTCGTACCACTGCTTGGCGGCCTCGACGTCGTCGACCGTTTGCTTGAACTTCTTCTCCCTGTCGGTGAGGACTGACAGCGCCGACTGGAGCACCTGCTCTGCTGTGCGGGCAGGCTGAGGCTTGTCGGGCTGCTGGAGGGCGTCCTTGAGGTTGCCGACGAGTTCGGCGTGCTTGGTGTCGCTGAGGAGCGTGCTGAGCGTGGCGAAGATGGCGTCCCTTGTCGGGGCGGCGGCCACTGGCGGCTCCTTCCACGGCGGTGGCTTGCTGGCTCCTGCCCAAGCCCCTGTGGGCTGGCGGTGTTCGGCAGGCGATGGAGCCAGCTGCTTGCCACAGTAGTAGCACTCGGACTTCCCCTTCCATGTCCATCGGTATCGGCACTGCTTGCAAACTATGTATTGGCTTGCGAACCTTGCTGGCGAGCCTCGTCCGCCTTCAGGGCGTGCACGTCGCGGCCTGGTGCCGCCAGGGTTGGCGGCGGTTCCTCCGTCAGCAGGGGCGGTCCCTCCACCACGATCTGCGGCGGCCATCGTCCCTCTGCTTCCCAGGGAGCTCTCGCGAGCCACGCGAGGGAGGAACATGAAATGGGCGGCAGCTCGCCCGTGAGTGTGGCTGCGGTGGGCGGTGGCTCGCCCGTGAGTGTGGTTGCGGATACGAAGAGCACTGATAGCTGTGGGAGCCTACCCCAGATCGGCAATGAAATGAACACCATGTTGGCCTTGAGCCAAAATGGCTACGGAGGAGGAGGAGGAGGAGAAGTAGGAGGAGGAGGAGAAGTGGAGGAGGAGGAGGAGGAGGAGGAGGAGGAGAAGGAGGAGGAGGAGAAGGAGGAGGAAGAGGAGCCGCCGCCGCGTCGACCCACGAACTTATCGTACTTGGTGGTCCTCGGGGTACAGCTCGGGGTGCCCGGCGGCCTCTCGGGAGGAGCCAGGCCCCCCCTGGGGACGCTGCGACGCTCTCGGCGAGGCGCAGCTGCTGGAGGGTACCCCTGGGCTTAAGTCGGGCCTGTCTCCCTACAGGGTGATTTTCGACGCAAAAAATACCCCCAAACTAATCAAAACATAATCCAAAATTAGTCTGGGGACTATTTGTTTACTATTTTGTAACCTTTTTGGGGCATTTTTAAAAATTGTTCGTCGAAAATCCTCCTGTAGGGGGCTAAGCCCGACCTAACCCGAGGCTGGATAACCGCCAAAAAACGACGACCCCGCCCGAAAACCTGCCCCACGCCGTATGCGCACGTCTTCGCTTCGATCCCGACCCGGCACGCCCGCCGCTGGGGAGCCTCGTTGTGGCCGTCGAGCACGTAGCGGTGGCCGACGCGGTCGGTGGCGCGGACGGCGTGGAAGCGGCCCTCGACGCCCTGGCCGACCACCTGCTGAGCCCGCGTACGAGACGGGCGCGGCCCGGAGAGGACTTCCCAAGACATGCTCGCGTCGTGAACAAAAACACGATGGAAGGCCTTTTCGCTACACATTCCCAAAAGCTGCTCAGGATGAAGGGCCAGCCCTGGGGATGGGGTCCAGACCTGAAGGGGCCCACGTTATGGAACAATCGCGAAGCTGGGGGGTCTGGGCTCCGAACGTTCTGGACACGGCCGCGGCCTTCAGAGAGGGGCTTGCACGAAGGAGGCCGGTCCTGAAGGCAGGGTATCGTGAGGGCTTTCCGCCGCCGGTCCCCTGGGGGGCCCTCTCCGCGGGCCCTGGGGCCGTCTGTCAAACGCGGCCCGGGAGGAAGAGCTTCGGGGGGAGGTGGAGGCAAAGGTGGAGTAAGGTCAGAGGTGGGGTTTCAGGAACATCGCTCTAAACGGCTCCAGGAATAAGAGAATGTGAACACCCAGCTAGCTTCTTTTTCTAGCCCCGCCTTGGGAGAACCCCCCCTCTGCGAACCCCCGCGAAGCTGTCCTGCAACAAGGAAGGGAATGAAACCCGCCTCACTCAGAACTCGCTTCGCTCATTATGACGGAGACGGGCAGCTGAAACGTAGACTGGGCCGGTCGGTCGGTCGAGTCGGCAACACGTCAGTGACCTCATACAGGCAGAACATTGCGCACAGGACACGCGACAGGACACAAGACTCTTCCGACGGCAACATGGCCTTCAAAACCACAGGACGCAAGGACACCTTTCCCATGGGCTGCAGAGGACACGACGCGCGATGCACAGGAGACAATAGTACCCTTGATTTGGCAGGGTCGACCTCCTAATCTGGGCCGACTGTAAGGGAACGAACAATGATACAAACGTGAACTTTCGGAGGTCCGCGCGGATTTCTCGGACTGGCGCTGGGGCCCCCTGGCGGCGCCTCTGGCGCCACCCCTGGCGCCGCCCCTGGCGCGCTCCGCGCGCCAGGGAGGGGGTCCAGCGCCGATCCGAGAAATTCGCGCGGACCTCTCACAGTTTATATGTGTGTGCGTCCTTGTTCGTTCCCCGACCCTGAGCCAGAGTGACCTTCTGGTGCGCGGATTGAAGAAGCCGCGGGGAAGGCAAGTCCGCGCGCGCAAGCCAATGCTGGGAGGGTTCCGGTGGACCCGCACCAGAGGATCACTCTGACGAAAAGTCACTGCTACCCATCGGTCGGAAGTAGGTAGAAACATGAAATAGGAAGGCGTTGAAATCAGATTGAGTGTCCGCCCGCCCCCTAAGGAGGACGGAAGAGGTGAAGCCACTCGAACATTGAAGCAGGAAGGCGCTTAAAGTAGATTGGAATCTGGGAATCCAAAAGTACCTACTTTCAACGACCGATGCGTACGCGTAGCCGAGCCGAGGACCTCGGGTGACCCAGTCTGCTCAGCTCCGGCAGGCGGATAGGAGCAGGAGTAGCGCAGGCAGCACGAGGTGCGGCCGGCGCCAGGCTCTGAGCTACATGCTGACGGCAGCCCGAGCTGCTGCGTGGAGAGCAATCGAACGACCCCTGATCCTTTGGGAGGGGACGTGAGTTAGAGGGCCAGAAACATCAGGGATTGAGGGTCTTTCCTGCTGGTGCCCCAGGCGAGACTACCCACACATGGTTTAGGGCCAACCCTGAGAATCGAGGACATGAGCTAGGCCACGACTCAATTTGTGCAGCTAGGGTCAGGGGCTGCATACTGCTTGACGCCTGTGGGTAAATTGACCTACGCGTCGTTCATTTCTAATCGTGCTCACTTCTAATTGTACCCGCTCCTACTTGCTACAATGTTTGGCCCCCCTGGTGGCCAGGAAGAGGCCCAGGATAGAGCAATCAGAAACGAAAGGATCTTGGCCCCCCAAAAAATCAAAGAACCTTCGAAGAATTAGAAATGGACAGTGTGCACGCAGCAGCGCCCTGTGGAAGGGGGGCCCAAAGCAGGAGGCCCGGAGCAGGGGCCGGGGGGGAAGGGGGCGGTGGCAGGGGAGCGGGCGGCGGCCGGGGAGCGGAGCAGCAGGGGCAGGGCAGGAGGAGGAGGAGGAGTACTAGTGAGGAGTACTAGTGAGGAGAGGAGGAGGAGGAGGAGGAGGAGGAGGAGGAGGAGGAGGAGGAGGAGGAGGAGGAGGAGGAGGAGGAGAGGGAAAGGAGGAGGAAAAAGAGGAGGAAGAGAAGGAGCCGGGGGGAGCAGCGGGAGGAGTAGGAAAAATAATAGCAACAGGACGGTGTCATACGAGTCAAGATGGTCGAGGGCGTGCTGCCTTCTCGGCAGCACTCAGCACCTTGGGAGCAAGCCCTCGCCTGACCCGATCCAGGTAGGCTCCCCTGGTATCGTTCAGGGGGGCCAGGAGAGGAGCAGGAGAACTGGGCATGGTTGAACCGAGCCCTATCTCCGTGGGCGTGGCTTGGGCCCCCACTGGCCCATTGACCCCCCCAACATAGGGATTCTGGTAGTGTTCCTCAGGTTTCGAAGGGTATGCCCGCAATCCCCAAGTGGGATGCTGAGATGGTGGGGGTCGGAATGGGGCTGGGATGGGGCCAGGGGTTGCTTAAACGATGCTGAATAATTGGGAGGGGGGTCAGTAGGGAGACGCCAAATCTGCACCTACACCAACCCTGGCCAGGCTCATCCTGGGCACATGCTCGGAGCATCCGTCCTTCTGCCTTAGCCGTGAAGGCATACACGGATCCTGGGCCAATGATCGGCCTGGTCCGGATCGGAGTAGGTGTATACCTGGTGCCCTCCGAGTCCAATGAGGAGCCGAACTCTGTCCACCGACGCTTTTTCCGGCCCCGCGCTGACACCCGCACAGGAAAGCAGATCTTGGTGCAGACGGGATCCTGGTGTATACATGTTTCGTTGATCCCCAGGAAAAGCGAAGGAAAAAGGTATACACCACACCACCCCGACGTCGTCCCCGACCCTCAAAAAGTCCGGATATTGCAAAACAGACCGCTACTGATAATATATAGATATATGTTTATATGTTCCAGTTTCCGATCAGGAGGCAACTCCTGAGAGTTCATCGTACGAACGACTGAAGGCTGTTGAGGCCCGATCAAGGGGCCCTTGACTCGGATCTGCCCTTCCGTAGCCCACGTTCAAGCCAAATGAAGCTGGACTCAACGGAGCTAGCATGGATTCTGCCAGAATGTGCCTGTCTCCGACCACGGACATACACGCCGTTCATTTCTAATCGTGCTCATTTCTAATTGTGCTCGTTTCTAATTGTTTCTGGACCCCGAAGGGCAGGGAAGAGGCCCAGGATAGAAAACTTAGAAATGAAAGGATCTTGCCCCCAAAAAGTTCAAAGAACTTTCGAATACTTAGAAATGAACAACGTATACCAGCGCCGATACTGAATCTAACCTACCAGGAGCTGCATCCTGAGCAGGGGAGGCATGGCGGGCGGACCAGGGGTGCAGGCCAGGTGCGGGTCACAGCCCCTGCAGGGCAAGCCCTAAGTCGGGCGTGTCCCCCTACAAGGGGATTTTGGGCGAAAAAATAAAAAAATACGCTTAAAATACCCCCCACATATTCAAAAATAGTCAAAAAATCGTCCCCAGACTATTTTTTTACTATTTTTGCATATTCCCCCTGTAGAGGGACACGCCCGACTTCAGGCAAGCCCTGACCACGCCTCGATGAGGAAGATGGGAGATGAAGACGAGGGGTGAGAGGACGAGCATGAGGGCCCTGGGGACAAAACAATACGACGTGGGTATCTGTCCCACCGCATGGGGCGTCTGAGCGGCGTCGAAGCCGCAGGGATGAACCTGCGGGCGCCGACGCTACCAAGCAAGCCGCCAACGACATCGTGGCCGGCCGTGGCAAGAGAGCCGAAGGATTTGCCTCGGAATCCGCTCGCGTGTCGACATTCGGGCAATCCCGCCTGGCCAGTCGCCAGGAGGTCGGAGATCTCGCTGCCGAACACTTCCACGTAGCTGATGCCCAGCCGCGCCTGTCTGAGGGACACCAGAAGGGGGGGGAGGGGGGGCAGCATCGAGCTGAAATCGTCGACGTATCGCCTACTGTTAGGTCGGGCACGTCCCCCTACGGGCGGATTTTGGAGGACATGAAATTTATATAAACACATATTCATACATAGACAAACAATGTGTTTACAAAAATCGTCCCATTGCTATTTTTGACTATTTTCGAATACCTATACGACCACCCTTCGGGTGATAAGGAGGTTGCGCGTGGAGGGGAGAGGGGAACCAACATCTGACTCAATCAATATCACTATCGATCTCACTCAACGGGACACCACGGGACACCACGGGACACTTGTCGATCTCACTATCGATCTCACTCAACGGGACACCACGGGACACCACTGGCCAGAAAGGGACACCACGGGACACCGCGGGACACCTCTTGATCTCGCTATCGGCCTCACTATCGATCTCACTATCGATCTCACTCAACGGGACACTACGGGAAACCACGGGACACCTCGGGACACCACATCGATCTCACTATCGATCTCACTTCACTATCGATCTCACTCAACGGGACACCACGGGACACGACGGGAAACTACGGGACACCACGGGACACCGCGGGCCACCGCCGGACGGAAGGCGGCTGGACGGAAGGCGGAGGAGCAACATTTGTATTGACTTCGCCCTAGCAACGGCGGGTTCATTCCTCTCGCGCGCACATGCAGCTTCGCCTCGCCCGCACGCACGACACGAACGAAACGAAACGATTTCCTGGTTGGGGGTCTCCGTTCCACTGCGATCTCACCCCCCAACCTCCGATTCCACTGTAGAGAAACGCACCCAACTTAAAGCTAAAATCAGCGACGTATCGCCTACCGGTCGTCGACAGGCCCCCGATAGCAGATCCGCACGGCCCTGCGCGGGTTGGGCTAGCTATCGGGTCACTGGGCGATTGGGGGTCGATGCGTCCCCCCTGAGCCTATCCCTGACTACCTGCCAGACAGGGCTGACCTAAACGGTGTTTTTCGTTTTCCTTTTGTTCTCGTTTTCCCTCGTTTTGTCTTCAATTTACATTTGCCGCAAGACGAAATCGAAATGAAAACGGCCCACGAAATCGCCAAAACACCGTTTAGGTCCAGCCTTGTTCCCGAATCACCCCAACCCAACCCGAAGACCCTAATTTCGCCCGAATTTCGGGATTGGGGGGTGCGGGCTTCAGATGCGGTTTTTCAATGTTCCTCGACCCCGCCCCCACTGTAATCCCGCGCATTGTGGTTTTCGGGTCATGAATCGGGCCTTCGGCGGCCGTTCGGGACGATCAGAGCACCCCGGGAACGCCCTCGGCGAGGCGCAGCCGCTGGAAGGCATCTCGAGGCTGGACAGCCGCCGAGAACGCAGGGCTGTGAGGTCAACGCCCAAGGCCGCCTAGTAGCTAGTAAACGCCAACGCTGGGGATCGGGGTGGTTCTCCCTCCCGTTCGGACTGGGCCTGAACTCCCCGCAGCGCCCTCCCACTTGGGTGCAGCAAGGAGGGGGGCGCGCGTTGCTCGCCCCTGGTCCTGCTCTTCCGCCAGTGCCTGCCCCCTTTGGCGGCAGCAGGGCGTGCGGGGCGGCGCCGGGCGAGGGCGCGCGAGGACGTGCTGGGAGTGGTCCGATAGCCGACGTCGTCTCCTCCTCCTCCTCCTCCTCCTCCTCCTCCTCCTCCTCCTCCTCCTCCTCCTCCCCCTCCTCCTCCTCCTCCTCCTCCTCCTCCTCCGCCTCCGCCCCAAACGTCATGGTTTCTACAGGCAGTGTGCCGGGCCACCGAAGTCCCTCCTCACGGCACTGGTGGTGTGCTGAGGGCCGCCGCAGGCTGCGTGCTACGGGTGGGGCTGGACGGGGGGGGAAACACGCGCCGGACCAAGACACGTCCCGAGGAATCCTCTCGGCGGGGGTCGGATGCCAGGCGCCGTGGGGTCACGTGGGCGATGCAGAAAAACTGAAGGGGCCCCGGGACACACAAATAAATACACACAAATAAAACGATTCCCCATATGTTCCTATATTTTCTGGGTTTCTGCCTTCCCCACCACTTCCCATATTTTCCCATATTTTCTAGGGAATCGACGATTCATTGTGTCTGTGTGTTTTTTTCCCTCCTGAAAAACAACTCTCACGCGAAAAAACAACCTCACGCCGAGGCCCACGCGGGCCGCCAGCGTGGCACACTGGGTGGAGAGGAGTGTGCTTGCGCGCGACCTTACGCGGGAGGCATGCGCGCGAACGTCCGCGCAGTCGGCCCCGCTCTCCTCCGCCGCTCACGCGCTCCCGAGCGGCAGGAGGACAGGTGCACCTAGGGCAGCGTGTTCATGGTCGGACGACAGGGGGGGTAGTAAACGAGGGGTTAGCGAATCAGCTCACGTCGCTGATTTTCACGGCGCCTCCCTGCGCTGCAAGCGCCCAGATATCGAGGAAGCGCACGGCGGTGGAGTCGAAACCAACTGCATGCAACAAACATCGTTGTCATTCCCCCCTTCAATCTCCCCCCCCCATTCTGTGAACCGCGCGTGTGTTTGGGCTCTGTCCCATGGGCCTTCGAGAAAACGCCACCGGACAAAGTATCATGTATAATTATCCACTTGGTCCTCTGGGCGACAGGAGTGGAAACAAACACATATGCGCGCTGTTTGCTTTGTGCGGGACGAGGGGCGGCCAGGCAACGTGCTGGAAGAACACGGTATCTGAGAGTTGTCACGGCCCTGGCCACGGTGTCTCCTTGTAGACTCCTGCTTGTGTGCTTGTCGTGTCTTTGACCTTTGTTTGTCTTGCCTGGTCTGATCGTAACTGGATGCGTGGGGTGGCCAGGTCATGTGGTGGAATAAGAGTATGACACCTGGTAGGTTTTACGGTTTTGGTTATGACATTCCTTGTGTGCATTTTCGCCACCCCCTTCGGCGCCTCCGACCTCGCCTCCCACGACGGCCAGGAGTCGTGCACGTAGGGTGGGGGTCCCAGACGCCCGCGGATGGGCTTCGTGAGAAGCCAGCCTCCTCTGCGTCCCTTGCTCGGCGCCCCCCTGAGACTTCACCCCCACCTTCGGCGCCCCCGGCCACCCCTCTGCCTGGCCCTCTGCAGTGGCGAGCAAGCATGTGCGGCGGGGGCGGGGCATGCGCCCGAGGGCGCGGCTCGCGAAACGCCGGCCCGGCCCGCGCGCTTCTCTGGAGGCGGGGCGGGCAGCAGGAGGGGTCGAGAGAGGCACGTACGCGACGGGGCGGGCAGGAAGGAATGAGATCGAGAGCCGGAGCAGTACTAGTGAGGAGACAAAGAGGGGAGGGGGAGGAGAAGGAGAAGGAGGAGGAGGAGGAGGAGGAGGAGGAGAGGAGGAGGAGGAAGGGGAGGAGGAGGAGAGGAGAGGAGGAGAAGGAGGAGGAGGAGGAGAAGAAGGAGGCGGAGGAGGAGGAGGAGGAGGAGGAGGAGGAGGAGGAGGAGGAGGAGGAGGAGGAGGAGGAGGAGGAGGAGGAGGAGGAGGAGGAGGAGGAGGAGGAGGAGGAGGAGGAGGAGGAGGAGGAGGAGGGAGGAGGAGGAGGAGGAGGAGGAGGACGAGGAGGAGGAGGAGGAGGAGGAGGAGGAGAAAAAAGAGGAGGAGCATGGGGAAGAGGAGGACTTGTGTTTGCCATCAGCGGCGAACCGCATCCCACTTGCACCCAAGCGGGAGGGCTAGGCCCGCAGGAGAGAAACATAATGTCTACACTCGGCCAGGCTGGTAAGGATGCGCGGTGAGGATGCAAGGGCCTTGGAACGCCACGTTGACGTTTTCCGTGCGGAGCGCAGCAAATTGCCGAAGGATGCCGGATACCGAGGGGGCAAGGATGCAAGGGCAGCCTTGCAAAATAGCCTCATCCTTACTATCATCGTTGACTGTAGTCTGAACCCGACTCGTGACCACCCGCGTCGGGAGCTGCAGCACTCGCTCGCGAGCCCGAAGCCGCGCCGAGGAGGCGGAGAGAGGCCACCACGACGCGCAGCCCTCGGGCATCCTCGGGATCCACCTCCGAAGGAGAAAGAGGAGGCTCGGGAGACAAAGAAGCATCCTCTTCCTCTTCGGAAAAGAGCCCATGGGTCGACGCCCACAGTGGCGCCGAGCACATTGGGGTGGCGACCTTGACAGATTCGCTTCCCGGCGTGCTTTCTCCCCTGCGCTCCAAAACGAGGGGGCGGCGCACAACCCTTGCGCAATCCACGAACATGTACCACAAATGTAAAACTTGCAACTACTACAAACAAAAAGGAAACGACCGTCGGAAACATCGAGGTCAAGCATCTTGTGCCCCAGAACCGAGATCCTCGGAGCATCGCAGCCGCGAGTCCCGACGCCCGCTCCACCTCCTCCTCCTCCTCCTCCTCCTCCTCCTCCTCCTCCTCCTCCTGTTCATCCTCCTCCTCCTCCTCCTCCTCCTCCTCCTCCTCCTCCCCTCCTCCTCCTCCTCCTCCTCTCCTCTCTCCCTCCTCCTCCCTCCCTCCTCTCTCCTCCTCCTCCTCCTCCTTCCCAGGGCTGGCTTGTCCACCGCACGAGCCCCCTGAAGACAGGCTGTTCTCAAAGGCTCGCGCTGCGCGAGCACTGCCAGACACGACCCGTCCAGGACCAGGGATGGCAAGGCCTGGCTGGGCGACTCGCACCAGCGCGAGAAAAGGGGGCTCGACTCGCTCGACGCCAGGACCAATGTCAAGTTTTGTTGGGCGCCCGAGCTATCCGGGGTAACTCGGGTCCGGGGTAACTCGGGTTTGGATTCCCGGAAAAGGAACCCGAGTTAGCCCTGACCCGAGTTATCCCTGATGATTCGGGGCTCTGGGCGCCCGAGTTATCCGGGGTAACTCGGGTCCGGGGTAACTCGGGCTTGGATTCCCGAAAAACGAACCCGAGTTATCCCTGACCCGAGTTACCCCTGACGATTCGGGGCTCTGATTTTGGGCACTGAGGCAAATAGGCAGCAAGCTTGGCTACAACAGAAGCGATTCTACTACAAAGAACAACTTGCTCGGAGGCGTCCGGATCAAACGCGGGATGCAGCCCGGCAGCAAGCTTCGCCGATCGATCGACAGTACTATTACCTTCGCGCAGGGTGCGGTTTTACTGTCGACGTGGAAAACTTGTAAGAAACAGTTCGGCCGAACTCCGACACGCCCACATGAGTGCACTTCGGAGAAGAGTGGGCCTACAAGGACAACTTTTTGTGGGAAGCCGACTCAGTGGTGACCGTCCAAGAACAAAGTGGGCGGGCCGACCGACCACTGCTGCTGGGCGATGCCGTGAACTCAAAAAACTGCTGCCCGCAGAGTTTTTGGCGCTGGGCCGCGCGAGAGGCCACGGACGCGGACCGCCTCGAAACCTGCTGCAATCCTCCGCGCGCAAGGTCCGTCTCCGAAAATGTTACCTTGCTATATCCGCGGCGAAGTCTCGTTCCACATCCTGGGCCCATTCAACCACACTGCCTCCAGAACTAGCTGGCGCTGGGAACTGGTCTCCAAGATGAGGGAACACTCCATGACGCGCCAGGCGGTCGCCGGCAGAAGCAGCAGGCATGCGCGTACCTGGCGAAACGAGTTCAGCGCGCTCGCCCTCGACAGCCGAACATTCCCATAGCATGTGCCTTAGTGTGTCAGGCACCTCCTGGCAGCGGTCGCATGGCTCCGAGGTGGCGCGGCCTGGGCTGACAGCGCGGCGGGATCCTAAGTGTAGATGGCGTCGCAAAACAAGGGACGAATGCACGCGTGCTGAAGCGGGAGAAAACATGTTCGACCCCACGGAATACAAGATGCCATCAACCAGCGCCTTAGAGTTGAGACGGGCCCAAAGACCCCACCCCAGGCCCCTAATGAAAGTTCTGTTGCGCGATACCTCGGTGAAACAAGGCGAACGCCCCGCGTTTTTCATCGCCTGGCCCTGACGCGGCCAAAAACTCTGCAGGCGAGGGCATGCTAAAAAATATCCGATCGCAACCCTTTCGGGTGACCATGACGGGCCCAGCAAATTTCGCCACGGCGGGGATTCACCTTCGGAGTTCCGAAACCGAGTTTCTCTTGACTTGGTGGGAAGGGCAGAGCGAGTGTAGAGGTTGAGATGAGAGGTCGCATCCTTAACCCGCCTCATAAGAAGGGCGACAGCAGCGACCCCGCGCGGCCCCTGGTGAACCAAGCGAAGACAAGCGAGGCTTCGACCCCAAGCGGGCGGCGCAAGCACAGCCGCGGCCTGCCTGCGAAGGGCGCGCAGATCGCGGTCGCCCGCCGCGAAACTATTAAGGAGGCCATCGCACCAAAGGCAAACAGTTTGCGGGGCGCGCGTCCCCCGACCGTTGCGGGCCCTGGCTAATCTCGACAACTCCCCCAAACCTCTGTTCGCGAACTTTAGCCTTTGCCGACCGACCCGTCTTCCTTTCCGCCTCCCCAGCGCAGTCGCCCGCGCTAAAGTTGCCACCGCGACTCGATGAAAGGCCAGCCAGACCACCGAATCGCCTCGCCGGAAGGCGACCTAAGTCAGGGGAGGGGCAGATGAAAGGGCGCTTTCCAAGGCCATCCAAAACTCGGGCCCGCCGCCCCGTTCCCCAAGGCAGAGTGACGGCGATAAACGAAGCGGGGGGGCGGGTGGCGACGCAATCCTTGAATCCCGCGGCGGACAGCCCAGCGCGCCAATCTATAGCCCGAAGTGCACTAGGCGAACCTGGGCAGGGAAGAGGAGCGCGCCCAGAGCAGTCAACGCACAAACTCTGGCTTAGCCGGCGGCAAAACTGCACCCCGCCGCAATCCCTCGCCCGGCCCAGAATGGGCCGCCCACGACACCCGCAAAATGAAACCACCTCGTCTGCAAATACATAGAGACCGCCACTTGCGCGACCCCGAGAGGAAATTCCATCCTGACAGCGGCGCCAAAGGAGCATTTCTTCCAAGTCAAGTCTCATAGAACTTGTCAAGATCGGATAGCCTCGCGGCCGCCACCCCTTCGGCGCCGCGCTGGATTCGGCCCTCAAGGACCGGGGCCAAACCGCGTCCTGGGCCCCGCGGGGGGCCCGGCAAACCGGGGGGCCGAGCGCGCTTTTCTCCCCAGCGCTGCGCACGGGGTCGGCGGACGCGGCCGCGGGCTCGACGCGCGCGGCAGACATGGCCAATGGGCCGAATGCCCGCCGTCGCCTTGGGGATCGAAGAGATTGCAATGACAGGTTTGAGAGGGGGGCGCGGGCGGCCTCACCCGCGAGGTAGAACATGTGCACGGGAACCACCGCCCAACGATCGCTGAGAATGTGGAAATGAAGTAGATGGAAACAAGCAGTCGCAACCCGAGCGTTCCCCGTGAAAGTCCGATAAAAGGACCGGTCATTTTCCATCTAGCTTGGCGCGCCCAGGCCCCGAGCCGAGCGGCCATCGCCCCGCAGGCAGGCGCGTCGTCTGCTCTCTGCCTGAAGCAACGAAAACGGGTCACAGACAACGGCGCCGTCGACGACCGCGCGGTAGACTGATGCCACACCTGGCGCCTCGATCCGACCTATGCAGGAGCCGCGCGCGATGTGATGGCGAAGTTTTGTTCCCCGCGCGGCCCTCGACCTCAGGGGCGACAGACGACCGGCAAGAAAGAATGCGCAAGAAGAAAAAAGTCCTGCTATGCTTCTCAACGCAGGCGCACGCATCGGCCCCGGAAATCTCTGAACCACCGGGTTGCCTAGGGAGCGGCGCCATAGGCGCCCGGACAAGGGTGGGGCCGCTCCCCCCTCGCCGCCGGGCGCGCATGCTTGGGGCCCGTGGCCGCGGCCACCGAAAGCCCTGCCGAGTTGGCCCAACATTTGTATGAAGGGGAACTGGGACACACAAATAAATACACACAAATAAAAAGTTTCCCCATATTTTCCCATATTTTTTGGTTTTTGTCTTTCCCCCCACTTCCCATATTTTCCCATATTTTCTGGGGAATCGCTGATTAATTGTGTCTGTGTGTTTCTTTCCCTCCTGATTGTAAGCGTTGTCCAACTTCGCCCCACCGTCGCTCATCGCTCCCTGCGCCGCCGGAAACCGGGCCGGGGGCGAGGCCCGCGGCGCCGACGGCGCGACGGGCAACGAGGCCGCGGGGGGCGCGGCGCGGCAGGGGGGCCGCGGAGGCTGCCGAAAGGCAAGGCCTTTGAAACGGCCAACCTGAGGGCGGGGCGAGAGCCGCACAGGGCAGCGAGGGCCATGACTGGCGCAACCCCTATAGTTACCCCAGAGCTGGCCAGGACAAGTCGCACTCCTTCGGCCCCGCGGTCGAGCGACAAGTGCGGCCGCCACTTGCAATCGCGCGGATTCGCGCATCAACGTGGTCCAGGACGCCCGCTTCAGCCGTGCGACCTGGCTCGCAGTTGACATCGCCACCAGCGCAAACAAAATGCACCCCGATGGGGAGGTCCAAGGAGATGGCAGGCGATAGGGCCCCGCGATGACAGAGGCGCTCGCAGACGCGCGCGCAAGGAGGGGGAGGCCAGAGAGGGCTGAATGCCGAGCAGCTCGACGAGCCCAGCAATCGCCCTCGCGGGCATGCACCCCGACCCAGGTGGCCTCAATCTGAAACAGCTACGCCGCGACGCCAGAAGACCCACCTTTTTTGTCAAGAGCGGCAGCGGTCCGCAAGCTCGTCCACCCGCGGCGGGTAGTCCAGCTGGAAGCCGGCACGATCTGATGTTAGAGCTGCTCGTGCTTCTGCAATATGACGATGCGACCGCGTGGGTTCCAACAACTGACCGGGCCCCCCATCAAACGCGTTGCGCGTCTCGATGATAGGGGAGAGCATTCCCCCAGGCCTCAGAGACACGTTAGTGGGCTGCGTCACTGGCGTATCTCGGGACGTCTGCATACCTTCTCGAGGGGCCGAGGGAGCGCGAAAGTGCAACGTGACAGGCTCTGGAAGCATCGCCGACTACAGCCGCGGGACCCCCTTGACCCTTGCCTTCGCGCGCCTCAGGGCTGCCAACATCGGCCCTTGGAAAACAGACCTAGGGCGCGTCAATGAGCCATTCAGCCGAGGGGCGCGCGAATGGGGCAACGCCAAATACTAGAATCACCCCGATAATAGACCAGCGGCATCAGACGAGCAAAAAACGACTCGCGCGCATACGCGCGCATCCTGACCAACAAGCTCCGAACCTGCATCGGGCAAAAACGTGGGGGTTCTTAGCAGTCCACCACAGACTGTGCAAGGGAAGTGAAGCCCCCCTAGGGGGCTCACGGGCCGCCCCATCCCTCCCCCTGGGTTGCGACGAGGGACTACCAGCGCAAGAAATACGGCACTGGAATATCGATGCCACCATCCTTCGAGGCTTGGCGTGGAGCCTGCTTGAGGATTTCGGTGGCACGAGCACGAAAGCCAGACTGGTCAGGTGATTCAGACGTAGACGCTTCCGCAGTACCTCGAGGAGCCGATGAAGCCGAAGTGCCTGCCGAACCCGCAGCCGACGCAAGCGATCCACCTGGCGCTGCCTCACCCACATTCTGAGCTGCACCGTCGGAAGGAGCATCCGCTTTGCGCTTCTTGCCCGACAGCTTCTCACAGTCCAGTTTCTTCTGTTGATTGAACTGTTGACACACCTCCATCGCACCACCGAACATCTGTTTGACCGTATTGCAAAGTTTAGATTCCAACTTGACAGTACGTTCCTCCAGCGGCTTCTTGTCGTCGGGAGTAAGATCGTACTCCGACGTGCCCAGAGACTCGAACTGGATGTTGATCTTTTCTCCCGCCAAGCTACAATCGACCGACAAGTTGGTTTCGCCGGCGAAACAACTGATATGACAACCACTTCCGTGTGAAGCTGATCCACCAGAGACTTGTGGAGCTCATCCGCCCCAGCCACGTCTTCGGATAGTAAGCGTACACAACCCTTTTGATAATCCAGTAACTTCTTGATACTATTAAACGTAGTGGCAGCCTCAAACAACCTCGGCTCGATCCGGCGCAAGTCATGGAACGCTCGATTGACCTGCTGCTCGAGGAGAGGAGCCTGCCGAGCAGACTCGGCTGCTGCCTGCACACGCTGTAACTTATCGCGGTATTTGGCCATGTCGTCCATGTCCCCGAACGCCTGCAGCTACATATGATGAGGTTCTGCAAGGCAAATGTCTCACTGGCAGGGCCGTCGGCCGCAAATAGTTTGGGAGGAGCACCTTGGCACGCGCCGTGTTGACATGGGTGCCTAGCGAGAAACTGAAGCCCGAAACGAGCAGGGAGAGCAAGGCGACCGGCCGGGGCCTGCATGGAACACGGGCCGCGCGGTAGCGCCTGGCGGGAGTCGACCCTGTTTGCTCCCCAACCTGTTGCAGTGGGTCCACGAGGCCTTACTTGACCCCGCGGGGCGCTGCGCCAGTTCCCTGGTGCGTCTCCATGCCCCACCACGGTGCATTGCCCCAACCACGCGCACCAGCATCACGCTGGGGCTGCGAGGCCTGTGGCTGCAGGGCTGAACGAGGAATAATTGAAATTGACCGCGCCTGGCTCGCAGGAAAGATGCGCCCTTCTCAGAAAACGTCCCTGTAACGCTCACTCGAGCACAAAAGGGCTAGGAGGAGGAGGAGGAGGAGGAGGAGGAAGAAGACATGGACGAGGAGGATGAGGAGAAGGGTTGGAAGGCACCTCTTGGGAGGTCTTCGTAATAATGGCTCAACGCTAGCTGCTCATAAGCCACATGAAAGGCACATTGAGCCGGACTGAGCCCGATGAAACCCAGGAGCAAATCCGATGAGACCTGATAACACTGGGTTACATCAATAAGCGGGACTAGACCGCATGAGGTCAGTTTGCGACTAGGGATAAAGAAGCGCCGATGCTGAATTCAACCTCCCAGGAGTTACATCGTGACGAGGAAGGAGCCCACGCCTCCCCCCCAAAGGCAGCACGGCTGCCACCTTTTCATGTCGTGGCCGAGACGCCTGG
This sequence comes from Prorocentrum cordatum, assembly GCA_963575745.1. Lineage (NCBI taxonomy): Eukaryota > Dinophyceae > Prorocentrales > Prorocentraceae > Prorocentrum > Prorocentrum cordatum. The sequence continues at coordinate 642,104 of CAUYUJ010003336.1, forward strand.
AATAAGGCGGCACCGCCAAGCTTCCATGTGGGAGGAGAGGCAGTACGCACCCAGCTGGACAAGAGTCGATCAACTGCCCAGCCACCTGAAAACTTCCAACGTCGGGAGGTCTCGTACCCCCAGCGGTGGGCAGCTGCTAATAAAACAAATGCGCAGGCCCACTCAAAAAATCGTGACGCGTCTCGCGCCCGCGGCACGCCGACCCCCACGGAGCAAGGCGCTTCGCCTCAGTAGTAGGTGCCGTCGTTCTTGCCCTGGGCGTCGAGGATCCCCTTCCAGTAGTCCGCCTCATAGGCCTTCTTCGCGTTCGTGTCCACCTGCACCTCGATGTCGCCGCCGAAGAAGCCCGAGCGCGCCTCGAAGATCGCGAGCTTCTTCTTCTCGATCACGAGGCCAGTGAGGGGGCCGATGATGGGCGGGCTCGGGCACCAATCGATGAGCTCACCGTCGCCGACCTTCCACGACGAGCCGTGCAGTGGACACACGATCGTGTCGCCGATGACGTCGGCGCCCTCGCTCATCGGAGTGCCGAGGTGGGGGCACAAGTTGCCCACGCAGAAAAGCTTGCCACCCTCCGTCTTGCCAACCAGCACGTCGACGCCGCCCAGATTGATCGCCCTCAGCTCGGTCGGGGCAAGGTCGCTCTCCCTGAAGCCGGTCTTGATCCACGCGAGGGCGGGCAGGATGGTCTGCGTGGTGTACTTGGCCGCCGTATTCGAAGGCCTTCGGCGTCCTGCGGTGCCGGGCGCCACGAACGTCAGGCTGCTGCGGAGGGCCAGCAGGGCGATGGCGGCGACGACACACGCGCGGGAGGCGGCGCCCATGGCTGGCCTAGGGCGACGCGGGCGGCAGGTCCTGGAGCAGGGCGAGTTGAGACAACGGCAGCTCGAAGTCGCGCCCCAGACCCCACCCTGGGGTCCAAATGCACCCGTTTCCCGAGCTGCGTTTAGCTGTGGCGACGAGGGGCCGTTGTCTCCTCTCGCCCTTCTCGGAAGGTCGGAGGAAAAATTCAACCCTGATCCAAGATGGCCTGAGCCAAAACGGCTACGGACCTCCACTTGGGAGGTGGAGGAGGAGGGGGAGGAGGACCCAGACCTTCGAGGTCACGACTTTACGAAGAGGAGGTGGAAGTCGAGACAAGATCCGGTCGAAGACTTTTGCTCTGCGTGTCGCGGCGGCGGCCCCAGCGACACGCTACGCAGTGCAAGCGGATAATTAGAGTGTCGCTCCGCTCCGCGGGGCAAGATTCTCGGAAATACTCGGGACTTTGACGCTTTGGACGTGGTCAGCGTGTCACGCCAGATGGGCCAGAGCCGGCGGGGCCGACCGTAAGGTACTAGCTGGCCGCTCTGCGGTTGACCGTAGCACTTTGCGCCAGACGCCGCCAGACTCTGGACACGGTGCAAGAAGCACTCTTGGCCCCTCCCCTTTGGGCCGATTTTGAAAGGACGTCCCGAGCGAGGGCGCCGATTGTCAGACTCTGTCAAATCCACCAGACACGGTGCAGGAGGCACTCCTAGCCCCTCCCACTGGACCGATTTTGCAAGGATGTCCCGAACGAGGGCGCCAGTTAAAGATTCTGCGCCGAAAGTCCATCAGAGTCTGTCAAATCCACCAGACATGGTGCAGGAAGCACTCTTGGGCCCTCCCCTTGGGCGGATTTTGCGAGGGAACCCGTTTAAGATTCTGCGCAGGAGTCCACCAGATGCTGTCAGCTCCACCGGACATGGTGCAGGAAGCACTCTTGGCCCCTCTCCGTTGAGCCGACTTTACGAGGAAGCCCGTTCAAGGTTCTGCGCCAGAGTCCGTCTGATTCTGTCAAATCCAGCTGACACGGTTCAGGAAGCACTCTTGGCCCCTCTTCCTTGGGCCGATTTTGCCAGGGCGTCGCGAGCGAGGGTGCTGGCACCTTTCTCGTGGCCCTGTTAGGACCAGCCCCATGTGCACTCTTCTTCACCTCCTACATTTAGGTCGGGCATGTCCTCCTACAGGCGAATTTGGGATGAAAAATAAAAGTGGCCTAGAGATGCTCAAAACTACCGAGAAATAATTGAATAATCGTCACGGGACTAGTTTGAAACAATTCCTGAATATTCCTCCTGTCAGAGTGAGGGTGCCGAACGGTCATTCATTGTCCCAAAGTGCGTGGCGAAAGTGAGAATCCGTGGTGAGGATTATGCTTGTTGCGTTGTTGTTGTTGCTGCTGTTGTTGTTATTGTTGTTGGTGTTGTTGTTTTTGTTGTTGTTATTGTTGTTGTTGATATTGTTATTGTTGTTGTTATTGTTGTTGTTGTTGTTGTTGTCATTGTTATTGTTATTGCTATTGTTGTTGTTGTTAGTGTTGTTGCTGTTGTTGTTGTTTGTTGTTGTCGTCGTCCCACCGCCCGGGTTCGCGTCGTGTCGACCCTGGTGTTGGTTCCTGACACCGCGGGGATCGTTCAGCCTTGAAGAGATCGGCCCTTCCTGAAACGTCGGATCGTTCCAACATCGACCGATTCTGGGCCGCCGGCCGATTCTGGGTCGCCGGCGGCGTTCAACGTTGAACGCTGGCGGCGGGGTCACCGCCAGTCGACACGACGACGCGAACCTACCTTACCCCACCTCTCCCACCCCCCCCTCTCCCACACGTCCGACTTCTTGATGTTGTTCAATTGTTACGGGAGCTCCTGAAGTCCCGACCCCTTTCCCCAGGGCCAGCATGTCGTCCTGTGTCGCTTCTTGACGGTCCCAGGGATCAGCGAGGGCCCGCAGAGGCCAAAAAAAGGACGAGAAGCCTCCTTCTCGATTCTGTTCCAAACGCTGGATGCCTGGGCTCGTCCGACCCGAAAGAAGAGGCGGACGGGGAGCGTAGAGGCACAAAAACTGCGTGGACCAATTTTTTCAGAAGTCAGCGCCGACTTCTCTCGGGGATGGACAGACCCCCCTTTAGCAGAACGTGGTTTAGTGAAAACGACCTGAGCCCCAAACCTGGCGGGCGCAAGCCTGAAAAATAACGGCCACGGCGCCCTCTCGAAAACCGAAAACGTACAATTCACTAATCGACGTGCGATTCTCGCATCGGCGCTGGAACCCCTATCCCTGGTGCGCGGAGCGCGCTCGGGGCGGCGCCGGAAGCGCCGTCGGGGGGCCCTGTGCCGATCCACGGAATCCACGCGGATCTCCCAGGCATTCGGTTTATGCAGTGTGTTGCTCCTCGAGTCCGGTCCAGAATAGAAAAACCTGAGATCCGATGTCACGAAGAATCATCGGCGGTGGACAAACCTCCCTTTAGTAGACCTCCCCTTAGTGACATCGGCCTGGGGCCGAAATCGACGGACCTGGACCTGCAAAAACGACGACCGCGACGCCCTCTCGCGAACCGAAAACTGCCAATTCCTTAATCGACGTGTCAGGATAGGAGGTCTGTCCACCCCCGAAATCAATACAGCACCGCGAAAGATGACGACCGGAGCCCCGGAACCGACCTTTTCTGCTGCATGTGTCGAGCGGGGTCGATCTGTGATGGCCCGAGAGGGCCTGGAAGATGGCGGAAGCGCCTGGTGTGCCAAAGAGTACAACGCCAGAATGTGAACCTATGTTTGCCAGCCTCGAACGTATCCCTATCCCTAAGATCGACACGCCAAAAGGCGATGACAATCTTAGGGATTCGCCCTTGAAAAGTAAGGGAGTCCCTAAGATCGGCATCGTGATGAGAAGGTGCCCAGCATAGGGATAGGGATATGTTCCAGGCTGGTGATATGTAGGCTTAGATGCTCGTTCTGGGGACCTTCCTGAAGCCCCCTGGCTCCACTCGTGCGTCGAAGCTGCGTCGAATGTCCGCCGACTCCAGTCGACCTTGAGTTGAACCTGAATCGATATTGAGTCGAACATGAGTCGAACTTGAGTCGGAATTTAATCGAACTGGAACCGAACTGGAATTGAACTTGACTCGAACTAGAGTCAAACAGATCCGTCAGGTGGGCCCCAGGGCGGTCTCTAGGCAGGAGTCCGCATCGCGCCCAGCGATCGGAAGGACCCCACAGGGGCCCGCACCACAAGTCACTCTGGCCAGGGGCCACGCTTACGTGCCGCCAAGGAGCGCGACAGGGGGACGAACAATGACACACACACACACACACAAACGTTCCGAGGTCCGCGCAGATTTCTCGGATCGGCGCTCGGCGGCCCCCTGGCTGGCGGCGCCCCTGGTGCGCCCCGCGCGCCAGGGACTCCTCCTCCCCCTCCTCCTCCTCCTCCTCCTTCTCCTCCCCCTCCTCCTCCTCCTCCTCCTCCTCCTCCTCCTCCCTCCTCCTCCTCCTCCTCCTCCTCCCCTCCTCCTCTCCTCCTCCTCCTCCTCCTCCTCCTCCTCCTCCTCCTCCTGCTCCGCACGCCACGGAAGAGGGTCCAGCGCCGAGTCGAGAAATCCGCGCGGACCTCCGAAAGAGTGTGTTTATGCCGTTGTTTGCTCCCCGAGTGGAGGCGAACAGGGAGCATCGCCGACGCATCGACGACGCATCGACGATGCATCGACGATGCATTGGCGACGTCGGCGATGCATCGGCGACGTCGGCATGGAGATCATGGGGCTTCACATTAAGCGGCATCGCCGATACAACGGCGATGCGGCACGATCCTCCGACCCCATCTACTCTGACCCTACCTGGGAGGGGAGCCCAAACTCCCGACGTCGTGGTTGTTTCACGACGTCGACCTCCATCCTCCATCACTCTGCAGAGGTCTCGACCCCTTCACCGCGACCAATGTTTCATCCTGAATCGTGCTTTGACGGTCCCGGGGCCCGGCGAAGGCTCTCGGAGACCGATCATGACAACAACAACTCCGTCATGGTTTCTGTAATGACCCGAGAGGGTCCCGGGTCGGCTACACGCAAGAGCGACCCTAGGCCAAAGTGGCCTCGGGTGCGCCACTTCCGGGGGCCGCGGGGAGGCCAAACCCGAGCTCGCAAGACGCTGTTATCGCATCGCGCTCAATCATCTGGGGACCCCAGTGTGCCCGCACCCCAGGTCACTCTGGCGAACGGTCACTCGTACGTGCACAATCGAAACCAAGATCGCGTGGATCAAGGCCATGGGCCACTTCGCCGAGATCCCAAGACCCCATGGAGACATCCTCAATGAAGGGCATTCCAAGGTGGAGGGCCTCACGGCGAAGCAATGATTTGTCATGACCCTCGGGCCAGCTGTAGTCGATCGGGGGAGGCGGGAGGGAGAGGCGGGCGGGGGAGGCGGGCGCAGGAGGCGGAGGAGGAGGAGGAGGAGGAAGGAAGAGGAGGAGGAGGGGGAGGAGGACGAGGAGGTGGAGGAGGAGGAGGAGGAGGAGGAGGAGGAGGCCCTTCTCTTCTCCCCCCCCCCCCCCACCACCCCCCCCCCCCCCCCGCTCCCCCCCCCCGCCTCCCGGGGAGGCGGGCGGGGAGGCGAGCCCCAGCGCTGCCAGCCAGCGGCGGCAGGGCGGGGAGGGCCCGGCCCGCCCCGCTCGCGCCTCGAGGCCCCGCTCGCGCCACGCCCGCACGGCGGCGAGCGCCTGTGCGGAGGGCGTCGCGCGCGCCGAGGGCCACCGCGGGCGGCCGCGCAGCGGGCCGCCCAGCCGCGGCGGCGGCCGGGGAGGAGGAGCCCTGCACACGGGGGCAGGTAAAGGGGGCGGCAGCCGAGGGGCCTCTGCGAGCGAGTGCAGGGCGACGGGGCATCGCACTCGTGCGCGGCGAAGCAGTCTTTCCAGGACAGTATGGAAAGCGCACCGTTGGCCACCACCCCGTCTGCAAACGCCCCACTCCCCCTCGAGTCATGGACCGATCACGGCGGAAGGCTTTCCTAACTTTTCGACCTGCGGGGGCCTTCCCCGGGCCTTGGACTGTCGGTAGCTAGACGAGTCAGGAGGGGAAGCCCGTCCTGGCGAAGGGGCCGAGACCTCTCGGGGTCGACGCCACGAGGAGCACAGCACGACGTCGGGGGTCTGGGGCCCACGAACGGCGAACACATCCGTATCCGCGCCCTCGCAGCCTGGATTCAAGAGTCTGGACTTCGCGGACGCGCGGTCGCAGGGAGACGCTCCGCGCGGGGCATCCGAGAAAGCAAAACGCCCCGTATCCGCCGGCTCGCGGCCCAAGGGCCTGGCCGCTGAGGCCGCGGATGCGGATCCGGTTGTTGCCCGCGAGGGCCCGCGCCGCTGCCCGCGGCCCAGGGGGGAGGAGCGCTCCGATTTCGGTTCCGCCGTGCCTTCTCGGGCGCTTTCCAGAGTGGGGCAGAGATGTCTGCCTGACACTTCAGGCTCCTCTGATGTCCGCCATCTACCGTGCCGCCGCTGTTCCAGCCATGCCCTTGCGCAAAGATCCGCCAGAGGCGGGAATCTCCGCCGTGCTTTTCCGCATGGTCTGGCGTGTGTCCCCGACACAAGGCTTGCCACCGAAAATCAGCAAAAGTACGGGGGCGGCACGATCCAAAGTCAGGGGGGGGAGGAGCGGAGTCAGATCTCCGACGATACGAGCCCTGCGGTCCCTGAGGTCCAGGCGTTACATGCTTTGTCCATCCAGTGGTCGCTTCCGCTCGCCAGCGACGTGCTCTGTTGTCCGTCCCAACGGCGTCTCTCTTCGATCTCGGCCTCGGGGGTACGCTACCCGGGCTCCCCCGCCCGAAGCCAATCAGAAAAGGATCCGTGGAACAAAAACTGGCACCGGGGAAGGGGTCGGGACGTCCTCGGGACCGCGCGCTGAAAAAATCTGATCGGCGGATGCATGGGGAAGAGGGACAAGCAAGTGCCTGTGCTTGCCAGTAAGTGGAGCTTCGGAACCAGACCGCTACAACAATCTCCTCCTCCTCCTCCTCCTTCTCACTCTGGGGCTACTCGCACCGTAAGTTGGAAGCCTCCCATCATCCTAACAAGAGATGTCGGCGATGCTGATCAGAGGCATCCTCGTAGCACAAATGTTGAAGCCCGGAGTAGGACGTGACTGGCGAACTACTATCGATTGGAAGCGCCATGAATCTTGCACTGCACATCGACGGTCTAGCCTGCGTGACCGACGGTACTACATCCAGCATGTAACGAGACTCTGCTCGGCTCCCATGACCTTCTCCTCGGCTGGGCTCTCCTCCTCTCTACGCCTCCTTCCGGTACTGGCGTCATCCTCGCGCTCCTGTCACACCTTCGCAATGGAAGAAGTGGTGCGAAGTGCAGCGGCGACGAGCTAAAGTCTGCATTCGCCAACGCTCGTTCAAGGCTTAGCCACTTCTACCGTCCTTCGACTCGCGCTGGAGCGGCCGCGAGTTGCTCCAACTGTTCCCTGGAGATTGCTGGATTTACCTGGATTTACCTAGATGTATCTCGATTTACCTTGATTCACCTGGATTTATCTGCAATTACCTGATTCCCTTAAGTCGATTGGCGAAAAGTCGACAAGCCCTTAGGGAAAGGCGCCTCCATGCACGCGCGAGGCACCACACCGCCAGCGCTTGCAACACCACTTCCTCGGCCGGCTTCGCCTCGGGGCGCTGCAGAGGTGGAGCGCGTGCTTGCAAATTACTGCGTATAGGAGGGGCACCGGCAGGTGAGGGGGACCGTCTCGGAGGGAGGAGGCGGAAGAGGAGGAGGAGGAGGAGGAGAAGGTGGAGGAGGAGGAGGAGGAGGAGGAGGAGGAGGAGGAGGTGGAGGAGGAGGAGGAGGAGGAGGCGGGCAAGTACACTGCGGCGCGCCGGTTCGTCGACCACGACGGCTGGATGCCCCGACCACGACGGCTGGGAGCTGGAGTCGGCGAAACATCGCCGATGCGTCGGCGATAGGTCCCCGATGAGGAAGCCGTACGCTCCTGTGCGGAGCGGGCTGCCAAGCCCCAGTATCAGCGATGGATGATTGGGGGCCGATGCACCCCCACATGATTCCTACGAGGCTGCTCAAGTGATCTTGCACCGTTTGTCCTGTTGCGGCTGCATCGCTGTTAAAGAGGACGGTCTCTTCTCCTTCTTCTTCTTCTTCTTCTTAGTATTATTATTATCGTTATTATTATTATTAGTATTATTCTGATTCTCCTCTTTCTGCCTCGTTGCCATTGGAACCCCGGGACTGCGGCTGTTGCCCCTGAGTACAGGAGACGTCAGGATTTCGACGCGCGCGCCCGCACACGACACGATTGGCTCAGGATACGGCCCAAGAGTTTCTGAGTATCCAACGGCCCTCGTTGCTGCAGCCAGCGTGGAACATCAGGGTGTCCAGGACTTCCTGGAGATCTAGGAACGTACCATTAACCACCTGTCGGAAGGAGTCTGTAGAAACATGAGGTAGGAAGTCCTTGAAAATAGATCGGGTTCCGTCCGCACCCTTCGGAGGACGGAAAAGTCCAAGCCACTCGATCACTGAAATAGGAAAGCGCTTAAAGTAGATTGGAACATGGGAGCCCAATAATAATGCCCACTTTCGACGACCGCTGGGCATCGTGCCCTCTTGCTCCTCCGAGGATCTTGCCGACCTCGGTGCGCTGCACCCCAGACTCCGCCACGCGGTGGAAGCCGACGGCGTGGCCGCCAAAGATCTGGGGCCCCCAAGGGGCCCCAGATCTGGCCAACGCCGGCGCGCCTCCCCCCGAGAGCTGCTCAGCGCTGGCTCGGCGGCGCGCCGAGGGGGGCAAAGGGAACGGGGCAGGCGCTCTCAGAACGCGCCGGGGCTTCTCGGGGGCCCCCTGCGGCCTTCGGGAAGGGGAGGGGAGGGCGGCGGGGGGAGGGGGAAAGGGCGAAGAGGAGGGGAGCAGAGGGCGGGATGAAGGAGAGGGGGTGGTGGGAGGAGGAGGAGGAGGAGGAGGAGGAGGAGGAGGAGGAGGAGGAGGAGGAGGAGGAGGAAGCCAGAGGCCTCCTGAGCCTTCTGCGAAGGCCCACCCCCCTCAGCCTTCCCCCTTGGGCGGTGCAGATCGACCAGAGGTGTCGGGCAGCGCCCACATGTACTAGCAGAGCCAAGCGCGTGCCTCAGCAGATCGCGTGCTTGGCGCACCCTGGTGGTCAGGAGGTTGTGCTTGGTGCTTCGCGGCGGCAGCCCCGGCGCCACGCTGTGCCCTGCAAGCGGATAGAGTGTCGCTTCCCTCCGCGTAGCGGGAGGCTGGGAGAAGCTCGGAACGTTGACGCTTTGGGACTGGGACGTGATTAGCGGGTCACGCCGAAGCGTGGTGGACCAAAGCCCGCGGGGCGAGATTCTAAGCAAACGTTCCTGACCGCACGCTCGGGTGCGCGACAGGGCAACGGAGAGACACGATACATGCCGCGATACCTCTAAAGCCATATTGCGCTGATTTTCCTTGGGCTCGAGAGCTGATCAAGGAAGCGCTGGAATCCGCCGGGACGCCAGGAATCCTGTTGGCCCCCAAACGTGCGGACTTTTGTGGTATTGCTACCCATGGCTCCAGACCGCGTGCTCGGGCAGGCGGATGGAGGAGGGATGGGGAGGGGGGGGGAAGAGGATCTAGGGGAGGAGGAGGAGGAGGAGGAGGAGGAGGAGGAGGAGGAGGAGGAAGAGGAGGAGAGGAGGAGGGGAGGAGGAGGAGGAGGAGGAGGAGGAGGGAGGGGAGGAGGAGGAGGAGGGAGGAGGAGGAGGAGGAGGAGGAGGAGGAGGAGGAGGAGGAGGGGAGGAGAGGAGGAGGAGGAGCAGGAGAAGGAGGATGAGAAGAGGAGGATGAGGAGGAGGCGGAGGAGGAGAGAAAGGCACATGCGGAGCAAGCGGCGGGAACGGAATTGAGGAGGAGGCCGAGGAGCCCCCCGTCGCCCTGAGCTTCGGGGGCGCCGAACATGGTGTACGTCTTGCCGCTGCCGGTCTGGCCGTAGCCTCGGGGAGGGGGGTCCGCCAAGAGGCAGCAGGGCAGGGCCGGGGGGGGGAGAGGGCGCAGGCAGCGGGCGGCGGGGCAGCGGGGGGGAGAGGGCGCAGGGCAGCGGCGCGAGAGGCTCAGCAGCGGCGCCTCGTCTTCCCTCCGGAGGGGGAGGAGGGGGAGGAGATGAGGAGGAGGAGGAGGAGGAGAGGAGGAGGAGGAGGAGGAGGAGAGGAGGAGGAGGGAGGAGGAGGAGGAGGGGGGGAGGAGAGGAGGAGGAGGAGGAGGAGGAGGAGGAGGAGGAGGAGGAGGAGGGAGGAGGAGGAGGAGGAGGAGGAGGAGGAGGAGGAGGAGGAGGAGGAGGAGGAGGAGGAGGAGGAAGGGGAGGAGGAGGAAGGAGGAGGAGGAAGTGGAGGAGGAGGAGGAGGAGCAGAAGGAGAGAGGAGGAGGAGGGAGGAGGAGGAGGAGGAGGAGGAGGAGGAGGAGGAGGAGGAGGAGGAGGAGAGGAGGAGGACGAGGAGGAGCAGGAGTTTTTACTGGGGTGTGGCCCGACGATGCGTGAGTGCAGCGCTGGGCATCGCGAGAGCGAAATCAATACCCGCGGGCACCACCCCAGAGCGGCGTGCCCCTTGCGGACAGGCGCGGCGGAAGAAGAGAAGGAGAAAAAGGAGGAAAAGGAGGAGGAGGAGGAGGAGTAGCAGGGAGGGGCAGGAGGGGGGGGCAGGACGAGGAGCGAACGCCCCTTGCGGACGCCTTCTCTCCCTGCCTAGCCAGAAGCGCCAGTAGAGCCACAGCCCCCCATGTAAAGAGCACCCCCCCGCGACGCCAGGCTCAGGCGCGGCGGCGGCCCGGGCTGGCCGCGGGCCGCTGGAACCTGCCCGGGTCAGCCGCGGGAGGCCGAGGCGGGGCAGCTTCGAGTCTGCGCCGGCGTCGGCGCGGCGTCTGCAGGCCAGCCAGGGAGAAGCGGCCGAGCCCTGTCTTTCCGAAGGGTCACTGCAAACTGGGGTCAGCCCGAGCGCGGGGCCTTGCACGGGAACTTGCAGGATCCCGCAGAGCCAGGGGTGCATTGACCCCAGCTTGCGTGCAGGGTCCTGCGGAGGATCCTGCAGGATTTAGCAGGTTTGCGCTAGGCCCGACTGACCCGGGCCAATCGGATTGGGCGCTTTCGCGGCCCCCGAAAGCCGCGCACGAAAGGTCACTCTTGCCCAGGGTCACCCTTCTCCGAGGCGGGAACTTATCCATTACCACAGCCAGGGGGATCGATCTTCGCAGACCTCCGTTGGCGGCGGATATGGATAGATTCGGGTCCTTGGGGGTCAAAACGAATCCATGTCCACCGCCCGCTGGGTCCCCGGGACGTCGGTTCCCAGACGGTGGATATGGATAAATCCCCACGTCGCACCGTCCGTGTAGCCGAACGGGTAGGAAGACGTTGAACATATACTGGGATTCGCCCGCCCCGAAGGAGGACGGAAAAGCGCAGTCACTCGATCATTAGAGTAGGACGGCGCTTAAGGGTGCTGTGCGGGTGTTGTGCGGGTGCTGTGCAAGTGCTGTGTAGGTGCTGAGCAGGTGCTGCACAAATGCTGTGCAGGTGCCGTGCAGCTGCCATGCAGGTGCTCTGCGGTTCCTGGTATGGGTGCTGTACCGCATTTTCCGCAGCATTTCTCACTGTGCACTTTCTGTAGCTGTCCTGGCCGAGATATTCCAGTCTTGACCATGCGCTTCTTCTTCTTCTTCTTCTTGGCACTTGCTTACATTAGTGTACCTCCATATTCTCTGATCATGCCCAATGGATTCAGTCAATGCCCTTGTTGCCAGCTCTGGGTGCCAGAAGCCCACGCAATGAAGCACGTGTGCCAGTGCGTGCCAGGTTACATGCAGCAGTTCAACAGAGCGGTAGCATAGGTTTGGCAGTTTCGTCCAGGCGTTCCTGGCGCGGGAGTTCCTCATGGCCACGCCTCGTTGTGTCGATGATCTGTTCTCTGCAGACGTCGAGAGCGCAAGTGGGTTCGAACTCGCTGGTCCCACGGGCACGGCGAAATGCAGCCGCCAGGTCATCGGACTCTTGGGCTGGGAGCTGGATCCCAAGAATCTGTGGAGAGTGCGCCGTGCACCACGGTCCTTGGCGTTTGGGCCCGCGCTTTGCCGGGCGCGATTGCGCTTTGGATCGGCCCGGAAAAGCCAGATGAATGGCTTCAGTGCATTGGCTGAGCTTTGGACGCTGATTTCCTCCGTCCAGCCGAGGCGAAGCGTTTGGCTGGCCGCCTCAGCTGGGCAGGCTCTGTAGTTTTCGGCCGGGGGGCCAAAATTTATGTGGTTGCCCTAAATCGCGCAGCGATTTCGGGGGCAGTGGAATTTGAGGAGTCCAGTTCTCCCCCATATCGTTGCCTCGTTGCCTCATGGCCTCACCCACCCGGCGCTCTGTAGGGAGCGGGCGGTCTCTCACGCGCCCTTGCGCTCCGGTGGAGCGGGCGGTTTTCTCACGCTCCGATTGCTCCTTTTGGGGATGCGGTCATGTCTGGTCTCCTTGTTTATCCTCATACCCCTTACCTCACCCTCGTCACCCTGGTCCCATCCTCCTCCTCCTCCTCCTCCTCCTCCTCCTCCTCCACCACCCCCGTAGCTATCTTGGCTCAATCCACGGGGGTGCCCAAGGCGTGGTTCCCTCGCCCCCTCGCTGAAGGCGGCGCCGCGCGTGATGGCGGCGCCTGGGCCGGCCACTTGAGAAGAGGCTGCTGGCGCGGCCTCTGAAAGGTGGGGTAAACATGACGGCTGCGATCGAAGGCGCCAACTTGCCGCCCACCCGTGCGGAGGTGCTCGCGGTGGTGAAGCGGGACGGCCTGGAGGTGGTGATCCACAGCCACACGGTCATCGACGGAGTGCTCCTCGTCGGGCAGGCGCCCGCCCAGAAGAAGATGGAGGCCTACTTCGCCATCGGCTTCGACGACTTTGCGCCCGATGCTGCGGGCGAGGAGGCGAAGACGAAAGCCGTGGAGAAGCGACAGATCTACGATGTGAAGAACGCGTACGGGGAACAGGGGGTGCTGATCCACGAGAAGCGCTACCACACGTCGAAATCGGGAAACGATCTGATGAACATGCAGAAGTACGTCAACCGCATGGCTGCGGGCCAGAGCGACATCTACTGCATCACGGACGTGAGCGGCACCTCGGTGGCCGAGGACCCGTTTTTTGAACAAGATGCGCGAGAAAGATTTGGAAGTGATTTTCCTGACGAGTCCCGTGGACGAGGACGACTGGAAGCAGCTCCATAAGTACGACGGGAAGAAAGCTGACGTCGATCAAGGAGTTCTGCGAGCAGCTGGAGTGGAACGACATGCAGTCGCGCATCCACAAGCTGGAGTCTGAGCACACGTTCCAGCAGATGCGGTTTCACGAGACCAGCTGCCACACGTCGAGGTCTGGAAACGAGATGATAAACTTGAAGGAATACGTGAACCGCATGATCAAAGGTCAGAGCGACATCTCCTACACCACCTCGACATCGGCATGACAGGGGCCGAGGAGCCCTCTCTTGGCGAGATGCGCAAGAAATGGGAAGAAATGAGCTTCCTGACCGATCCAATGCAAGAACGAGCTATGCAGCAGCTCAAGAAGTACGACGGCAAGAAGCTGGTGTCATCTCAAATGTTCTGCGAGCAGCGGGAGCGGGAAACCATCCAGGCGCAGCTCCACCAGCTTCAAAGGGAATTTGATGAGAAGATGAACCTCTTCACCAAGACCCTGGAGGGACTTAACGAAAATGCGGTGCCGATGCAGGTCCACGACAAGCGCTACCACACTTCGAAATCAGGGGACGCTAAGATTAACCTGCAGGAGTACGTGAACCGCATGATGGAGGGCCAGGTCGACATTTACTACATCACGAGCATGAGTGGCGTCTCTGTGGCTGAGGCGCCCTGCCTGGACAAGATCCTCGAGAAAGGATGGGAAGTGATCTACCTGACAGACCCCTTGGACGAGAAAGTCATGCGCCAGATCATGCGCCAGATCCACGAGTATGGCGGCAAGAAGGTCGCGTCGGCCAACATCCTGCGCGATCAGCTGGAGATGGATGGCCTGAAGCTGCAGGGCCACCAGCTCGAGGACCAGTGCACCAGCCCGGAGGTGCACGTCGGCACCGACCTCGCCGCCCTCAAGAGCTCCGTGGTCGAGGCCATCCAACCGCTGGTCGCGGCATGCCTGCCGAAGGGGAAGGGCGCTGAGACCTGCCAGGCCTGTGCCCAGCTCGCTCGTGCCGCGCGGGCGAGGCCCTCCCCCGGCCTCAAAGGCAGCGTCGCCTCCGGGCTGGGCGCTGCGCCGCTCCATGACAGGTGAACCACAGCGGCTGGAACTTTCTTCTCCTCCCCATCCGCTGGGCCGCGGCCGTGGGAGCGCGAAGAGCCGCACGGGGCGGCTGCATTTCTCCCACTGACCCGCCTACGGGCAGGTCTCAAATGCAGCCCCTGCATCGGCAGGTGAAGCATAGCTGCACACCCCTCCTGCATCGGCAGGTGAACCATAGGGGTGCAGATAATTGCCATCATCACCAGTGCATCGATGAAGTGTTGAATCCTCCTCCTCCTCCTCCTCCTCATCATCATCATCATCATCATCATCCTCTGCCGCCGATTTTACGATGCTGCTATCTCGCCTCTTCCCACCCTCCTCCTTCCCCCTTTCATCCTCCTCCTCCTCGTCTTCCTTCTCTTTCGTCCTTTTCTTCGCGTTAAGATTATACATGATAAATACTACTCTCCTCTTTCCCATGACGCTGTCTGGAAGATGCCCCGCACTCTCCGCGTATCGTTTTCCCAGGGACAGGATTTCAAAACTAATAGTTTATGTTATTTCCCAATTCGATCAATTCGGTCCTTCAACATGGTGTTCCCGCTGGAGCGCTGGTCTCAGTTCCGCGCTTCTGGTCCTTTGAAATCCTGCTCACGCTGCAGCGGTGTTCTCACTTCCGCGTTCTCGGTCCTTCCGAATGGACCTACCGCTGCAGCGCTCGTCCATTTTCCTGTATTGTGCCCTTCCGAATGGTGTTCTCGTTTCAACGCTGATCTCATTTCCGCGTTTTCGGTCCTTCCGAATGGAGCTCGGTCCTCCAGCGCGTTTTCGGTCCTTCCGAATGGAGCTCGGTCCTCCGGCATGGCTTTCCGGCTGCACCGTTCATGCAACAATGCTGTGTCATGCGCCGCTGCTATGCGATTCCATGACTTGCTCTGCAATGCTGTGATATGCAACGCTGGGCAACACAGTACCATTCCATGCAATGGCATGCCACGCAATGCTGTATTGTATGCATGTTTGCGATACCATGCCTTGCTCTGCCATGCTATGATACGCAATGCTTGACAACGCGATGCTGTGTCATGCATTTAGAGATCGTTGTCCTCTTCGATATTCGCCTGTGCGAATTAAAAAGGGGCGCTACACAGTGCGAAGAGATTGGAGGGAGGCGTACAGTCAGATGTGGCGCGTGCGCACCTACTGCTTGTCCTCCTCACTCTCTCCTCCTCCTCTTCCTCCTCCTCCTCCCCCTTCTCACTCCCTCCTCCTCCTCCTCCTCCTCCTCCTCCTCCTCCTCCTCCTCCTCCTCCTCCTCCTCCTCTCTCCTCTTGCTCCAGCGGCGAGCGCTCCAACCGGGGGGTCACAGGGAGGGTAGAGCCTGGGGGCGGTGCCGGGAGGAGAGGCAGGCCTGCGCGGGACCGAATCGCTACGTCGGCTCGGATCGAGAAACGGGTCGCGTCGCCCACGAATCGTCCAGAATCGAATCGAGACCGCATCGCTGCGCCTGGCTCCAGCACCCGATCAACTCTCTCGTGGGCCCCCAGCGTCAAGTCTTTAGTAGAGGAGGAGGAGGAGGAGGAGAAGGAGGAGGAGGAGGAGGAGGAGGCTGGCCCTGGGTCGGCGAGCCGAGCCGAACCGAACCGCACCGCACCGGAACCGCGGCCCCGGCCGGCGAGGCGCGCCGCATCGCACCGGATCATGGGCGGCCCTGCGAGGCACGGAGCGGCGATGGCAGCACCAAGGGCTCCCAACTCCGCGCTGCGCGCGGCGCGAAGCGCGAACGACACTTCGCGCTCCCGCGCCGCCCCCAAAAAGGGGAGAAGCGCAGGACGAGGAGGAGGGGGAGGAGGAAGGAGGCCCGCGAAGCGCGAGGGCGCGACTATAACTTCGCGCCCTCGTGGGAGCCCTCGCAGCACTCGCGCAGCACGCGGGAGCGCGCCCGCCGGGCGCGCGCGAGGCCTGCGGCGCTGCGGCGCAGCGCCCGAGGCCTCTGCGCGGGCGGGCGCCGGGCGGGCGGCGCGCGCGAGGGGGGCGAGGGGCGAAGGCCGAGGCCCGGGCAGATGACGCCGGAGCTGCGGCCGTTGAGGAACTCGGCCACGAGCCGCCTGGGCCGCTGCAGGGAGCCCTGGGACACACAAGGGAACGCACACACACAAATAGCAGGCTTCCCCATACTTTCCCAAGCTTTCGGGGTGTCTGTCTCACACCCCCACACTTCCCATAATTATCTTCTTACATGTTCTCTGGAAGCGACGATGAATTGTGTCCGTGTGTGTTGTTTCCCCTCCTGGGTCTCCCACTGGGGCTGCCACCACGTCTGCCCACCGCACGGTGCCGGGACGGCTGGTCACTGCACCCGGGGCTGCTCATCTCTGGGGGAGGGGCTTCTGTGCACGCTTCGCTGGCGGCAGAATCGCCCCCCCCCCCCCACCACTCCTAGAGGCCTCCTAGATGGGGTCGGAGTAGATGGGGTCGGAGGATCGCGCCGAATCGCCGATACATCGGCGATACATCGTCGATGCCTCGGCGATGCATCGGCGATGCACCGGCGATGCATCGTCGACGTCGGCGATGCATCGGCGACGTCGACGCGACGCAAATCGGGCTGCACATCGAGCCGCATCGGCGATGCATCGGCGATGCGGCGCGATCCTCCGACCCCATCTACTCCGACCCCATCTAGGAGGCCTAGAACTCCCCCCCCCTCTTTTTCCATCGAGCAGCTGGACCACCATTACCCTCCGAAAATCTCCCACCGCATCTCTGGAACTGTGGCCCCTCCCCCTCCTCGGCGAAAACCCCATACTCCCCCCTAACACCCCCACCCACCCCCGCGCCCACCCCCACCCCCCTAACTCCCCCCCCCCCCCGCGCCCTCGCCGCCAGCAAACGAAGACGACGACGTTGCCGTCGCGGTCGCCATCGCCGGGCGGACACGTCGTCGACGTCGTCGTAGGCGAGTCGGCCGGGCAGGACACGTAACGTCGTCGTCGTCCTCCTCCTCCTCCTCCTCCTCCTCCTCCTCGCTTGCTGGCGCCGGGCGTCGTCGCCGTCGTGGTCCTCGTCGTCGTTTGCCAGCGCCAGGGGGGATCGAATCCCCCCCGACTCGAAGAGGGGGAGGGTTTGGACCCACCCCCTGGCGGGGAGGGGGGAAGGGTTCTTCGAAGGAGGCTGCTTCTCAGGAGGCGCGGGCCTTACATTTATGGACACGTCCTGCACCTTCTAAGAAGCAACCTCCGTCTGTGAAGCCTTCCCCTCTCCCCCTTCCCCCACCCTGTGCGTGGCCGAACACTGCCGAGCGTTTCTGGTCCCCCCGCCTCCCTGCCTGCTCTCGTCCCACAGCAGGGCTGAACCTACGCGGTGTTTTTCGTGTTAGCTCTGCCTTTCGTTCTTCGTCGTTTTGCCTTCGCTTCGCCCCGAGTGCAAAACACAGAGGAAAACAGAACGGCCCACGAGATGACCCAAAACACCGTTCAGGCCCAGCCCTGTCCCACGGCGACGCCGCCCTGCCCCCCACCCGATCGGAGGCCGCGGGGCCCCGAGACGCCGGCGGCGGGAACGGCCCGCGGGGAGCGGCCGCTGGGCCGACCACCGCGCCGAGAGCTCGTACACGTCCTCCTGCGCGGCGGTCTCGGCGAAGACGCGGTCGAAGCCGAACTCTCGGAGACCTCGGCGCGGCGCAGGCGCGGCGAGGCAGCGCGGGCGCGGCCGCGCGAGGCGGAGCCCCGCCGCCGAGAGCAGCTGCCAGGGTGGCCGCCACGAGGCTGCCACCGGCGCCAGGATGGGCGTGGCCATGGTCCGCGTTGGCGTCTGGTCAGCGTCCACGGGCCTCCTTGGGCCCAACTCGCCCCTGCCTGGGAAGGGCGAGTGTCGCTCTCCCGCTGGTGCCATCCGCTCTGATGCCCGTGGCCTCTTCTTCCTGGGCGCTGCCCTCACCGCCTCGGTTTATGCACCGCCAGTGCGCTGGTCAACTGGCCAAGTCAGCGAGGGACCAAGGGGGGGGCTCAGAGTGCGGAGGGGTGCCTGTGGGTGAGAAGGAAGAAGATGAGGGGGAGGTCCCTGTTGAGACCTCATGGTGTCAAGCCCCGCATTGCCCCGCCTCAGAATGTCACTAAGCGTACTGCCAGACCTTTCAGATCGAACCCCGAGGCGCACATGGCCCAATTATATGGCCTCCTCACTCGCAGGGGCAGCGGCGGAGGCAATGCAACTGCTCAACCTTCCTGGCTCCGTGCGCCTGCTGGCGCCACGGCACAATCCGCGATGGTTGGACGAAGCCGAGCTTCTGAGCATGCCTGATTACTTGGTCTTGCGGGTCTCTGCGGTGCTGCGATCGGAAATCGGCAGGGGGGCCCTGGGAGGATGACCGCTGCTCCGCGTCACCGCCAGCACGCTGGAGGTGTCCTGCAGGCGGTGTGCATGTGTACGTATGTGTGTAGGTATGCTTTACTTCTTGTCAACTCCTCGACGCTGCAGCAACGATCAGTCAGACGCAAGCGGGCCGCGACGGTGTGAACTGCAGCCACACGCGCGGTGCGAAGTAGCGGCGTGCGCGTGCGTGTGCGTGCTCAACATGACCGTAGCACCTTTGCATCAAGCCGCTGTGGTCGAGCGAGCCGCAGCGGTGGTGCCGAGGGGCCGGCGGATGTCAGCCCCGATTTACGGGGTGCCAATGGGAGCAAGGAGGGGGCCTCCTCCTTCAACTCCAGACTGGAGGGGTATGAGGCGATTCCGGTGCTCAAAAAGCTCGACAAGGAGCTGCTCTCTTTATAGCTCCGTCTCGCTTCTCCATCTTATCTCTCCACACTCCTCCACTCATCTTCCTCCTCCTCCTCCTCCTCCTCCTCCTCCTCCTCCTCCTCGTCCTCCCCCTCCTCCTCCTCCTCGTCCTCCTCCTCCTCGTCCTCCTCCTCCTCCGCCTCCTCGGCATCCTCCTTCCCTGGAGAAACCGATATCGTTACTCCCCAGAGCTCCCCCGGGGTAGGCTCTTACCAGGATCTCAGACCGACTCCAGCGGTGGCGGCGAGGACCTCCCAGGAGGCCCGAACAAGGGAAAACGAGGGAAGGGTAGCGGTATGGGTACCTTTTCCTCCTCCTCCTCCTCCTCCTCCTCCTGATCCTCCTCCTCCTCCTCCTCCTCCTCGTCCTCCTTATCCGCCTCCTCTTCATCCTCCTCCCCTCGGGAAACCGAAAGGCACAGACATCGTTACTCCCCAGAACTCGCCCTGGATGCGTTCTTACCAAGATTTCGGGGCAACTCCAGCGGTGGCGACGAGGGGCTCTCAAGAGGCCCGAACAAGGGAAACCGAGGAAGAGTAGCGGTATGGGTACCTTTTCCTCCTCCTGCTCCTCCTGTTCCTCCTGCTCTTCCACCTCCTCCTTTTCGCCGTTGCGGGGACTTGCGCGCTCCCCCCTGTACCTGTATTGCTGATGCTCGCACTCCGCAGGTTGACCTGTGCTACCAAATAAGAACGTGTAGCGACGCGTAGACGAGTGTAAATGAGCTGAACTGTCCTCCTCCTCCTCCTCCTCCTTCTCCCCGTCCTCCTCCTCCCCTCCCTCCTGTCCTCCTCCTACTCCACCTCCTCCTCCTCCTCTTGCTCCTCCTCCTCCTCCTCGCCGACCTCCTCCTCCTCCTCCTCCTCCTCCTCCTCCTCCTCCTCCTCCCTCTCCCCCAATCCCTTCTCCTTATAAAAAATTCTCCTGGTCGCATCTCGAGGCCAGATTTTCGGGCGGGCCGGTTGTTCGCCCAAGAGGATCCTCACCATTCATGACCCTGGAGCTTCAACGTTGACAGCAGTTTCACAGATGGAGGCGGGTGGTGCTCAGCATGTGGCTCTCGCCGCAGCGCCGCGCACACTCGTTGTAAAACTTTGCACACGCTTCACGGCTTGAGGGCGGGCCGTTTTCAAAATGTGACTATCGCCTAAGCGCCGCGCACATTCGTTTTAAACATATGCAAGAGCTTCACGGAATGAGGGTGGATCGTCTTCAAACCGTGGCTCTCGCCTTAGCGCCGCGCATAATCGTTTTAAACATGTGCAGGAACTTCACGGATTGAGGGCGGTTCCTTTTCAAAACGTGGCTCTCGCCTGAGTGCCGCGCACATTCGTTTTAAACATCTGCAAGCGCTTCAAAGGTTCCCATGATCAGCGTACCAGACATTGTGTTTGGGAAAGATTATGGATTATGAGGGTGCAACAGTTACGTTAATTTGCGGTGTAGTCCCAGGACCGGCGTTCTGGCGCGATTCAGGATCGTCAAGACGCAACGGTCAAAATGATCCGTGGCGTTGGAGTCCGGACACTGACTTTTTGGCATGCTTCAGGGTCTTCAAACGGTGATCCTCCAACGAGGCAGTTCCCTCAGTGGAAACGAAACGTTGCAGGGGCCTCTGAAGAGGGAGTTTCGAGGGCAAGTTTCTTCAACATCGTTGATGACTCTTGGGTTTACACTGGCCCTCCTCCTCTTCATCCTCCTCCTGCTCCTCCTCCGCCTCCTTTTTCATCCTCCTCCACTCTGGAAGCCGAAAAAGGTACCGATGACGAGGGCCTCCCAAGAGGCCCGCAAAAAGGGAAAACAAGGATGAATAACCGTATGGGTGCCTTTGCATCCTCCTCCGTTTCCTCTCTCCTCCTCCCCCTCATCCTCCTCTTCCCCCTCCTCTTTTAAAACGTTGCGCAGACTTGCGCGTTCCCCTCTCAAAAGTAAAGCCAGAACCTACTTATGTATCGCTGAGGCTAGTACTCTGTATGCTAGCCTGTGCTACTAAAGAAGATCGTGTAACGAAGCGTAGACAGACGAACGTGAATACACTGAGCTGGCCCCCTCCTCCTCCTCCTCCTCCTCCTCCTCCTCCAACTCCCCTTCCTTCCCCCCCTCTTCCTCCCCCTCCTCTGCTCCCTCCTCCCCCTCCTCCTCCTCCTCCTATTATTCCTCCTACTTTTCCTCCCCCTTCTCTTCCTTCTCCTCCTTGCAGTCCTCCGCCTCCTCCTCCTCCTCCTCCTCCTCCTCCTCCTCCTCCTCCTCCTCCTCCTCCTCCTCCTCTCCTCCCTCCTCCTCCTCTCCTCCTCCTCTTCCTCCCCCTCCCCCTCCCCCTCCCCTTCCACCCCCCCTCCTCCTCTTTTTCCTCCTCCTCCTCCTCCCCCTCCTCCACATCCTTCTCTTTTTCTTCCTTTTCTCCCTCCTCCTTCCGCGCCGTGGCCCGCCCCGCCTCGGGTGGCGGCCGAGCGAGGGGGCGCTGCCGCCCGGCCCCCCGCGTGCCCCGAGCGGCGGCTGAGTCTGAGGTGCCAGGAGGAGCCGCGAGGCTCAGGCCGAGGTTCCCCGAACATCAGGACACCGCGGACTTTCCGATCGATTGCGTGAGCGCACCAGCAGCATCAGGAGGAGGAGGAGGAGGAGGAGGAGGAGGAGGAGGAGGAGGAGGAGGAGGAGGGGGAGGCGAGGAGGAGGAGGAGGAGGAGGAGGAGGAGGAGGAGGAGGGGGAGGAGGAGGAAGAGGAGGATGAGGAGGAGGAGGAGGGGGAGGAGGAGGAGGAAGAGGAGGAAAAACCCAGCGTACAAAGAGGTCATGATCCCGGACTAAGCGGCAACAGAGGAGGCAGCGGCGGCTGGGGGCCCACCCGATGAAGAGCTCCGCGGGGAACCAGTCGGCGCGGCCGCGGCCGCTATTTCAATAAACTGGGGCGAGGACAGGGGATGAGATGAGCAAGCTGGGCGCGGAGTGTGACGCGACGAAACGCTGTGGGTGGTGGCGCGAACGACGAGGAGGGAAGCGGGCGGGGAGCAAGCAGAGGCAATGGCAGGGAGGCTCATAAGCGAAGAGCGGGGAAGGGCGGGCCAGATACAGGCGACGCGAGCGGCGAAAGGGGGAAGCGGGCGAGGGGCAGGCAGCAGCAAAGGCAGGGGGGCTCAGGAGCGAAGGACGGGGCAGGGGAGGACAAAACGTGCCTGGAAATGGCCGAGGCGGGAAGGTGGGGAGGAGTGGGCTCACGGATCCTCGGGGAGGCCGAGAGGGGGTAGAGGTCAAGGGCCATGATCCACCCGCACCGCGGCAGGCCGCGGGCGCAATCCTCGCACGCGCGGCAATCGGAGCAGTGAGCGACAACGGACTTCTCGTGGCAGTCGAAGGCGACAGTCTGACGCCAGGGAATCCAGCGAGAGGCGACGCTGAGCCCGAACACGACAACGGAACTTGCGTTCTGGCGCAGTCGCGCACATCGGAGCACAAATGTCCACCAGCATGTGGCGACGTCGAATCCGAACGTGACAATGGGACTTGCGATCTATCGCCGACGGCCGCAAAGCCGCCATCGAGGCATCCAGCAGCAAGTGGCGACGCTGAGCCCGAATGCGACAACGGGACTTTCGCTCTGACGCCAGTGGCGAGGGAGCCACGACGTAATCCACCCGCGCGCGGCGACGGCGGGCCAAACGCGAAAGCGGGACTTGCGATCTGACGCCCCGGCGACTCTCCAGCGAGGAGACGATCTCGCATCCAGCAAGTGGCGACGGCGAGCCCGAACGCAAGAACGGAACTTGCGATCTAACGCCAAACGACTGGACCACCGCCGACGAGGAGCGGTCGACGGTGCCGTCGAAAAGTATCACGCCACTCTGCAGCAAGAAATGTTGGGCCTCCACAAGGTCGGAGTCGTCCCACAGACGGCGGCGGCGTAGCAACCAAGGTGGGGGAGGTCGAGGGCGACGATGGGGGAGGAGTAGAGGGGGTAGCTCTCTGAGTCCTCGACGACCGTCTCTGGGAACCCGATGACGGCGCCAGCGGAGCAGAAGGCGCAGCACTCAGGGTCGGAGATGAGCGTCTCTGGGGGCCCGACAGGGAAGGCGGCGGCGAGGCTATATCGGCCGGGGCGGTGCTTGTGTCAGAGTCCGACGAGACGGCTGGCGCGGGCCTCAAAGACGTCGGTGGCGAGGGCGACGAAGAGGCAGACAACGAGAGCACGTGGTAGTCCCGCCGGCGCAGCGCATCGCGCTCAGAGGCAGAAGTACGGAGCGGAGCCGCCAACTGCATGGCGCGAACTCCGGCCACCGCGCAGCCCCGAATGCTGGATGGCGTGGGCGGCCGCGTGTCGGAGAAGCGGGCTTCGCTGTGCATGTGCTAGGCCGCCGTCATCGCCGAAAACGCCTCAAGCGATGCCTGGCAGAGGACCCACCTCGTCGGCCAGTCCAGCGGGGATGGTCTAACAAGCGCGCCGCAGAGCATGATGGTGCACTGGGCGCCTCGCGTAGTGCTGGAGAGTCGAGCTTCCCCAGGCAGCCGAAGGCGCATGCTCTCTGACCGCGCGGGGATACGATGCGAGCGGACGTCGTCCACCCGTCAGTCCACGCGCGCAGGGCGGCCCAAGCCCACGAGCAAGGGAAGCGGCCAAGAACACTCCGGCACGCGCCCCAGTCGATGGTGGGCAGGATTCGCAGGGAACGGCCAGCGAACTTGAGGAGGCGGAACGCGAACAGGGCCGTGCGCGGACGCTCGGACATCGCGAAGGCACGAGTTGCGAGACGCGCAGCGCGCTCAGACCGTGGACGCGCGTGAACAGCTTGAAGGAGAGCATCTTGAGCAGCCGCGACAGCCGGGGCACCCGACGCCGCCAGGGGGGGGCCCGCGGCGGGGGCCCAGCAGCAGCGGCCTCGATGTTCTCCACGAAGGCGAGTGGGATGCGGAACAGCTGGGCCAGGGTGGCCAGTTCAGGCTGAAGAACGGAAGCGGGCGGCCATCAGGACTGGGCGACGTAGGATATCGCGGAGACCGCGCGAGTATTGTGCAGCGTCGATGACAGGCTGGCAGGAGTGGTTCCCCGCCCGACGGTGCGAGCCCGAAGCCGAAGCTTGGCGACAGGATCCGTCCAACACGCGCCTGGGGATACACCGGGGCCCAGAGACCCAAATGCAAAAGCGTCGGGGAGACCTCGAACGAGCTCCATTCGGGGGCCACACGAGAGACAAACGCGCAGACCTGGTCAGCGAGCTGCCTCGAGAACCTGGCATTCAGGGGGACAAGCTTGCACTTGGAGACTTCCAGAACCAGATTGGCCATCCTCTCAGCCAGGGACATGACCCGATGGATGTGGACCAGGTGGTAGATCGCCCTCAGGGCGCCCCCGATGTCGTCGGCGCAGGCCTGCGTAAGGACGAGACCTGACGATTCAACTCTCAAAAACAAATCGATCAGAAAGACAGGCGCCCCCAGGGCGAAGACGGTCCCCGACCAGGCACAGCCCCAGACGATGCCGCTCCGAATCAAAAAGATGCGCACAAGGGAACCACAGTGCGACGCGACGCCCTCGGCAGACGCGCAGAGGAGAAAGACGAAGCGCGCGAACGCACCAGGCAAATGCATGGCCCGAAAGGAGAGGATGAGGAAATCCAGGTTGAGCGACGGGAAGGCCTGGCCAAAGTCCAGGGGGCACAAGACAGGAACGTCGGGCGAGTCGCGGGGGACAACCGAGAGGGCCCCGCTGGGAACGTCTAACCCCAGGATGTTGTTGCCAAAATTTCGACCTGGAACGAAGCCCCGCTGGCAGGGCGGGGCGAGGGCATGGAGGGCAAGGCCGATGGCCATGATGACCACGGCTGAGATAAGCTTAAGCTCGCAATTCCTCAGGCCAAGGACGCGGACATTGTCTGGGGACCCCGCGCAGCTGCTATCCCTGAGCTCCAGGCCGGTCACATTCTTAGGCAGGAAAATCTGAATGGTGTCGCAAGCGTTCGAGGAAAGCCCCTGGCCTCCAAGCGCCCACTCCAGGGCGCCCCATAAGATATCGACTCCCCACGACGAAGCAGCCCAGGCAGCATGCGAGAGAGCGTCGGGCCCAGGGGCCGAATGGCGAGCAACGCGCACGGCACGACGCAGCATGGAGCGGGACAGAGGAGGTAAGTGAATATCAGCAGGCGCGTCAAGTAGGAGGCGACGAAGGCAGGGGGCATCAGCAGCAGCGCCCCGCGGCCTCCCCTGAAAGACGGGGGCTCAGAAACTGGCGAGCTCGCGCAGACGCCCCGATGGCTCCCCGAGGACCTGACCATGGGGCGCACGAGCTCCAGGATGCGAATTCTTGCGGTTCAGTGGGGACCACAGCCGAGCTCGACTTTCAAGAGCGCGCAATTGAGCGCGAACTTCAGCACGGCCACCTTCACGTCGCCTACGCTCCTCAAGTTCAGCCTTTGCTGTCTCCGCAGCCTCAGCTGGACCTGGTCGACCCGCGCCTGGGGCGACGGGGGGCGGCGGATTTCGACTTCCCCGCTGGCGACCAAGATCGCGTCGGAAGCGACGGGGTGCGAGTCCAGGGGCCCGGGGGCGAGCCCGACGTCCCGGCGCCAGACGACCCTAGCCAGCGACCTGGCCAGCTGCGCGAGCGCGCGAGGGTGGCGAGGCTTGCTCCGCAAGAGGGTGTCTCTAGTCTCGGCCGCGGCGATCTTCAGAAGCTCCTTATGCTTCGCGAGCTTCGCGGGCGGGGCAATGAACGACAGCGACGCGGCCTCGCGAAGGCCCTCCAACCGATTCTGGAACGCATGCTCCGGGAAGATGTGCTCGGGGATGGGTCGAGAGTCCCTGGGCCTGGCAGCGCGCGGAGCAAAGGGCGCCACCGCCGCAGCATGGTCAGAAAGCCTCCGATCCAAAACCAACGCCGGGGAGTCGAGCGTGCCAATCTGAACGTTTAGCTGGCAAGTCTGCCATCCAGCCAAGGAACGAAGGGAGCGATGCATAGTCGAGCAGACATTGTTATGTTTTCCGTAGTGCGTCGGATCCTCGCACTCAAATTCTGTTAGAAGCGAGAGCGCAGCGCGCCACCTCGGCGCCTGCGCGCGGCGGCAGCGGGCCGCCCGACGGACGGCGGCCGACGGGGGGGCCAAAGCCGGGGGCTCGTGCGCGGCAAAATGGAAGTCCCTGCAGACGAAGGTGTTGTACGCGTCGGGAGCGCCAGCAGCATCGAACCGTGATACTAGCATCGCATCTGCCACCTCACAAACTTGAGAAGCCGCAAGGTCCTGATTATGAATGTTGAAGGTCTCGAGCGTCCGAAGGCCATCGCGCGCAGTGACCTGAAGCGCTCTCCCAGGAATGCGCGCCTTCTGCCGCGACGTCAGGGGCGATGGGCCATGAAACGCAAGAGGAGGGAGAACGACTGCAACACCACCACGAATGTGGCCAGTCACGGGTCGTCACAGAAGCTGGAGCGCATCGCGAGGCCAGAGCCGACGGAGCTGAGGAAGGAGACGAGTTGAGGGTGATCCTGGTAAACCTCCTGGAGGGCCAAGATGGTCTCGAGCGGCTGGAGGCGAAGCAGGTACACGCGCTTCAAGATGGCCTTATCCCCGCCAGCTTGAAGAGGGGCACGAGCTTTCCAGGACGCAGCCCGAAGAGTCGGCGCATACATACCAGCGGGAAGAGGAGGAAAACGGAATAGCGCAACCGCACCTAAAGACACCACCGACTCGGGCCAGCGGGGTGCGTGAACTCCTGGACCGCGGCGCGGAGCGTGTCGACGGACATCTCGTGCTTGCGCACCTGGTGCGCGTCCCAAAGGATCTTCGGCGGCGTGTCAACGCGGAAGGCTTCGATCTGCATGAACTTGTCCCGGCCGACAGAGAGGACCCCGCGCCCACGGTTGGAGAACAGCCTCTTGCCAGGGAGCTGAGCGTCGATGAGCTGCCAGGCCTTGCGCAACGTAACTTCAAGCTTGATATGCTTTGGACTGTTGTCGGGGCCAAGGTGGAGGCGGCACCGATCGGTGACAAGAGGGGCGACGCAGAACTCGCGCCAACCGTTGTCATCCTTGAGAGAAGAGATCGCCTTGGCCGCCTTGCGGGCAGCAGCGCCACTTGTTCCAGAGAGATGTACTTCAAAACGGGGAGCAGGAGATTCACCGCGCTGCTTGATCTCGAACTTCGGGCGGGGGGCTCCCGCAGCGACCACAAGTTGACGCTGGAGCCCGGTGACCTGGGCACGCCGCGCTGCGATGGCGGCGTCGTGGCCGTCAGCCCTCGAAGAGATAGAGGTGATGAGCACCGTGTGCTCGTCAATCTGCGTCTGGAGCCGCCTCGTGAGCGAGTCCATCCTCGGAACGAGGGCGGACTGGACCAGCGAGTCGATCTCGCAGACTGCTTGGATACCTCAGCCTGCTTTCTAGAAAGCAGATTGACCAGGGTGGTGTGGTTGTCGCCGACTGTCTTGGACACGGCGGAGCTGACCTCCAGGGTGATGGCGGAGCGCGTGGCAACGAACTCCTTGCGGCACAACTGCCGCAGGAAGTCATCGGAATAGTATTCATCTTCGTCGTCAGCGAGAGCAGGAGCGGGAGCAGCGTCATCAGGGCCAGCAGCAGCTTGCCTCTTGCGGGAGACGAAGCGGCCAATGCCCTTGCCTTTGCCACAGGCTCGCTGACCTTCGTCGTCGGGAAAGGTGGGAGCGGCCTCCCGCGAGCGCAGGCATCCCCTGAGAGGACACCATGGGCGCATCAGGAACGGCATCGGCCATGGCGGGAGGGAGTCTGGAAAGTCCGCCAGCCTTCGACAGCTGGAAAGCCCCGAGAAGAGGGCTGCCTCGCTCAAAACGGGCCTGTCACGATCTTGAGCCAAAATGGCAACGGAGGAAAACGAGGAGGAGGAGGAGGAGGAGGAGGAGGTGCCAGGCAGCGGGAAGCAGACGTGGCTGGATTCACCCGCGGGCCCTCCGAAGGCCACTCACTCACTGGACAGAGGAGGGCCGAGGGCTGGAACGCCATGCGAGCGACGATGAACGAGGGGTCTCACGCGAGACGACGTGGCAGCCCTACGCGGCGGTTTACGCGGGCCGCCAGCGCGGCGCGCTGCATTGGAGACGCGGGTGCCCACGCGCGACCTCACGCGGGCAGCCTGCGCGCCGAAGTCGGCGCAGACGACCACCTGTTTCTGCGCGTCGCTCGCCTGCTCGACACAGGGAGGGCCGAGGGCTGGAGAAGCACGCGTCCCTGGCCGCCGCGCGCCCGGGCGTCGGCCGCCCCCGCCCCCGCCCTCCCGAGCGGCGGCAGAGGCCGAGGTGCCAGGACGCGGGAAGCACGCGCAGCTGGATCCGAGCCCAACTTGGGCGAGCAACGACACATGTACATGTACGCCCTCCGCGGTCTTGCCTGCACGAACGTCCGCGTTGACACGCACTCCAGGGGAAGCTAACCGCGTACGTGTACATATGTTGCTGGCCTCTGACAACTGCGAGCCATGACGGAGGCTCCTGCGATCGACGACGCAGGGCGGCACCGAGGCCCGGCATCGATTGTCGGCAGAGCAGCACCCCCGCCTCCCCGTTCTTCACGCACGAGCCTAAGCACCCCGAGTGCCCAACGTGCCCACGAGCCAAGGCTCAGGTGCGCCAACATCGCCCCTCGCGCGCTCCGCGCGCCATGGGACGCACAGAAAAATACTGATACTATACATGTGTCCTCCTTGGGCAGGTTCGTGTCGTGGGAACCCCGGCGTTGGTTCCTGACACCGCGGGGATCGTTCAGCCTTGACCGATCGGCCATTTCCAAAACGTCAGATCGTTCAACATCGACCGACTCTGGGTCGCCGGCGGCGTTCAACGTTGAACGCCAGCGGCGGGGTCGTCGCCGGTCGAAACAAAACGGACCTACCGTACGTGGCTGGACCTGCGAACCGGGACGCACAGAGGCATACTAGTACTAGATGTCCTCCTTGGAGACGCGCGCGTCCGACCCCAACATATAGTATACCCATATTGTAGTATATCGTTTCCCGAGCGGTGTGGCCAGAAAGCGCCCGCCACGACGCGCATATAGTAAGATTTCTCAGTGCGCACGTCGCCCCCCGGGGGGGGCAACTCACACATCGTATTAGTATATTGAGGTGACGCCGACTGTGGGCCATCCGAAGGTCACCTGGCCACGTGTGTATCCAGCTATCGCCCAGGCCTGCCACGTCATGTGTATCCAGCTTCCTGGTACAGTCGAGGCGCACAACAGGGATGCGCGGTGAGGGTGCAAGGGCCCTGGAGGGCAATGCTGGCGTTTCCGAGCGGGGTTGGCCAGCGAAGGTCGCCAGGGACCCACTGAAGCGGCAAAGATGCAAGGGAAGCATTGGAAAAATGCTCGTCCTTACTATGCGACTTGACTGTACCACTCCCGTGCCGTGCCTCTGGACTCATAGCCGCACGGAACAGATATGAATCAGATCGTTGGTCAGCCAGAATGCAAGCTCCATTCAACTGCAACAAATAGAGGTCGCAAACGAAAGGGCGACCGGGATGGTCGCACAGACGAGGGCATCTTGCGGGGGTCCTGCGAGACGCGGCCGCCTGCCACTGCAAATGAACTTCCCTATTGACCAGTGGCGGCAAGCTGCTGACCGACCGTCTCCCGCGCAACCACCCTCTGGAGAACGACGGTGAGCAAGTCGGCGGCACAGCTGGCAGCAGATACGGTCAGGAACTGTTGCTTAGCGTGTCGCGGCGGCGCCCACGGCGACGAGCTATGCCACGCCAGCGGGAAACGTGTCGCTCCGCTCCGCGGGACTGGAAGCGGGGAAAACCTCGGGACGTTGGCAATTCGGAGACGGGGACGTGATTAGCGTGACGCGCCGAAGCGCGGAGGGCCAGAACTCGCGGCGCCGCACGCTAAACAAAGGTTCCCGACGGAAGGTCAGAGGGCACAAAGTGGGGGGGTCCTCCCTCACGGCCAAGACGGAACATTTGGCGTCGGCCAGGTCGTCGTCCGTCCCCGCGGTGCCCTTTCCGTGAGGCGCGCAGGCACCTGACGGTAGGCACAACAGTCACACCAGACACGCGGATGCTGTTTCAGGATGCACGGCCCTGGGGACGCGTCGAACTGGAGAGCAAAACGCGCCGGCCCTCCCAAACACGCGCCAGTCTGCAGCGCGAAGGCCAAAGATGCGCGCGCCCGCAAGGGCATCCGTGGGCCAGGGAGGACGAACACGTGCTAAGGATGGCCAGCGCCGAAGGATGAGACGGTGCCCTTGCAAAAAGTGCGCGCAGTACTTGTGTCCATCTCCACTGCAAGATGGAATTGCGGGCTCCCGTCACCGGAAAGTCGGGGCGCACTGGATATGGATAAGGTTGCCCCCTGGGGGCTCGATCTTTATACATATCCAGCCTCGTGGCTCCCCTTCCAAGGAAGTCCAAGACGCGCTGAACATGGACATCAATTGTGCCCTTGCGAAACGGGCCCATCCTCAGCGCTGGCTTGGACTGTCCTAAAAAGAGCATCGACGGGATCGGCGCCGATGGCGGCGGCGCTCACGCATAGCGTGCCATAAGGGGCCCCGCAGAAGCCAGGCGCGCAAAGACCCCAAGCTGCACACGTCCTCGCGGGAAGAGCGCGACTCGAAGTGGCGCAGGAAAGCCCCCCCCGCTGGCGACACAAAACTCGTGCTACCATGGGGAACGCTGAATAGTAGCCACCGTGGACCCCAAACATTGCGAAGTGACTGTGGGGCAACGTACGTGGCGCAATCTACGTGGTGCAACATATGCGGTGCAACCTACGTGGTGCAACTCACCCTGCCGAACCTGAAGTTGGCAACTCCACTGCTCGCGCAATCATCCCACCCATCCACCCGAATTTTGGTTTGCAGCACTCCTGCGGGCGGCGATTGCGATGGCTGCTTAGCGCTGGCTGGCGCATCGCTGCGGCCGCGCTAGTGCTGAAAGCTGGGGCCCTCTCAGCGCGTCCCGCAGGCCGCGCTGACGCGCGGGCACTTCAATGCGATTTGGTGACTCGGGCGGACGCGGTAGCATGGCGACCCCGCTAACGGCACACGCAATGATGATAGTAGCCATGCTGATGATGACGATGGCGATGACGACGGCAAAGCCAATGACGGCACCAATGCTGATCACGCCGATGACGATGATGGTATCCACGTGTCGGCGATGAAGGTTTTGGAAGGATTTCGGTATGCGTGCGAGGCCGACACGCGCGAGTGGCCCGCATGGTATTATTTGACATGGGTCGTGCCCCCCAGCAAGCGCCCAGAGGTGGTCGAATGATTTCGACATGCGCGCGCGAAGAGGCCCGAATGGTCGCATGGATTCTTGCGAACTGACGAACTGTCGATAAACGAGTGCGCGCGTAGTTTTATGTGACGAGGATGATGGCGGGTGAGGGCGGTTTTAGCTAGGATGGTATGAACTCAGAATTAGAAGGGGAGATGGAACATAATCGTATGCAAGTTGCACATCCCCAGGGGTGGACCGATAACCCTGGCCCCGGGAGGGTGGTGGATCCTAATTCCTTTTTCATAAGCGACATTAGATGCGGTGCGATCTATGCTGTGCAGTCTGTGTTGTGCAGCATCTGTCGTCCGATCTATGTTGTGCGACACATGTGGTGCAAAATGCGTGCGACCTACATGATGCGATCGATGTTGTGCAAGCTATGCGGTGCAACTATGCGGCGCAATCGCTGCAATGCAGCGCAGAACACCGCAACGAAAACAACGCCATTCTAAAGCAACGCAATGCAACGCAATGCCATGCAGTACTACGCTAATCTCGCAAAGACATGCGCACCAACGCGCAGTGATGTAAGACAATGCCGAACATTGCAAAGCGATGCAGGCCCAGGCGACGGCGACGGCGACGGCGACGAGGCGGCGACGGCGACAACATTGCCGCCAGATCGACGCACAGGCCCAGACGACGGGCGGCGGCGACGGCGACAACAATGGCCGCCAGACCGGCGCACAGGCCAAGACGATGGGAGGCGACGAGGCAACGACGGGGCGGCGAGGGCGACGACACGGCCGCCAGGCCGACGCGCGGGCTCTGAGACGTGGGCCGGCGACGAGGCTGCGACGGCGACAACTTAGCCGCCAAACCGACGCGCATGCCCGATTACACAGGCGACAAGCGAAAACCCCCGAATGCAAACACCGCTTGGGGAAAGAAAGGGTTTACCTGGCCACGGCGAGCCAAGGCAACGAATGGGTCCCCCGAGCTTCTTTTCAGGGACGGCCCGAACACGGGAGCTCCGCCTGGGTACAAAAAGGTCCTTATGTCCGCAGCATGACTGTATCGTCGCCCGTTGCACGCACGGAGCGTGGCCACCGTCGCAGCAGCGGCTGTCAGCGTGTCCCTTGTTCCCTGAAAAGCGAGCGCTGTAAAAGGGTCTGAGATGCGTTACGGGAGTAAGTTTCTAGAACAATGAACGCGACAAATGTATCGGCGGCGTGCCGTGCCGTGCAACGCCCGCGTGCCATGCCATGCCTAGGATCTAGACTGCCAATAACCTGCCGTGCCGTGCCCGCGTGCCGTGCCTTCCTGAAGCTCGGGAATGCGAGAAAAACGTGCCGTGCCCTTGTGCCGTGCCGTGCCTAAATTCCAGGAAGCAGCGAACGTGCCGTACCGTGATGTGCCCGAGCGCCGCGCCGTGCCGTTATGCGTGTGCGCGTGCAATGCGGAACTGACCACCCACACCAAGCACACAACCTTTGATGTTGATTCACCATGTGTGTTCTCATGCAGCATTGCTGTGTAAGGTCGCCTTGCAAGGCATGATTCATGTGACCTCCGCGGCTGTAGCGTTTGGCGAGAACTGACCAACAAACGCGCGCGGTGCGACCGCTTTTTGGCCGCCTGTGGGCACACCTCTGAGGCGAGCGGCGCGTCCACGAATGTGGCCCCTCTCGGAGTCTGCCAGACTGGCGGCAGCCGAAGCGTTCGCGAACCCCGGGAGATACGACTTGCCCTGGCCATGCCTTGCCAGCACCAGCCGCCGCCCCCTCGGTGCGAGGCCAATTTGTATACACCACCACCGCCCGCAACAGTAATTTTCCGCAATAAGGGTTAGGGGCAGGGTCATGCCAGACGACGCTGCGACGCCACGGCGAAAAGGGGCGCGGCGCAGCTCGCAAGCGCCGTGGCATGGGGAGTTCCTGAAACAGAACCAACACTTCTTGGTGGTAGTGTATGAAAATCGCTCCCCTTGGTAACCACAATTATATACACCACCACCGCGCGTGCTTTGATGAATTCTGTTTCGGTCCTGGAGAGAGAGGGGGCAGCCCGGTTGCCGCTGGCGGCGGGGGGGGGACTGCGGGCTTTTCACCATAGCAAAACTGCACCAACTCGCATCGTATATTATTATCGATCTTGGTGGTGGTAGTCACATACTGTGCTCGGGCTCGGGGCCTCCAGGCGGGGAGCGCCGGGGGAGACCTCTGGCCACGGGGGCGCCCAGCTGTCGCCCAGGCCGCGCTGCGCCGCGTGCGCCCCGCCTCCCAGGCATGGCCAGCAGACAAAGAGGGAAGTGGGGGCGCGGGCGGCGGCGGCGGCGGCGGCTGCACGCGCTTTCGCGGCGTCTTCGCGACACCTTCTGCGGTCATGAGCGTGCTCCGCACGCAAGGGCCCAGACATCCGACTTCTCGATGTTCTCCATGCGGACGGGGTCGCCAGAAGCCCCGGCCCTCTCCCCAGGGCCCGTTCTTAGTCCTGGGTCGGTGTTTGACGGCCCCAGGGTCGGGCGGGGGCCCCAAGATGCTGAGACCGACGAAAAACCTCCGTCCTGCATTTTGTCAAGCCGTTGGGTGTCTGGGGGCCGTGCTCCGCATGCAAGGATGCAGCGCACGGTCAGCATAGAACAAGGAACAACTGCATGAACATGAACTTCTGGCGGTAGGCGCGGATTTCTTGGCCGGCGCTGGACTCCCCCTTTGGCACGCGGAACACAGGGCGCCTGGTACCGCCTCGCCGTGACATGCGGGCTGTCGGTTCTCGCGGTTCTCCTGGTCCGAGTCAGGGACCTCCGCTCGCAGCGGCGGCTGAGGGTCGAGCTCAGCAGCATGCTCCCTCCATCTTCCCTCATCCCTCCTTCTCCTCCTCCATCCTCCTCCCTCCTCCCTCCTCCCCCTCTTCATCCTCCTCCTCCTCCTCCTCCTCCTCCTCCGCCTCCTCCTCTTCCTCCTGCTCTCTCTTCCTCCTCCCTCCTCCTCCCTGCTCCTTCCCCTCCTCTTTCTCCGTCTCCTCCTTCCCTCCTCCTTCTCCTTCTCCTCCCACCCTCCTCCTCTCTCCGCCATTTCCTCCCTCTTCATCCTCGTCCTCCTCCTCCTCCGCCTCCTCCTCATCCTCCGCCTCCGCCTCCTCCTCCTCCTCCTCCTCATCCTCCTCCTCCTCCTCCTCATCCTCCTCCTCCCCCCCTCCTCCGCCTCTCCTCGTACGCGGGGGGGTGGGATGGGAGGATGCCAACTGTACACCTACACCGATCATGGCCAAGCTCATCCTGAGCCCAAGACCGCTGCACACACCGTCCTGGCCTGGGCAGGACGGCATCTACACAGATCCTGGGCCCAGGGTCGGCCTGGCAAGGACCGGCGCAGGCGTATAGCGGGTGCCCTCCGACGGTGTGTGCGGGGCCCTGCCGCCCTGAGCGAGTGAGCGCCTCCTCCCCCTCCTCCTCCTCCTCCTCCTCCTCCTCCTCCTCTTCCACCTGCTGCCCCTCCTCCTCCTCCTCCTCCTCCTCCTCCTCCTCCTCCTCCTCCTCATGCTGCCCCTCCGCCTCCTCCTCCTCCTCCTCCTCCTCCTCCTCCTCCTCCTCCTCATGCTGCCCCTCCTCCTCCTCCTCCTGCTGCCCTTCTCCTCCTCCTCCTCCTCCTCCTCCTCTTCCTCCTGCTGCCCCTCCTTCTCCTCCTGCTGCCCCTCCTCCTCCTCCTTGTCCTCCTCCTCCTCCTCCTCCTCCTCCTCCTCCTTGTGCCGAAATGGACGGCCGACTCAGCAGAAGCCTGCGCGTGCTACGGCAACGACGGCCAGAGCGCTGCGGCAACGACGGCCAGAGTGCAACGGCAATCTAGGACCATCCTCGCTCTGCAAGTGGCAGCACGGCCAGAACGTTTTTCCAACTGCTTCGGGTGCGTGGAAAGAGGGGGGTGTCCAAGAGGGAAGTTCGCAAATCGTGGCCCGAGACATGTGCGCAGGCCATGGTGGGCCAGGGAACGCATTGGAGAAAAGAGAAGGGGCAAGAAATCTGAGGAGATATCGTGGCCCCAGCCATGATATCCCCTCCCTAGTCATCACCGCACTCTTGGACGCCCCCGATGCTAGCTCTGACAACTGTACGTTGGCATCCCCGACTAACCAGACAACTTTGAAACACCATGCAGCTTACGCTCAAAACAGTTATTGAACACTGGTGCGCTCTGAGCAAGCTTGATTTCACTCCAGCCGAAGGGATGCGCGGAACAACACAATGGAGTAGGAATTTAACGGACGAGGGTAAGTCTGAATCGGTTCGAACGCGAGTGCTGCACATCTGTACTAAGCCGAACCTGTATGACCTTCCGAACTCGGGGAACCACAGCAACGGCATGACGTCGCCCCTGGCTCACCGAACAGATCTTCGTGAGCTACATATGTGTCCACAGCTTTTAGCTAGTGGCGTCGCCCTGACCAATGCATCCAACGCATCCATGAAGAGCATACGCATTTACATACGCAGTCAAATTCGCATGACATGTCTCCAAGTGAAGAATCACGAGAGGGGCAACCAATTCACGCTGAAGATCCTGCTGGAATGCCAGCGGACTGAAGTTTGACATGACGAAGGAGGAGGAAGCCATGAAGAGACCGAAGCTGGACGCCTCGAAACAACCACGAGTCCTCCGAATCGTGGGAGAGACTTACACCTCCCGATCCTCAACATCCACATTCGCCTTCTCCTCTTCCTCCTCCTCCTCCTCCTTCTCCTTCTCCACCTCCACCTCCTCCTCCACTCTACTACCCCGTCCTTACCTGTCGTTTCTCCACTGATGCCCCGTGGCATTCAGTAAGCCAGCCGCTGAGGGCGGACATGCATGGCCCCCCCGTGGACCGTGGTGGCGAAGCAAGGCTGGAACTCCCCCTGCGCGACGCTGCCGGCTGGAGGCGCACCAGGACCTGCTCGCGAGGAGCTGGCGCTGCCGGAATGGATGTTCGGAGGGGAGCGGAAGCGATGCAGAGATGCGCCACGAAAGTCGCAAGCTCCGCGCTGCCCCCCGCGCTGGCGCTCTGTGGGTCTCTGGCGCGCCCCGTCGGAGGCCCCATCGCGTGCTGCGTCCGCTGATGCTGCCTCTCTTGCCTGCACCTCTGCGCTCAGCACGCGCCGCACCCTCGTTCTGCCTCCTTCGCTCAGCAGCACGAGCTTTCAGACCACCTCCATGATTGCAGAACGGGCGCTACGGTGGTCTCGTTATCCGCAGCTCGCAATCTGGTGGCCTCCAATGACCTCGGTCCCAAAGTTTCCGTGTCACAAATGCCCAACAGCTAGCTTCCTCGTTGCACAGCGCTGCCCACATGGGGAAGGGGGATGCCTTTGCGGGATGAGTTGCCCTGATTGAAGGCCGTGCTGAGCGTACACATATGCGCTACATCCGACGCCACACTCCGACAAGAAGAATCATCAAGAGAGGAACGTCTTCAAGCACGCGCGCATGCCAATGTGTTCCTTGACGAAACACAGTACAACGTAAACAAGTATGAGATACCGAACACCAAAACCGTGTTTCCCCAAACTACACGTCATTGAACAAAGCTACTGAATCATCATGCAAGCTTGCACCGCAGGAAACCTCAAACAGAGGATGGCGGAAGGGGGGGTAATTGAGTAAACTCAACGCAGGACGACTCCAAAACGCATGCCCTCGGCAAACACAGATGTCTGACACTGTTCCAAGAGCAACGGTTCAATACGATTCACATTGGCTATAATTGGGGATCGATGAAATCATCATTAGCACGGCTGGAGCACCTGATCAGATGGTCCCTCGCCGCTGCAGCGAATTGAAAGGTGTGCCAGGTCAACTCTGGCCCGTTTTCTGCTCCAAGCTCCCATCTCTGCAACTGTGCTGAGAACGGGTGCCCTCACGATAACTAACACAACGTTTCTGTCATTGGTGCCTGCCGATAGAAGAGCAGGGAAGAAGGTCGAATACATGGGCGTCCGCGACTCGATCGAAGATGAACACACTCACAAAAATGGCACACCTCATTTTCGCCCCGTCCGTACCATCGTACAGCTGGCCTACAATTCACATATCCCGTGATGGCGGTACGGTCGCGGGGGGTGGCTCGGGGCTGCGCAGTGGTCGGCGGGTATGGCTGGCTGATTCACGATTTGTGGACGACAACCCATTTGTAACTACTAACTGGACGATCTGCCGACAGACGCGCGCTACGACCACAGACTCCACATGAGCGCCGTCGATGCTCTGCAGGTCCTCTTCGAGAGAATGCCCCTGACAAGCGCCTGACCTGCCGCATCGTCTACCGCGGCCGCAAATTCACAAGCGCGCTCAATTCTCCACTGCGACTGAACAGGACACCACCACAACCGCATCAATAAACACCGATTGTGTGAAGGTGCGCTAGCGAAACTACACACTCGCTCAAGAGCAGTACGTGCAGTGCACTTGAATAAGCCTGACTACCATGAGCCATGCACAAGGACTCAAACAGCTCAACCCAAATTGAACTCCAAATGTTATCCAGGAATCTGATGATCAAGTGCCAGTCGTCGAAGCCACAACTGCGTTATCTCAGGGGCACCTCGAATAAAACAGGCCCGGCCCCACTCCTCGTCTCCAAGATCAACGAGACTGATGTTTTCCATGGTGCCGCACTCCGCTGGGCATCTAAGACCTGGAGTCAGCGATCTGCCCATGTGATTCCAAAACGTACGCTGCAGCGGGAAATGTTCCAATGCGCGCGCCCCCATCTCAATGCAAATTCGCCTTTGTCAGGCTGGTGGTTTCGGATCGGTCATGGGGTGTCAGCTCTTTCCAAGACTGTTGGACATCTATGGTCATGCTGACGAATGGGTCGTTGATCTTGATGTAGTCGCGGCTGTGCCACAATATTGCTTCGATGCGTGGCCGCGTAAATGACATTCCACCCAATATGAGATTAGCCAAACCCCAAGTGAATTGTCTGAAACCGGGATGCCCAAAACTATACACAAGCGGCAGAAGCCCCTAGCAACTTCCACCGCATGTTTTCGATCGCAGGCGATGGTAAATCTGTTGAATGATTTCTCGAGTGCGAACCTCTCAGCGACTGCGTTGCCGTTCGTGTGGTTGGTTGGTACACCATGCAAAAGGTGTAAGATGCTTCGCGCGAGTCGTGTCGCCACGTGCTGAAAAAAACATCGCTTCACTGTACACTACCACTCTTAACCCAAAGTCGGGTAACAAGTTACTTGCCACAACCATCAACCACAAACTTTCCAAATTGGCACATCAAAACGGCGTTCATGGGACAACCGTCGCGTCTTCTCCGCTACTCGAACCCCAGAAGTTTACATAATAGATTTCTCGCCTGTGCTTGCATGTACGTGCCAACGAACGCATTCCTGCGTACGCCCATGCCGCGACAACTTGTCGATCCTTCAGCGCCTCCGACCAGAAACGGTTACGACACTTGCGAACGTTGGCGGACTACCTATGCGGCGACTAACCCCATACATGCTCGCATGCATCTCGAACTAATCGGATGCACAACGAGTAAAAAATAAACTGGCGAAATTTCAATCTGAGAGTTGAAGACCAACATCCTGCCCCAAACGTGTATGCTCCCCAAACCATCGACCAAAGCCTTCGGAGGAGCAACCGTTCATTCACGAGATGGACGCGTTGGTCACATGCGGTGCGGAGGTGGAGGGAAATATGCGCGGGCGGTTGCGCTACTGCAAGCGCGCACTACGTACACGCGTTCCACATATACATAATGTCGGTAGTACTTGCTTGATCTTCAGCCCTGCCAACCAAGTTCGCATGTGAGACCGTATCCGCATCGCCAAGCACGGACACGAAAACACCTGGCACGCTCTATTCAACATGTTGCTACCGTGTCGTGGATATGGCCCGCGCCCTTGACCCCACTGAGGAACAGACATCGCTCGAACGTCGTGCTACGCCTGGTCACATGAAGACGGGGAGGACACCGACGACGGGGCGGGAAAGGGATAGAAAAAGATCACGGCTGTTTCTCTTGAAGGTGGCGAAATCTGACAACTCACATTTCTTTCTGATAGTATTGCGCCCGCTACTGCATCACGGTCCTCCGCGACAGCGATGCTAGGCGACGACGGCCGGATGAAGGACCTGGGGGAGGGACCAGCGTGGTTGCTCCCGGATGGCAACCGGCCAGCGGATGCCAGCGGCGCGGATTCCTGCAAGCAGGTGGAGAGCGAGGGTGTCGCAGCGCAGGCAAGGGGGCAAGCAGGCAAAAGAGCGCACCAGGCGCAGACCGACCAGATCCTCACTGCGATCATGGGCAAGCTGGTGCTCCCCAGTGGCGGCGGACTTGAAGGCGGCCGTCAACCCAGTCTTCGCGACGGTGCTCGCTCGGCGGAACGCCTCCCCGTCAAGGCAGCGGCTGAGGCGTGAGCATGGTACCATGCAACGGTCATGTACCTCAGAAAGGCCTGCAAAACAGGCGGCTCGGTGACGCGGCCAGGATGGGCAATCTTCGCTATTTGCACGTCGGGAAAAATGTCGTACGCGATTTGCCCGAAAGCACGTACG
Source organism: Prorocentrum cordatum (assembly GCA_963575745.1). Lineage (NCBI taxonomy): Eukaryota > Dinophyceae > Prorocentrales > Prorocentraceae > Prorocentrum > Prorocentrum cordatum. Next base: position 681,689 of record CAUYUJ010003336.1, read on the forward strand.
GAGGAGGGTCCCACTCGCGAAACTCAGCAAACGTACAAAACGGGTCAACTCATAAAGTATGAGCTGGCAGACATGGACCGCGATATCACACACTGCAGAGCCAGGGGCCCGCAGGGCAAGCAGAAGCAGCAGAAATCAAAAAGGACGAGGGCAAGGTCCTGCTTTAGTGGGCGATCTCGTCCTGAATGCAGCTCGGAGCAGACGTCGACCGCATCGTGAAAGAAAGACTCGGGCGCCCTAGGGCCGAGATCGCCATCTGGGCAGCGCCGAGGAGCCTTGGAAGGAACGACAGGGAACTCTTGAACAAGCTCGGCATCGGCTCGAGCCCAGTGGGGCGAGAAAAACGAGCGCACGGCAGGCAGATATGGGGATCTCCCACGTAGGCGGGCATGGCTTCCAGAGAAATTGTTTTCTCCTCCTTCACCTCTCCCCTCATACACTGTTAACGCTGACGGTCAAGATAGAGGCTGTCACTGTGCCGCGAGGCGCGAGTTATAGTGCCCCCAGGCCCCTTGCAGCCCCCAGTCCTCAGCCACAAGCGTCCCGAAACGGGCCACAATGGACGCCTCTGAGTTTGAACGGGATTGGGAGGCCCAACCAGCAGCTTCGCCTTAGGCGAAGCCCAGCTCCAGCTCTGCTGTACCGTAGTAACGATAGTCCCAAACGTAGGAGGTCGTCGCGGGAGCGACGGGCCATCTCAAGCGATGATGTCGTCGTTTTCGATGGCAAGTAGTGTGCCTCGCGATGAGGCGCAGTCATATGTCGGCGGCCGGCCCCATGAACACAAACGGCCGCGGACAAACGCTCGCTATCTCTCGCCTTTGCCCCAAGTCAATCTACGGACGCGGCGCCCGAAAAAATGGTCGAACCTGCTTTTAGTTAGTGCAGGAAATGAGCGAGGCCTAGTTCGCCCGCCAGCTTCTCTGCCTCCTTCCTGCACTCTTCAATGCGCGAGCTAAACGCACGAAGGCGCGCCGGTAAGTCCGCGGGCGGCCCGCGGGCGAGGAAATCCAGTCCAGGGTCGCGCATCATCAGCAGGTTGTCCACGGTCGTTGCCATGGACAGCATCACCTAGAGATGGAGCCAGAGGTCGTCAATTATCTTTTCATCCTTGCCCCCGGCGTCGATGATGGCACCGCGGTGCATGGTGCGGCCCTGGCAGGCCGTGGACGTCAGGACTTCAGCGTGAACCCCCTAACACCCCTCGAAAGTGGCGACAGTTTCGCAGGTCGCAGCCCCCCCCAAGAATGGCGAGGTCGAGTCTGAATCTGCGTATGACCACACTCCGCTGGGCCCCCCATTCGCCCTCGAAAGTGACGACAGTTTCGCAGGTCGCAGCCCCCCCCAGGGATGGCGAGGTCTAATGCGAGTCTGCGTATGACCCCACTCCGCTGGGCCCCCCAGCAGCCCTCGAAAGTGGCGACAGTTTCGCAGGTCGCAGCCCCCCAGGGATGGCGAGGTCGAATCTGAAGCTGCGTATGCCCCTACTCCGCTGAGCCCCCCAGCAACCTCGAAAGTGACGACACTTTCGCAGGTCGCAGCCCCCCAAGGATGGCGAGGTCGAATCTGAATCTGCGTATGACCCCACTCCGCTGGGCCCCCCAGCAGTTTCGCAGGTGGCAGCCCCCCAGGGATGGCGAGGTCGAATCTAAATCTGCGTATGACCCTACTCCGCTGTATCCCCCAGCAGCCCTCGAAAGTGGCGACAGTTTGGCAGATCGCAGCCCCCCCAAGACTGGCGAGGTCGAGTCTGAATCTGCGTATGACCACACTCCGCTGGGCCCCCCATTCGCCCTCGAAAGTGACGACAGTTTCGCAGGTCGCAGCCCCCCCCAGGGATGGCGAGGTCTAATCTGAATCTGCGTATGACCCCACTCCGCTGGGCCCCCCAGCAGCCCTCGAAAGTGGCGACAATTTTGCAGGTCGCAGCCCCCCAGGGATGGCGAGGTCGAATCTGAAACTGCGTATGCCCCTACTCCGCTGAGCCCCCCAGCAACCTCGAAAGTGACGACAATTTCGCAGGTCGCAGCCCCCCAAGGATGGCGAGGTCGAATCTGAATCTGCGTATGACCCCATTCCGCTGGGCCCCCCAGCAGTTTCGCAGGTGGCAGCCCCCCAAGGATGGCGAGGTCGAATCTAAATCTGCGTATGACCCTACTCCGCTGTATCCCCCAGCAGCCCTCGAAAGTGGCGACAGTTTGGCAGATCGCAGCCCCCCCAGGAATGGCGAGGTCGAATCTGAATCTGCGTATGACCCCACTCCGTTGGGCCCCTCAGCAGCCCTCGAAAATGGCGACACTTTCGCGGATCGCAGAAGCAAGCTGGCACGCAACAGCGAGCGAGGTAAGACGCAGGGAAGAGAGGAGAGGAGAGGAGTCGAGACCGCAGCTGCTCTATTCAAAACGAGGACCTAACGCAGGAGGGTTGGGAATCTGTTAGGATTGGGAAGTTGGGGATGTTTAAGCCTGCCGTCTCAGCCTCGTAGCGGGCTATCTCGAAGCGCGCGAATTTCTGGTCGATCCGTTCTCCCGCATGGACGCGAAAGTCGATGAGAGCCGTTCCCGAGTTAAGTTAGCGTTCCGCCTCTAAGTTCTCAAACATCGTGCTAAGGAGGAACATTATGTAAGCGGCGCCATCGGTGTGACGACCACCAATGCTAACGCCAAACTTGATGACTCCGGCGGGAACTCTCATGGCTATGGTCCGTGCGAGGCCTCCCATTCCACGCTGCATTGCTGCGGCCTGTGAAGAGGGAGTGATATTGCCTGCGGTCACGTTGATCCAGGCATGTACCTCTCGAGCGAATTCGCGGAAAAAAGGGACTTGACCGGCCCGGCCCCGGTGGGGGCCGGTGATTCTTGTGTCGTCTCCGCCACGCATATGCCCCACAGCACACCTGATAGCAGCCCGTAGAAGGCAAAATATAATAATGATAATCCAATGGCCCCGTGGTCGGGTATTCGTGGCTGGGGTCTGTGGTTTTTTGTTGTAAGCCTGCGTGGGAGTGGAGGCGGCACAATATCGTATCGCATGTTGCCATGCATGGTATCTCCAAACAAGTTTCCAAGTGGAGTAGGTGGGTGGACTTCAGGAGAGTAGTAGCGCAGGGATGTAGGACTCGAGCGAGGAGGCCTCCGCGAGAGCGGAGGTAGCACAGCAAGTCTCCTGGCAGGTGTGCGTAGTTATGTACATTCCTCCGCCCAGACCCACTGCACCCTGATGTTCCACCATGCCAGGAGTCCACCAGATAGTGCCGTGGATGGTGAGGAGTAGAGCTAGAGCTGATCACCATCTGCCAGCACCGCTACCAAGTTTGAGAGGGGGCTTGGGAGGCCCAAACAGCAGCTTCGCCCTAGGCGAAGCCCAACTCCAGCTCTGTTGTACCGTAGTAACGATAGTCCCAGACGAAGGAGGTCGTCGCGGGAGCGACGGGCCATCTCAAGCGAAGATGTTTTCGGTCTCGATGGCAAGTAGTGTGCCTCGCGATGAGGCGCAATCATATGTCGGCGTCCGGCCGCTTGAACACAAACGGCCGCAGACAAACGCTCGCTATCTCTCGCCTTTGCCCCAGCTCACTTTAGAGTCTCTGACCTGCAACTCAGGCACGGTAGCAATATTGACCGAAGGCCAATCGATCCGCCGCCCCATGTTGGCTTGCCAAAGAGGTGCCTGGTATGCTAGGTTCCAGGAGGCTCTTTGAGAACTCCCCGTGGGGCTTCGGCCGATGCCGCTGACCACCCTGTTGTTCTTCCCGCGTGAGACGCTCCCAGGAATGCCTCCAAGCCGGCTGCGATGGCCCAAGATGGCATCCAAGTTCGCCCAAGATGGCCTCCAAGACGGACCAGGAGGGTCTAAGATGCGTCCAAGCCCGCCCAAGAAGATACAAAGTACGGCCCAAGCTGGTTCCAATATGGCCCAAGACGGCCCGAAAGGCCCCGAAGATACCTCCAAGATGGCCCAACAGGTCTCCAAGAAGTCCCCCAGGGAAGCCCTAAGAGGCCAAAGCCATTCACGTGCCTTAGGTTGTTATGCCAGTCTTCCGAAGGCCTAAGACGGCCTACAAGGGCTCCAAGATCGCCCCCAGAGCGCCCGAGAGGGTTCCAAGATGTCCCCAGGACGGCCAAAGAAAACCCCAAGACGGCCAGAGGGGGGCCCAAGACGGCCCAAGAGGCCTCCAATACGCACAAGATGGCCTCCAAGACGGCCCCGAAGCGCCCCAATAGGGCCCCAAGACGGTCCAGAGAGGCCCCCAAGACCCAAGACGGCTCCCGAAGGCGTCAGGCAGCCCAGCAACGCCCTGAGACGGCAAAAGAAGCCCCGAGCTAGCCCCCAAACGCCTTCAAGATGCCGAAGGAGACCCCAAGAGGCCTCCAAGATGCTCCCAGGAAACTCCCAGGACCCCCAAGAATGCCCCAAGAGTTCTACTCCACCCCCTTCTCCTCCTCCTCTTCCTCCTCCTCCTCCTCCTCCTCCTCCTCCTCCTCCTCCTCCCCTCCTCTTCCCTTTTCCTTATTCTCTTCATTCTCCTCTTCCTCACATGTTCCCCGGAGGCTTTCAACGACTGCTGGGGGACACACATGGTCCGATAGCTTGGCCAAGCTCTAGCCCAACTGTCGGCACCTTTGGCGCCTCCAAAAAGGCAGGGAGGCGGCGGCGTTTCGCCGTAGGCACCTTCCAGCAGCGACGATCGGCCAGCGTTCAACTGAACGGGGCACAGAGCGGGGGAGATCAAGTACCCCCCGCCGTCGTTGACGTCGTCGTCGTCGCCGGCGTCGCCGCCACCGCCGTCGTCGTCGTCGTCGTCGTCGTCGTCGTCGTCGTCGTCGTCGTCGTCGTCGTCGTCGTCGTCGTCATCGTCGTCATCGTCGTCGTCGTCGTCGTCGTCGTCGTCGTCGTCGACGTCGACATCGTCGTCGTCGTCGTCGTTGTCGTCGTCGAGCTCGTCGTCTTCGTCGTGGTAGTCGTCGTCGTCGTCGTCGTAGTCGTCGTTGTCGTCGGCGTCGTGGTAGTCGTCGTCGTCGTCGTCGTCGTCGTCCTCTTCCACCTCGTCGTCATCGTCGTCGTCGTCTTCGCCGTCCTCACCGTCTTTCTCGTCCTCCTCGCCCTCGTCGACGTTCTCGTCCTCCTCCTCCTCCCTTCCCGTCGCCCCCCCCCCCCCCCGAAGGCACGGTCTCAAGCTTGTGGGAAGCCACGCCCGCGCCCCGGCCGCCTGGCGAGGTCGAGGCATGTGCTGCCCGCAGACCAGTCGCTCGCCCAGGAGCGTGTTAACTTGCTTACTGGCCAACGATTTACTCACTCACCTACTTACGTACGTATGTACATGCTTACTTATCTCTCTTTCTCTCTTTCTTTGTTTTGTTTCTCTCCCTCTCTCTCTCTCTCTGTAAATCTGCCCCCCTCCTCCCCGAGGGAATTGACAGGGGGCAGGCAAGCCTTCTCAGAAGGCGGCGGGGCTTCTCAAAAGCCTTCCAGCCTTCTCAGACATCGTCTGCATCTTCGAAGAAGCCTCGGAAGCTTCCTTAGAAGGCTGGAGGCATTCTGAGCCTTCTGAGAAGGCCCGCCCCCCCCCCCCATGCTCCTCCCCGGGCGCGCCGCCGACAGTGGACATCCCCTGGAGGTCCTTCCCCCCTCCCTGGGGGCCACCACAGCATGACGAGGGGAGGCGAAGGAGGAAGACGGCGCGATCAAGAGGGACGGGTGGGAGCAGCACGTATATACGCAAAGCATCTGGGCCCTGTACAGTGGGGGCTTCGCAGAAACGCCGCAGGACCAAGTACAGTGTACAATGCTCTGGCCGGTTCTCCGGGCGGCACGGGGAGCATACACAGATAAGTTACCGATCGGTCGGAAGAAGTGGGTAGAACAATTAAGTAGGAAGGCGTTGAAAATAGATTGGGTATCCGCCCGCCCCTTAAAGAGAACGGAAAAGGTAAAGACACTCGATCATTGAAGCAGGAGGGCACCTGAAGTAGATTGGAACCTGGGAATCCCAAACTTCCTACGTTCAACGACCGAGGGGTATAAATATGTGTCTTTATACACATAGGAATACATATATAAATAGATAAATACATACACATATGCACATATGCACATATGCACATATGCACAGATGCGCATATGCACATATGCACATACGCATATACATATGCATATGCATATACATATGCATATATACACATATATATATATATATTATACATAGATAACACACAGATACATATGTACGTTTAAACGTGTATACACTGTGTTTGGGTCGCCGTGTCTGACGAAGTGATGGACGAACATCGCATAGCACAGTGAACACGTGCCTGGCCCGCAGCGAGGCGCCCGGCGCGGCGCGGCCGAGGGCCTCCCAGCTTCTGCGCGCGCTCGCGCATGATCATGGCCACGGCCTCCTGCGGCGCCGGGCCCGGCAGTCGGCGGTGCGCTCTGCAGAGGGCCAGGGGGGGGGGGCACAAAGGTGTCTTCTTTACGAGCTTTGTAGCTCTCCTACAGCCCGAGTTACGTGCGTAAATCGACAGCACCTCTCAAGATGACTCGAACAAAACGAATAGTTTGGCAACCCAGCTCGAGTATCAAACCGAGTTCAGACCTCTGAATGGGGCTGGAGGGAACATCGCTCCGAACGGCGCCTGGAAAAAGGAAACGCGGCAAACGGGAGCATCCAGAGGGGCCCGTTCCCCAGCCCCCACCCTGGGATGACACAACCCTCCCTCGACGGACCCCCGGGAGGGCGCCACCAGCAGTGCGGCCCGGGTGGGGGATGGGAGCCACCTGGGCGCAGATCTCAACGCTCAGCACCACATGGTGTCGGACCTGCTACTAAGTCTTGCCTGGATTGCGTCGGATTCTCATCGACACGTCGTAGACATGTATCCTCCAGCCTCCAGAGCAAAGCGCGAACTCCCAACAAGCGAGCGTGCAGAACCCGCCCAAGATGCGTGGCATTACTCATGGAAGCGAGGTTCCCATAGGATCCAAGTGGCAGGTCACTCCAAGCATGGTCAGCGAACCCTCTTTAAAATGAACATGGAGTGCTATCTTCTTACTGATTCTTTCTGTACCCATATTGACCGTACCCATGTCGAGATTAACGATGGGAGTCCTGTCTCCTCAGAGGCCGAAGCCGCCAAAAAGTCTCCATCTGGATCTCTTCAAGCCTGCGCGGTTGTTGCATCGCGCGCCAGAGGCGGCCTGCTTCCTCCACCACACTGGCTGTGCGGATTTCTCGCCAACGTGCCATCAAATCAAGCATGCATGCCCCTGGATTGGACGAAGACGATGGACGGAGAAAAGACGCCACAAACATAAACTTTTGGCGCGGAGCCTGGCGGTGCCTCCGGCGCCGCCCCTGGCGCGCGGAGCGCGCCAGGGAGGGAGGTACAGCGCGGATCCAAGGAATCCGCGCGGAGCGCCAACAGTTTATGCGCATGGCCTCCCTTGTTTCTTCCTCTGCGAGGCGAGCTCTAGGAGGACGAGGAGAGAGGATACGGCAGGTTCGTGTCGTGCCGACCCCGGCGTTGGTCCCTGACACCTCGGGGATCACTCAACCCTGAACGATCGGCCATCTCAGAAACGTCCAAATCGCTCCACATCGGACGATTCTGGGTCGCCTGCGGCGTTCCACCTGGAACGCCCGCGCTGGGGTCGCCGCTGGTCGACACGACGCAAACCTACCTCGGGGATGGACATACCCCCCTTTAGTAAAACGTGGTTTAGTGAAAACGACCTGAGGTCCAAACCTGGCGGGCGAAAGCCTGGAAAATAACGGCCACGGCGCCCTCTCGAGAACCGAAAACGGACAATTCACTAATCGACGTGTCACTGTTGGGGGTTCTGTCCACCCCCGACTACCGTAAGAGGGGGGCGAAGACGAGAGGACGAGCCTTTCTTCGGGACCGCGGGAGCCGCCCGCGCGGCGCCGCGGGCGCGACCGCGCCGCCCCGGGCGGGGCGCCTACGGCCCCGCGGGGCCCCGCGCGGGCCCCGCCAGCTCCGCCAGGCGGGCGGGCGCGCTGAGGCTCTCCCGGAAGGGCCCGGCCCTCCCCGCGGCCAGCGCGTGCGCCCGCTCCTGTGGGGCGCCCGAGCTATCCGGGGTAGCTCGGGTCCGGGGTAACTCGGGCTTGGATTCCCGAAAAAGTAGGAAGGCACCAACTATACACCAGCACCGATCCTGGCCAGGATCACCCTGGGCCAGGATCGGTGTTGGTGTATAGTTGGTGCCCTCCGAAAAAAAGAGCCCGAGTTGCCCCTGACCCGAGTTACCCCTGATGATTCGGGGCTCCGATCCTGGGCCACGGGGGCGCCGAGAACACAAAAAACGATGCCCGCCGCCGAGGGCTCCCTCCCAGCCTCCCAGGGGGCCCAGGGGCACACGAAGAAGTAGACATACAAATCCCAAGCTTCCCCATACTTTCCAGTATGCAAATCCCCATGTTTTCCAGTATGTTCCGGGTTTCCGCTTCCCAGATCTTCCCAGATTTTCCTGGGAGTCGACGATTCAGTGTGTCGGTGTTTTTGTTTCCTCTCCTGATCCCTGAAGGATGGCGGTGTACAGTCGAGGCCTTGACCTAAGAAACCCAAAATAAGGAACGAGGCACCTTTTTTTCCATAAGTTAACCTTCGATTTCCTGACGAAAACATAATGAAAGCCTGAGGCAAGCTGTGAAACACTTAAGGAACACAGAGCCCCTCCCGAACGAAAAGGGTTCCTTCTTCAGGACCCCTACTGTAGGAAGTCGCGGGCTTCCAGTTGTGATTTGTTCACTGCCACCCTTCCAATGAGGCCAGGGAACCATCCCCTGGAGGGTCCGTGCGTATATTTCTGTGGCGGAGCTCCTGGCGGCCCCGACAGGAAGCTTCTCGACGAAATCGGGACGGCGGTTTTTCATAGATAATTTTCGGCTTCCTGGGGCCCTTGCCCGGCCTCGGGGCCGTCAAACAGCGCCTCGGGATGAGGAACCGATCCCGGGGAAGTGGCCTCCGACCCTCCGACGACACGATCGTTTCACAACCTCGACCCCCAGAGCTCGGGGGCGGCCAAGAGGGGGGGGCGCAAATCATGGCCGGCGACATGCGCGCGGCCCAAGGGGGGGGGCCCGGAGCGTATTGGAATCAGAAGAGCCGCGGTGAAACCTGGGGAGATCTCATGGCCCTGCCATTGTACCCTCCCCCCCTAGTCATCACCCCCCACTTGGCCGCCCCCGAGAAGTGGCTCCAGACCCCCCGACGACATGATTTTTTCACAACGTCGCCCGCCAAAGGCCTCGACCCACTCCCCAGGACTCGTTTTCCCCATCCTGCCTCGCTTTTTGAGGGTCTCGAGGCCCGGTGAGGCCCCCCCGAGGCAGAAAAGAGCGAAAGACCTCCCGTCGAGGTTTTTCATGACCCGAGGGGGTCTGGGAAGTTCGTGATCTGTTCACAACGTCGACCCCCAGAGGTCTCAAAACCCATTTCCCGGGGACCGGTTTTCCATACTGTGGGTCGTCTTTTTGAACGGCCCCCCGGGGAGCCAGGCGAGGAGGCCGGCCACTGTAAACGATACAAGCCTTGCTTTGTGTGATGTGTTGGTGACGCGAGGGGGTCTGGGTCGAGAGGTCGGGGGGCGTGTTTTTTGAACAAATCGAAACGCCAGATGTCTGGGGGCGGAGGGTGAAGGCGCGTAGGGAGACACCAGTTCATAGACACAAATCCCTGGATTCCCAATATTTCTCAACAGTTTCTGGATGTTCCCGTAACCTGCACCTCCCATGTCCAAATGTTCTGGGAATCGGCGTTTACGTGTGTCTGTGTTTTTCCCCCTCCTGACAGGTCGGGGGTTGCTGAAGGTGCCCCTGGCCCAGGCTGCCCCCAGCGTTCCGCTCCACTTCTTGAGCCCCTGGGGCCCACTGGGCCTCGTGGGGGGTGCTCTGGAGGTCGTGGTAGCCTCCCCGGAAATCCTGGGGGTACCTCTGGCCAGGGACACTTCTATCGGGGATGGACAGACCCCCCTTTAGTACAACGTGGTTTAATGAAAACGACCTGAGGCCCAAACTTGGCGGGCGAGAAGCCTGGAAAATAACGGCCGCGGCGCCCTTTCGAGAACCGAAAACGGACAATTCACTAATCGACGTGTCACTGTTGGGGGTTCTGTCCAGCCCCGATTCTAGCAACACCCGACGCGAGTGCCGCAGGAGGGGAGCGAAGGCCCCCGGACCGCTGGCGCCCTGGAAGCGCCCGGCGAATTTGGGTCCGCCGTGTTTGGCCTCCGCGGGAGCTCGCTGGGCCCCAAAGGGCTGTCACAGAACGGCTCAAGACGAATGGCCGGCCCTGGAGACGGGACCGGGACTTCTCCTCTATCCTCCTCCTCCTCCTCCTCCTCGTCCTCATCTATCCTCTTCCTCCTCCTCTATCCTCCTCTTCCTCCTCCTCCTCCTACTCCTCCTCCATTCCTTCTCCTTATTGATAACTCCCACCTGTCGCACCCCGAAGACACTTCTTAGGGCAAGCTGGGCGTTTCGCTTGAGACTTCCTCACCGTTTATCAAACTGAAGCTTAAACACTGGCAATAGTTTCACAGATGGAGTGCGCGTGGATTTAAACATGTGGCTCACGCCGTAGCGCTGCGCACATTGGTACAAAACAATTGCAAGAGTTTGACATATTGAAGGCGGGTCGTTTTCGAAATGTGGCTCTCGCCTTCGCGCCGCGCGCATTCGTTTTAAACATGCACAAAGAGTTTCACTGATTGAGGGCGGCTGGTTTTCAAATGTGGCGCTCGCCGTAGCGCTGCGCACATTCGTTTCAACATGTTGCAAGAGCTTCACGGATTGAGGGTGGGTGGCTTTCAAAATGTGGCTCTCGCCTTCGCGCCGCGCACACTCATTTTCAAACATTGCGTGACCTTAACGGATTGAAGGCGGGTCGTTCAAAATGTGTTTCATTCAGGAGTATGAGGGTGCAGCAGTTACGTTGATTCGCTGTGGTGAAGTCCCAAGAGCGGCATTATGGCACGATTCGTGATCGTCAAGACACAAAAATCAGGTTGATCCGTGGCGTCGGAATCCCGAGAACAATGTTGTGGAATGCTTCAGGGTCTTCAAACGGTTGTCTTCCAACGAGGCAGTTCCCCCAGTGGAAACGAACTGTTGTAGGGGCCTATGAAGAGGGAGCTTGGAGGGAGGGTGTACATCAACTTCATTGGTGACCCTTGGGTTTAAAGAGGTCCTCCTCCTCCCTCCTCCTCCTCCTCCTACTCCTCTATGCTTTTCCCCCTCCGTCTATCTCATCTCCTGCGTCTCGTCCACCTTCTCCTCCTCCTCCTCCTCCTCCTCCTCCTCCTCCTCCTCCTCCCCTCATGAGGGATGAGGAGGAGTACAAAGAGCGAGGAGGGATGAGAGACGCGGCGGGAGGAGGCAGGCGGAGGGCAACGACAGTGACGAGCAGACGGGGCAGGGGAGAAAGAGCAGGAGGAGCAGGAGCAAGAGGACGAGAGGAGAGTGGAGGATGGCGAGGGTGAGTAAACTAGGGAGGGGAGGGATGATGGCGATGCTGACTGTGGTGATGATGATGGTGACTGTGTTGCGGAAGGAGGATGACCTGGAGCAAGATGACGAGTCGATTCATCCTCCCTCATATCCCCCCTCTCCTCGTCCACCTGCCCCTCCCCCTCCTGGTCCACCTTCTCCCATTCATGTAGAGCCAGCCCTATGAAGAGGGGACTCGGAAAGATGGTTGATTGCAACAACGCTGATGCGTCTTAGACTGAAGCTGGTCCTCCTGCTCCTCCTCCTCCTCCTCCTCCTCCTCCTCCTCCTCCTCCTCCCTCCCCCTGCTCCTCCTCCGCCTCCTCCTCCTCCTCCGCCTCCTCCTCCTCCTCCTCCTCCTCCTCCCTCCCCCCCTCTTCATAATCCTCCTGCTCCTCGTCCCCATCCGCCTCCTCTCCCGCCTCCCCCCCCCCACGCCCCGCCCCGCCAAAGAGCTCCCGCGAGAGGCGCGGGTTGAGGGCGAGCGTGGCGCCCAGGTGCCTGTCCGGCCGACTGAAGGCAGTCCCAAGGGCGGGGGAGGTGCTGATGGGGCGTCCCTGGCCCAAAGTGTCCCTGCTCCTCCTCCTGCTCCTCCTCCTCCTCCTCCTCCTCCTCCTCCTCCTCCTCCTTCTCCCCCTCCTCCTCTCCTCCTCCCCTCCTTCTCCCTCTCCCTCCTCCTCCTCCTCCTCCTCCTATTCGCCTCTTATTAATATGTTTCTTCTTCCTCCTTCTCCCCCTCCTTCTCCTCCTTCTTCCTCCTCCTTTACCTCTCCTCCTCCTCCTCCTCCTCCTCCTCCTCCTCCTCCTCCTCCTCCTCCCCCTCCTTCTCCCTCCTCCTCCTCCTCCTCCTCCTCCTTCTTTTCTTCCTCTGGAGGCCGTCTTGGAAATGCCAGGGGCGCCTTGGGCCATGAGCCCGAACAGGCGGGCTGATGGGTCTCCGACGCCATGGCCCAGTGCCCAGTGGAGGTGGGGACCGGTCCGACGGTGCTGACTCTTCCTCTCTCCTTGGACCCCGACACACCCGTGGGCTCCAGCTCAGAGGAGGGAGAGGAGGAGGGGAGGAGGAGGAGGAGGAGGTGAGCGAACAAAAAGCAGCGTGTCTGAAGGAGGGCGGCCAGTTGAGCCAGCGGCGGCTCCCCCGCCCGATCAAAATGGTGCATATGTCCCTGGACCCCTCCACGTAAGACTCGGGTTCGGGGGACTCGGATTGGCCCGACAGGGCCATCAATGAAAATGACGAGACCCGATCTGAAACTTGACGCGAGCTCCCGCTGCAAACATCCCACGACAACTGGACCGTCAACACCCAGGACGCGTTCGTCAAAAAACGTGGGCAAACCCGAGCCACGGCTTACTCGAGTCTTACGCTTCCCCACCTGAGCGAACAAAAGCGCAGCGTGTTTGATTGCCCTCCCAGCCGAGACCCACGCCAAAATCTGAGGAGGGCCAGTTGAGCCAGCGGCGGCTCCCCCGCCCGATCAAAACGGTGTATGTGTCCCCGGACCCCTCCTGGTCTCCCTCCTGTTGGCGGCGCGCACAGGGGGGTAGGGGGAGGGGGCAAGACTTCTTAGAAGGAGGCTGCTTCTTGGAAAACGCCGGCCTTGCGTCTGCAGAAAAGGCCCGCGCCTTCTAAGAAGCAAGGGTGCACCACCATCACCCTAAGCTCCCGGCGGGGAATAGAAACTCGTCCGTCATCCTCCTCTTTCCCCGCCGCATCCTCCTCCTCCTCCTCCTCCTCCTCCTCTGAGAAGCAGGGGTGCCTCTAAGAAGCTGCCCCCCCCCCTGCGCGTGGCCGACCTTGCCCCATTCTCCGATGCGGAGCTGGCCGCGGCGAGAAGCCAGCAGGAGGCCCAAAAGACGGACGACAACTGCCAGGGTAGGGTGGGCATGTCCTCTTGCATGCGTATGTTGGGCGACAGTTCAGCAGTGTTCCAAAGGTGTTCTTAACTGGCAAAAAAAGGGAAACTCGTCCCCTGACTACTTCTGAAGACTCCTCTTGTGGATTGAGCAGGGACCGACCGTCCTGAAATTCCTAGACCCCTGCCACGAAATATTCTTAGCACCCTAAGATGTTCGAATAACAGAAACAATGTTCTTAGAACATAAGTTCAATGTGTTAAAACAGGACACTCCCAGCCAGAAATGTTCTACCCGCGGAGACCACAAAAAAAAGGTTCTTAGATCTTTGTTTGGCAGGCCTATAGGCGAGCTGGGACGCTTCGCCACTGCTTGAGTAGAGGCTTGAGTAGAGGGACGCGCCCGACTTCGTCTCAGTGTGCCCCTCGTTTTCCTGCAGGCCGTAGACAAACGCAGCGCAATTCTCGGCGATCCAAACGCGGGCCGGCGCCTCCTGAACGTCGCGAATATGCACGAAACGGGTGACATCTGCGGAGCGTTACCCGTGCACGTCGGCCTGGAGGTTCGGTTCACGGTCGCCCAGGAAGAGCTGAATAAGAAGTTGGGGTTCGTGCAAGAGCAACGGGCCACCATCTTGTCGTTCCTGTTCCACCACGAGACCGAGCGGAAGCACGAGGGGCGCGCGCCAGCCCAGCGCTTTGGCCCCGCTACCTCCCGCAAGGAATCTGGCTGCGGGCGCGCGGCTTCTGGGATTCTCCGGTTTGCCGGGAATTGCCGAGCTGCTGGCACAGGGCGCCGAAAACGCTGACGGCGACGGCGAGGCTGAGGCGTTGGTGAGAAGCTCGCTCATGTTCGAGCCAATTGACCAGGAGTTCGGATCGTGCGCCGCTCGGGGTTCCCCCTGACGCGCTCGTCGCACCTTTCCTCCACGCTGCCCCAGGGCCAAGCGTTGCGCAAGGGCGTCTCCGTCGCTGCGATGGGGATGAAGACGCTGGTCTCGCGGGCGTGCCGTGCAAGCAGAAAAGTAGTTGCGCCTCTACGCCATGCTCTCCCGCGCCACGCGCATGCGGAACATGCTGGCCCTGCGGCCGGCCGCCCGAGGCGTTCCTTGAACGCGGGCCGTCGGCGTCCCCGCGGGAGGCGCCCAAGGCGTTCGACAAGGAAACCGTGAGCTCCAGGGCTGAGGCGGAACAGCTCGGGGCAGAGCTGGGTTGCGCGCTTCCTCCCTCTTGAGCGGGGCCGCGACTAGCTCGTGCCATTTGGGGTTGTCCCGACGGCTGGCTCCCGCGCCCCAGCAGCTCGCGGGGCTGCCCCAACGGCCAGGACCGCGGGGGGGTTGCACCATCGGCTTCGCGATCCGGCCATCGCAGAACGCGCCCATGCCAGCCGTGGCGGCAACGACGCCGAGAGAAATCGACTTGCCCTGGCCACGAGGCAGGAGAGGAGCATGGGGAGAAATACGAGAAGGAAAATGGGTGAGATGGCGAGGGGGAGGAGGAGGAGGAGGAGGAGGAGGCGGAGGAGGAGGAGGAGGATGAGGAGGAGGAGGAGGAGGAGGAGGACGAGATTGAGAAAGAGGAGGGAAAAGAGTAGGAGGAGGAGGAGGAAGAGGGGGAGGATGGGAGGACGAGAAAGCGGAGGAGACGGAAGGCAAAGATGAAGGAGACGCAACAGAAGGCGGGAGGAGGGCCTCCGCAACGAGGGGGCAAACCACATAAATTCTCATGCAGGGTCCTACCGCCGGAGTACTTGTCAGGACGCTGGATGCCGGACTAAGAAGATCCCACGAATCCACGGCCCTCCTCTGGGGTGCATGCCCTCGCCAGAACTAGGTGGAGAAACCCGCCGTGGCGACCAGGGCTCTCCAGGACACGCACCAGCATCAGCATCTTCCCAGACCCCCGAAATCGTGATTTGTTGAAAACTTCGACCCCCAGAGACCTGGACCCTTTCCCCGGGACTGCTTCTTCATCCTGAACCGTTCTTTGACAGTCCCGAGGCCCGGCAAGGGCACCCCGAAACCGAAAAGAGCGAAACACCTCTCGTCATTTTTGTCGCAGCGCGAGGGGGTCTGGGCCGGCATCTTCGCCGCCCCCGTGAGGCCCGGTGGGGGGGGCTCCGCTTTCCATCGGCCCAGGTGCCAGCGGGCGCGCGCCCGTGCCGCCGCGCTCTGTGGCCGCGGTGCTCGCGGCAGCGCCGCCGGGCCCCGCGGGCCGCAGAGCCTTGGGGGCGGAGGAGGAGGAGCAGGAGGAGGAGGAGGAGGGGGAAGGAGGAGGGGGAGGAGGGAGGGAGGGAGGAGGAGGGAGGAAGGGAGGAGGAAGGAGGAGGAGGAGGAGGAGGAGGAGGAGGAGGAGGAGGAGAGGAGGAGGAGGAGGAGGAGGAGGAGGAGGAGGGAGGAGGAGGAGGAGGAGTAGGGAGGTTGATGCAACGCAGGCATGAGGGGACCCCCTGTGCTCAGTACACTTGGCTCTAAGCTCTGGACAAGAGGAAGAGCACAAAAAGAGGGAGGGAAGCACGAGGGCGCCTAGCCCTGCAGGTCGGACCAGGCCTGTAGCTCCCTTCGTGCAGCCTCGACCTGACGGGGCGATGGAGCCTGCGGTCGCTCTGGACAGAGAAAGCAGCGGGGCGGGTCCTGGTTGGCCCACGGCGCCACGCGAGCCTGCCTCCGTTCGGCTCGGATGCGCCGTGCCGCGGCGCGATTGGCCTCGATCCTGGCCCTTTGGGAGGAAGAGAGAGGAAGGAGGGGCAGGGGGCGGAGGCAGGGGCGGAGGCGGGGGAGGGGAAGGAAGAAAGGGCCAGGACGCAGCTTGCTCCTCAGGGGAGCCGAGCAGAAAATCTGCAACTCGCTGCTCTTCAGGATCCTGTTCAGAATGACCCTGGGCACGCGGGGTAGAATCCGAAACCTCTGGCCCTTCAGAGTCAGGAGAGTCGAAACGTGAAAGCTCTGGGTCCGTGCGCCTAGACACCCGGCTTGCCCTGCCTTGGACTCCTGCAAAATCGGGGGCAGGGGCAGGGGGTTCTGGCGATTCTCGCTGCATGGCAGCATAGAAAGCGATGAGTCCATCACGAATTTCTTCAGAATCCTGAGAGTGCTGAAATACTGGCTCCTCGCACGAGGAGTCTATTAGAGTGCTTATGCTCTCCGTGCGGGCCCGTCCGTGGGAGCCCGTCCGTATGTAGTGGGACAGGCGGTGGGGTCTTGATGCTCACACTGGTCGAATTCCGTGAGATTAGAACACGGGGCAGCGGCAAGCAAGGGCCTGCATGGGGCGCCACCTGAAAGACATGGGAGCCCGAGGAGCCCAAAGAGCGGGGGTTGGGTGCTCAAGCCAGCCTCCAGTGCCAGCTCTGAGGTGCTCAGCTAGAAGCCTAACTAAAGCAAATAACAACACGATATCCTAACCTGCTCAGACTGTCTCCGCGAAATCCAAGGCATACCCCAGACATGTTCCATAGACCTGAGGGGGGGAGGCCCGCCTTCGGTCCACCTGGCAGCAGACCAGGTTTCGCAAGGCGGACCTCCCCCCGAGTTAATAACTCTGTGCCACCTCACGTGCTCAATCCATTCCAGGATGGTACTTTCCCGAGACAGGTCCCCGCGTACGTTGTCAATAGCAATGTCCACGCTGAGCACGACAATTTCAATGGTAGGCTGGACAGTCGAAAACTCTATGTGCCACTGAACATCCTCCCGTCTGCGGTGTCCACAGAAGAGGTCGAGCACGAACAGCGTGCTGCGAACGATGCGGAGGGGTACGGAATCCGAAGCCACTCCAGTGTATGAACCTGGATCAAAGAGGTAGAAGGGAGGTTCACGTACTTGATCCTTTCTTGGATGCACATCCTGGAATATGGCCTGGAACTATTCTCGCTTTTCTTGTGGGATGGCAGAGTCGGATTCCAACAGAACTGCTTGTGCTTCTTGCTGGCTGAGGTCACTCACCAGCTCGTGGTTGGGCAAGCGCACACTTGCGACTCGACTTGCTGGGGCGTCCGTGCGCCATCTGCCAAATCCAGCCCGACGTTGCTCTAGCAGTCTCTGGGCTTCTTGCTCGTTCAACTGGGCAGCTTCGCTGAATGAGCACTTAGAACCACCTACAATAACTGCATGCCGATACTGATATGCTCCACAGGCCCCGTAACTTCAACCTCCACATCTCCAATACCAAGAGGCCCACAACAAAGTATCTGGGGATGGGGAAGAGCAGGAGCCGACACTATAAGCATGGAGCCGGCAGGGTAGGCGTACTGTAGGGGTTCAACCAGATGTAATTTAGGTGAGACCCTATCCACAATAATCATTTCAGAGTGACCATTGTCTAGAATATACCCAACAGCACACTTAGCAGAGTCAAACGCAAGATGAGACGTGAGAGCCGAGCGGTGGGAAAATGACTGGCAACACGTGTGACAGGTGTGCGAGTGACCCTGAATGCGTCTGATATGCTGAACCCTGGAGCGATGGTTGCGAACTATGTGTGTACGAAGTCCTCTAGCCTTAGCAAACGAAATATGACACCACATACATACCCAAGTGCGATCCTGTAAGTCTTCAAGCATGCGCGTGGGATGCTGAGGATCATCCCATGCTGGCGGAACGCCTGCATCAAGCAAGATACTGAAAATGTATTGCTCCGCAGTATGTGCCAAAATCTCACGCTGCAACTGTCTGACATGTGAAACTAGGGCGCTGCGAATGGTACGCTTCCAAGCTGAGGGAGAGCGTCTTGCCTCCTGTTCCCAGGCGTGTAGGTCGTTAGCTGGAGATGGAAGCCGATGTAGGTGCGGCAAATGTAGGCGAAGCCATTCTATATCTTCCAAAATCGTGTGTGCCCAGGACTGGCGGCAATGCTGCAGACACGCACCTAGAAGAGCAAACAGGTGATGTGGGCCAGATACGAGAAGCCTGCCAAAAAGCCGTAGCCTGCATGCCGAAAGAAGAGCCTCGAGTGGCGGACGACCAACTGCTGCCAGGACCGCTCGATTGTGTGCCGCTGATTCGTCACGTCGCGGTAGCTTGGCGATAGCCCTGTAATACCTAAGCAGACCATCCTGGAGCCCCCGATGTCGAGCGACCGTGAGGGGCCCCCACGTGCTGGCCTGGAAGAGGCGGCCTGAGCAGACCAGGGAGTCCAGAAGGACCATGGCAGCAGCATGGGCGGGGCCTTGAACTCCAGCCTGTTTGAAAACTCGGTACCGTAGGGCCTTCCAGGCAGGACAACAGCTGTTTTGCCTATGGGCAAGCTCCGGCCCCATGGACCCCGTCATGTCATGCATGGTACCCAAATGCACGTATTGCTGGACTCGATGTAGGGTAACGGTTCCCGAAGATTTAGTACATACCTGGATGGTGTTGCACATGTCCTGGACAAGAGCTCGTCTGGCGCTGCGAGCTCCAGGGCCTCTGAACTGGAATAAGAAAGCAGACTTCCCAGGCTTACAGTTAACTCTGAGCCCGTGCATGTTGAAGGCCTCGATAACGGTGGCCGCCACGAAGGGAGCTTGGAACAGCAGCTTCTTGGCAGGACCTGCGAAACTGAAATGGGCGTCGTCAAAAAATGCGCCCTCCATGGAGTGGCAAGTGTGCACGCAGCCGGCATCGCCCTTGCCAGCGTAAGCCGCTAGTGAAGAGACAGAGCACGTAGGTAGGCGAAGCTCAACTCCAAATCCCAATAGATTAGCTTGAGCTCGTTGCATAACTTTAGCCATGATAAAGTTATAAACTATGTCCCCTAGCTGTTGCCCAGGACCAGAGCCCAAGTAAGGAAAAGCAGCTCCTTCCCCGTCAGGAACATAAAACCAGGACCCGTCATATGCGTCCGAAATCTGAGCCCGCCTCAAGGGAGAAACCCCAGCAGCTTCTAGGATAGGAGTCTGTAGCTTGATGAAGTCCCCTAACTCCTGGGTGGTGTCTGGTGGTAAGCCGCACGCGCATAGTAGCTGTACGAGGGACTGATCGTCACATGCCGTGCGGAAGACTATCTCTCTCACTGCCTTGTAAAAAGCCTGCACTGCGTCAATGAAAAGGATGAGCACGCTGTGGCCTCTGGCAGCAGCCATTTGTTGAAATGCTCGCAACTCCAGGGCAGAGAAATCCGTGCCTCTGCCTGGGAGACCGCCAAACTGCCGATCTCCTGCTGTGGCCAGTAGATTCCCCACGACATCAGATCGAGTGATTGCTCGAAACCTTCTACCTATCTGCGACGACCCAAGGATAGAGCGGTAGTTACTAACCATGGAGGGGGCCCCAGCTTTGAATAAACTCCAATAGTAACCTCCTTTCCATTGAACCGGTTCTCGGACCCGTACCGTGCTCTTGACCAGGAGAGGATGAAACAACTTCAAGATAGCAACCGAAAACTTCTTGATAACCTCCCCCGTGATACCGTCAGGGCCAGCAGCGGAAGCTTTGGCGGCAGTAAAAGACTGCTGCGTAGAACATAACGTAGGCAGGTCGCCAAGCGACATGCTGAGGTCGTGCGTGACGCCCCTCGGTAACTCTGGGAGCGCAGACAAAAACCAGTGTAGAACGCTCGCTGGAATGACAGGTGCTGCTTCTTCGCCGCTGAAGTGCTGCAGCCACCTGGTGGCAACTTCTACATGTGTACGTAGTGGCTGGCCTGCTGGGTTGAAAAGAATAGGGAGAGGCCTGGCACGTTGCTTTCTCCTGGAACAAGCTCCCATGGCCTTCAGCTTGGCGAAGGCCTCCTTGAAGTCCTTCCTGGACCAAGCCGAGGCAACCTGGGTGGCTAATTATTCTGCGTGTGCCTTGGCATCAGCCGCAGCACTGATATTGACCAAGACAGCGTGGACCACTAGGGCCATAACCCGAGCAGCCCCACAGAGGCCGGAAAGCCTGATACAGTAATCCCAGCACCTCTGGAGCCCATAGGTGGAGAACCCAGGAAGGACCCATTGGTGTTCTTCTAGAACATGCGGGGGGATCTCGTCCAAGAAGCTGCCACTGTGCCTCTCGTAGAGCCTGAAGAAGGCCATGCTGTCACTCGGGTCGCAAGCGTGCCTAGACCTTTTGCTGGAGTGATGCCAACGTCCAGGAAGACGCCCAAGATGACAACAAAGACCCACCAATGCAGGTCGCACTAAGGTAGTAGTAGACGAACATATGAAGCCCCAAGAGTGCCATAGTGCGCCCATGGAGCGCTGCGAGAAGGTGAGGATGCCCCGTCGACGACACACCCGTTCTCCACGTAGTGGAGCCGCCCAAGCGTAGAAAAGAAGCGCCACTTGCATGTTCAGGCATGCTTTGCTGGCAGAACGGAGGCTGCGTAGCTGTGCCGTGCGCTCATCCATGAGCTCCAGGGTGTGAGTAGTGATCCAGGATTGCCTTGGCTGCCTACCTCCTCGAGTCTTTCGAACTGGAAATGCGGCTTCGAGAGACGAGCGTAGGTGAGATGTCAGGTGCTCGCAATGCTGCGATGGCCCGACCGCAAAAAGCACTTGAGTACAGCCAGCCAGGCTGCTCTCGAACATGCTGACTGCCTCCGGGTCTTGAAACTTGGCAGGGTCGCATTTGACCCTGCGTGTGCTCTGCGCATTGATGGGCGGCTGAGTGCACGGGGGGATCAGCTGAGCTGCAACCACTTAGTGATCCACAATAGAAATCGTAAGATCGACATCGGTGACCACTTCTTGCTGCAAAGCCTTGGAACCGAAGGAGCAAGCTATGTAGTCAAGGCGACGTCCGCCGTATAGCCCATTGGGTTTAGGAGGGAACCAAGTAGCAGTAGTAGCGGACCTGGACTCCATAAGCGTAGCAGGTAACCAGAGGCGGGGGGCCCGTAAGAAATCGTGGAAGAGCTCCCCAGACTCGTTTTGCACTTCAGGGGCGATAGGGCCCAAGAGCTCTGATTGATCAGTACCCACTCTAGCACTAGCGTCTAGAAGCCCGATAATCTCGACTCCAGGTGTACGAAGCCCCTTGACCAGCTCCCAAAGCCCCTGCCGCCATAGACGTCGATCAGCCACTGGCCATTTGCTGCGTGGAGCGTGAGCTACGAGAGCATCAACGGCAAAAGGCCCACAACGCAAAGCAACGTAGAGGTACCGAGGAGCAGCAGCAAGTACTCTGCAGTGCTTAGCCTGAAGCTTAGAACCCGGGCACACCTCTTCATTTGTGTTGACCCAAAGGGAGCACCCATACCTTTTGTTGGCGTCAGCCCCCGAATGAGTAATATGATGAGGCGCGACGCTGGACGCGCCAAAGCGGGGAAATCTCGTCTCGACAGTGCCCACGAGCCAAAACCTCTGGCGCGCAAAAGAAGTGCTGAGCTGCTTCATGCGACCTGACAGGTAGAGGCCTGCCGCTCTGACCTTTTTGGAAAGACGTGCTTGTCGGGGGTCGAGCGAGAGGACGTTGGCGGCAGCCACCCACAGAGGATAAGAAACGTCAGCTTGAAACTCGTCAGCGCTGTAATCCTTGGCGGAGAAATGGAGTAGTTGAGAGAGAGAGAGAGAGAGAGAGAGAGAGAGAGAGAGAGAGAGAGAGAGCGTCTGCCTTCACCCCCGAAGACTCTTCAAGCTCAGGCATGGCTTCGCCGGCTGCAAGCGGGCACTGCGCCTGCACGCGCGGCGGCTCGAAGTGGAGCCAGAGCCATGCGAGCTCCTGATGTTGAGCAAGACATGCTCGCCACGGGCAATCTGGCATGGGTATACTGCCCTTGCCAGTTGATACTAGAGTAGCGATGGTGTCGACCATTTCGTTCCAGGGATCTGATGAATGCCCTCCTACATGATGCCAGGAAACCTTATGAGCAAAGTAGCTGGAAACCTTGACCAGGCTGTCCAGGAGAGACCGTTGCTTAGCTAATGATGGCCCAAGAGCTCCTCCTCTAGCAATACGTAATACTTCAGCATTGTCACAGTAGAACTCAATGGCAAGTTCCCTGGATAAGCTGGAAAACTGGGACTGCAGGAACCACGCAAGGACCCATTGAGCGCCCAATATCTCGGAGGCCAGAGAGAGATGGTGGATGGGGAACTCCTCGAAGTCGAAAAGACCGCCCTCGAAGCCCAAGAACGCAGTCTGGCCCTGGATGCCCCGAGCCAGGATGGCAAAGGCCCAAGCGGGACTTCCCTTTTTGCTGCCTCCCGAGCCGTCCGTGTACACTTGCAGAGCCTCCAGGGGCCCAAGAGCCTCCCTGGGACACATGTTTGGGAGGGCCTGGATGGTAGATGAGTGCCAGTACTTGGCCCAATACCAGCAACAATGATTGAGTGGTCTTGGCCATGTAGCGAAGAGCTGCTGCCGAACACTCCCAACATCTGGCATAGGACTATTGGCACAACCTCGAACTGAGGCGGTGGTGTTTTGCCCCGAACTGCGCTGAGGTGGGGATGATGATTGGATCCCGTCTCCACCTGCATCCTCGAGAGGACGTAGCGCAGGCGGGGCTAGCGAAAAACTGCTGCAGCTGCTTCGTCTGCTGCTGCCTGCTGGATCGGTGTGTCGAACTGCTGCATCAACTGGTCGCCCTCCTTGAGCGGCGCGTCCAGCATGGGGGAGGCGTCCTCGTCGTGTGGTAGACAAAGTGCCGTTGCTGGTGGCATCTCTGCACCTGGGTCCGCCTGGGAGATGGACCTCGCGTTCACCTTGGTGCACGGCGATGCTGCAAGTGCTTCTGCAAGTTGACGCTGACCAGGCTGCCTTGCTGCCATCTCGAGCTGTCGAATGGCCGCTGAGACCTTGCCGCCTGGACCACCTGCTGGCTTGATCACACCGCCCTTGCCGATGTGAGTGGTGGGTGCTCTTGCTGTCGCCGGCGTCGCTGGCGTGGGTGATCTGCCCGTAGCCGCAATGGCGTTGACTGGCTGAGTCGCAGCCATTCCCGTCTCTGGGGAGGTCGGGAGAGGCTGCGCGACAGTGAGCTTGGAGATGGCCTGCTGCATCAGCGCCATGTTGTTGGCGAGAGAGCCGATAAATGCCTGGAGCGATGCTTGGTTGGCTTGGAGTTGAGCCAGCACCTGAGGTTGACAACTCTGACTCTGAACCGAACTCGCTTCTCCGATATCCTCTGGGGTAGTGGCAAAAGAGACTGACTTCACGGCTTCCAATTGTGCGGCTTCTGTTGCTGCTTGAAGCTCGAACGAATCCAAAAGGGCGGTGGCCGAGTTGAGGTCCGAAGAGATTGCCTCCCGCTGCCGTTGAGCTGCCAGTAGTCGTACTTCTGCTTCCCGTTCTGCTTGTTGTGCGTCCTCGAGACGACGTGCCGCTCTCGCAATGTAGGCCTTCTGGTTGGCGATGCGATCCTTCGTCTCGTAGGAGTAGATGTGCATGAAATTGAGGGCCGCCAGCTCCACGCACATGTCGTTGAGCTGATCCTGCGGCACACCCAGCGCCCGACGGGCCTGTAGTGACTTCTCCACGGCTGCGATGGCCTCCTTCAACTTCTTGCGGTGGGCCTCTCTCGCGACGTGCTCCGTCGGGGGTTCCACCCACAACTTGTGCTGCTTGGCCTCCTCGTAGGTGGCAACACGTGGTGGCTGGTGCTCGTCCTGAGTCGGCTTGACCTCTGTGGACGACTGAGTGTCGTAGGAAGCTGGCGTCTCGGACTCTGATGCTGATGGGCGCGGTCGCGATGCCGAACGAGTGCGACGCGCGCCCCTTGGCCAGCACACCGAGCACCAGGTCGCTGATGACTTTTGCTTGGAACCACAGCGAGAGCAGAACCAAGACTCGTGCCACGGCGCCATGCTGCTGTGGCGCTCGTCTAGAATGCGCCTGGCGCTGTCTATGCGGAGGAGCGTTCGTGCTGCCGAACGCCGCTCTCTGGCCCGTCTGTGCCAGGCCGGTTCTGAATGTTGACGGCTCCCACGAACCGTCTTGTCACTGAATGCGTGCGCGTGCACGGCTAGCCCGCGGGATATGGCGGCACGGGCCAGCGCGTCTGACTGCCGGTCCCAAGAGGCTCGCTGCTACCTGGTAGCAGCTCCCAAAGCCTCGAACCGGGACGGCAGCTGAGGAGGGAGGAGGGAGGAGGGAGGAAGAGGAAGAGGTCGGTATCCACGACCTCGCGGGCCGAGCCCCTGGGCCGCGCCCCGGCGGAAATGGGGCGTGTTTCCCAACCTTGGCGGCGCGTAGAGGGGGGCAGGGGGAAGGGGACGGGCTTCTTAGGAGCACCCCTGCTTCTTAGAAGGCCCCGGGCCTTCCGTCTACAGAGAAGGCCAGCGCCTTCCAAGGAGCAGGGGTGCTTCTAAGAAGCCTTCCCCCCTCCCCCGACCCCCCTCTGCGCGTGGCCGACAGCCGTCTTGTGGAATTGGGTCCTCGTTTTCACGAGACAGCGACCCGCGTCCTCCTTCCTCATCCTCCCTCCTCTCATCCGTGCCCTCCGCCTGCCCCTGCTTCGGCACACCCCTCACACGCTTCGTGCCCCCTGAGGGGGCTCCACTGGAGGCTCCGACGGCAAAGTCTCCATGGCGCACCCGCACCCGACCTGGCACACCCCCCACACGTCTCGTGGCCCCATACAGAGCTCCGCCGAAAGCTCCAACGGCAGGGTCCGCACTGCGCACCCGCACTGGAATCGGACCACCCCTCACACGCTTCGTGGCCCCCAAAAGCGAGCTCCGCCAAAGACCCCGACGGCAAGGCCCGCACGGCGTACCCGCACCCGATTCGGCACACCCGTCACACGTTTCGTGGCACCATGCGGAGGTCCACCCAAGGGCCCAGCGGTAGGGTCCGCATGGCGTACTTGCGCCCGAGTCGCCACACCCCTCACACGTCTCGTGGCCCTATAGGAAGTTCCAGCGAAGGCCCCAGCGGCAGGGTCCGCATGGTGTACCTCCACCCGATTCGGCACACCTCTCACACGCATCGTGGCCCCATAGGGAGCTCCACCCAGGGCCCCACCGTCAGGGTCTGCATGCGTACTTGCACTCGAGTCGGCACACCCCTGACACGCTTCGTGCCCCCCATGGCGCACCCGCACAGGATCCAGCACACCCCTCACACGCTTCGTGGCCCCACAGGGAGCCCCACCGAAGGCCCCAGCGGTAGGGCCCGCATGGCCAGCCCGCACCCGATTCGGCAACCCCCTCACACGCTTCGCTGCGCCGGGCGGGCAGGGACGCAGCGCACAACGGAAACAGGGGAGGAGAACGAGCTGGGAAAGAAACGGGCAGGACAACGGCTGCGCTCGGGGTCCGGGCCAAGCAAAACACCCCCCCGCGAGCCCGTGCCTGCTGTTCCTTTCCCATGAATTCCGCAACCCTCGTGCTGGCACACCTCCTCCATCCCACCTGCCTCGCGATGCTCGCAGCTGCGTGTCGTTGGGCCCATCGGCAAGCCAATTCTTCGCGGATGCCCCGCGCGGAACGTAATTATCCGTCCGACCGCCCATCCGCAGGATCGCGCCCTGTAACGGGGGATATGGCGACCCCAACCCCCGACTTTGAAGGATTTTCGACTGGACCAAAAAATTTGGGCCCAACCCTGGCATATACACTGGGGGGGCGTCCATCCCCGATAGGGGTGCGTCCGACCAACCCCCCCGGGGGTGTATCCCAGAGCTCCACCCCCGTGTCTGAACGGCCACACTTTTCGGGCGGAGCTCGGGGACAAGGGGGAGAGACAAAATCGCCTGCGACCCTGGGAACCCAGACCGCGAGGCGCGGGTACGGACTTGTCTGCCGCTCGCGGGAGCCGGCGGACGAGGGCGCGGACGCGGCGCCGCAGCTGCAGGGCCCGCGGGGCGCCCTGCGGCAGCCTGGCGGCCTCCTGCGGCGTGGAGCCCCCCAAGCGCTCTTGCCGGGTCGGGGGGTCTTCCACCACCGAGGGGGTCGAGCCTCGGGGGCTTCGGCAAGCGGCGGTGATCGATACAGGGAGATAAAAAGGAAGCGAAAGGTGGCACGAGCATGCCAACTCGGAGGTCCGCGCTGCTTTCGTGGATCTGCGCTGGACCTCCCTCCCTGGCGCGCTCCGCGCGCCAGGGGCGGCGCCAGAGGCGCCGCCGGGGGGCCCCAGCGCCGATCCGAGAAATCCGAGCGGACCTCCGAATTTTGACGTTTATGTCATTGTTGTTCCCCTATCATACAGTACGGCCTCGAACACAAGGAACCTTCCACAAGAAGCCCAACCCCGAGACCCCAAAACGCCCCTTGATTTCTTCGGTGTGGGAGCGTCACGCCTTCCAGAGCAGCACCATCGAAACCCAAGAAACCCAGGGCACCCTGGAGGCAGGCAGGGTGTGTCTTGGCATGGGCTCTTATGCACTTGGCCCCACCCCAGAGCCCGAAGATATCCACACCACATCCGCCGCCTTCCGAGGCCCCCAGAGCTCGATTACCAAAGCGGCGGCCATGGACAAATCCCCGCCTCGGATGCTTAGTCGCCGTCGTCGTCGCAAACCTCGTCGTCGTCGTCGTCGTTCCAAATTGGCCCGAGGGGGGGGTCCAGCTAGCAGGGCGTGGTGCAATTTGGGCATGAAGCTGGATCGGCGTTTAAATGGCAAGGATCGGGGGGTACTGGCACACAGGGGGAAACGTCTCATCCGCGAGGCCTGTCGAGTCTCGCCGTCTCTCGGCTGTCCAAATGTATGGCCTCGCGCCGCGGACGGCCCGCGCGCGTCGCTGGAATGCCCTCGGGGCACGCAGCGCGCGTCGCGAACCCTCCACTGCGCTCTGCCTCCAAGTACTATCCGACACCCGCGCGTTCTGCCTGGCGCCTGGCGCCACGCCCCTTCTCTGCCACCCGATGCCTGACCCCGCGCTGCGGAGACCCCGCGCGCGTCGCTAAAACTCCTTCTGGGCGACCAGCGCGCGTCATGGGGAGTTCGCGGGGTGTGCCGAATTAAATGCAGGTGCACCATGCGGACTCTGCCGCTGGGGCCTTCGGTGGAGCCCGCTACGGGGCCATACATCGTGTGATGGGTATACCGAATCGGGTGCAGGTACGCCATGCGGGCTCCGCCGCTGCAAGTGTCAATGCGGCTCCCTATGGGGCCACGAAGCTTGTGTGGGGTGTATCGTGTCGGTTGAAGGTACGCCATGCGGACCCTGCCGCTAAGGCCTTCGGTGTCGGTGGAGCTCCCTGCGGGGCCACGAAACGTGTGAAGTGGGGTGCAGAATCGGGCGCAAGTACGCTGTGCAGAACTTGCTGCTGAAGCATTCGGGTGAACTCCATTTGGGACCGCGAAGCGTGTGAGAGTTGCGCCGGATCGGGCGCAAATGCGCCATGCGAACCCTGCCGCTGGGGCCTTCGGTGGAGCTTCCCGTGGGACCACGATACGCGTGAGCGGTGTGCCCGATCGGGTGCGGGTGCGCCATGCGGACCCTGCCGTTGGGCCCTTCCGTGGAACTTCCTATGGGGCCACAGCTCCTGGACGAGTTGTGCCGAATCGGGTGCGGGTACGCCATGCAGACCCTGCCGCTGGGGCCTTCGGTAGAACTCGCTTTGGGACCACAAAACGTGTGAGGAATGCATCGGAGCAGGTGCGGGTGCGCCATGCAGACCCTGCCGCTGGGGCTTTCGGTGGAGCTCCCTACGGGGCCACGAAATGTGTGAGGGGGCGCCGATTCGGCGTTGGGTACGTACGCCATGCAGACCCTGCCGCTGGGGCCTTCGGTTTATTTCCCGTCGGGGTCACGGAACGTGTGAAGGGGGCGCCGAATCGGGTGCGGGTACGCCATGCGGACCCTGCCGCTGGGGCCTTCGGTGGAGCTGCCTATGGGGCCACGACTCGTGGAAGAAGTGTGCCGAATCAGGTGCGAGTGCGCCATGCGGACCCTGCCGCTGAGGCCTTCGATAGAGCTCCCTATGGGGCCACGACCCGTGTGGTGTGCCGAATCGGGTGCGGGTACGCATGATGGTGATGAGATGAAGGCACATGCAGGGCAGAAGCAGGGATCGGAGGAGGGAGGAGGGAGGAGGAAGAGGGAGGAAGGAGGGGGAGGAGGAGAGGGAGGAAGAGGAGGAGGGGGAGGAGGAGGGAGGAGGAGGAAGAAGAAGGAGGAGGTGGTAGAGGGGGAGGAGGAGGTGGAGGATGAGGATGAGGGAGAAGAAGGGGGAGGAGGAGAGGAAGGAGGGAAGAAGGGGAGGAGGAGGAGGAAGGAGCAAGGACGCGGGGCGCTTGCTTTCTCGTCAAAACGAGGACCCAACACCACCGGATGGCTGGGACAGAACCAGGACGGCCAGGGTCTGGACAGGGCGGGGCCCGCGGGGGGCTCTGAGGGAAAGCCGGAGGTCCACGGAGAGCGGGGAGACCCACCGCCCCGGCTCAACAGCCTGCATCGGCGTAGCCGCTCGGATTCGAACCCCTGGGCGGGTGCGTGTGGGGGGCCTCGGAGTCGAGCTGGAGGTCCATGGAGCACCAGAGGTCAAACAACACCCAGCCCTCAGAAGCGAGCTGGAGGTCCATGGAGCACCATAGGTCCAGCAAACCCCGCTTTGGACGTGAGGAACACATGGTCTGTGAACAGGTGCCACCTCCGAGACGTTTCGGCTTCAGACGGCCTCAGGAAGGCTCCCGAGAACCACGATGAAGCCCCCATTGGGCGTCAAATCCTGTTGCCCAAGACTGCCCAGAGCATTCCCCCCGACGGCCCAAGCTCGCCCCCAAGAGAGCTCCACGGCTCGATCTGACGGCTCCTTAACGCCCGACGCTCCAAACACCCAAGCCCCGCGTGCGCATCCGCAAACACCCACGATGGAATGCGACAGCCATGGCTGCAACACGCCGGTGACATCGTACCGATGCGTTCCCGGGAACTCCAATCGAAACCTGGGCGAGGGCTGCTAAAACCGTGGCTGCTAAAACGGCCCTCCCGAAAGAAAAAAAACTTCCCAGAATGAGGCGCGGCACGCGAAACAATCAACAGGCTTCTTCCCGGAGACAACTTCCCGGAGGTCGATTATAGCAGCCCGGATTTAGCAGCCCTTGCCCGGCTTCCGATCCAACATGGCTTCACTGAGCCTGCTCGGGAGAGGTTTGCACAGCAGTGGTGCGTGCACATCGATGGTGCGCTGGCCCTGTGACGGGCTTCGCCACATGCGAGAGCACACAACCTACACGGACGTGCACGCTCAGGTGCCCGTGTGCAAAAGCGTATACACTTGGTGAATGTGGTGGAGTCTGTCCGTATGTCTCAGCAGGACTCAAGCTCTGCTCATGTCCTACTCGTGAGACTCCCAACCGCGAACACCACTTGCACCAAGGGCACTCCGGGCTCCTGGATCAGAGGCTGTGTCAACTGAGGGGCGGACGCGGTGCTGTCGACGCGCAAGCACCCGTTGCTGCCCCCGCTGGCCTCGCCGCAGTCCTTCAGCATGAGCACGGCCGCGACCATGATGCCGGGGAGTCAGACCATGGCGTCTGCCTCCACCTCACCCCCCGCAGCTGGGCCCATAACGCCTCCGCGTTTCTTCCCCTTTCTTCCCCTCCCCGGCCCTCTGCGCTGGGAGGTGGGGCAAATGCTCTCGCGTCGACTCCCCTGATAGGATTCAACCGCTGGTGCGAGTGGAGCGCCAGGCTGATAAACGGGTGGAACGACCAATCCCAGTCGCAGAAGCGCTCGCTCATGAACGTGCGGTCGACCCTGAAGAACTGGACGATCATGTATGGATACATGACAAGCAAGCGAATAACACCGCTTGTAGCACCGAGAACGAAATTCAAGATCGTGAGCGTTGGGAATACCAAAGCCCACACCCCATATCGAACAATAGTTCCATCGTCTTTCACCACGTGCTTAGGAATGCAGACCATGAAAATAAATCGCCGCGTGACATACAGAAGAGCGTATAACACCAAATCCACCGGCCCCTGCTCGGCATGCGAAGCTATCTATACTTGGTGTGCTCCCTTCACCAACATGCTTCCACGCGCACATGCAAGCGCACACGCAAACGTACATACACACCGGTAGATACATGCATGCATGAGCACGCGCCCTCACACGCGAGCCCATGCTTGGGAGCGCTGGCGCCCGTATCCCAGCACAGAGGCTACACGTGTGCTTTGCGTTGACCCAGATCGCCGAAGATGGCCCGAAAGTGTCCCAGCACGCTCCCAAGAGGCTACAAGATTTCACCAGAGACCAAAGCGCCGGTCCACCGTCGCCCAAGAAACACCCACGGTAGCCCCCTAGCATCAAAGTCCCCAAGAAGGCCCAAGATAGCACACCAAGCTCCAATATTGCTCCTGTGGCCGGGGAGCCTCAAGGTTGCACCAGCAAAGCTCCAATAGCAGACGACCCTTCAATGTTTTCAGCCCGATTGCCCCCCAAACCGAAGGGAGGGTGGGGTCGTCGGCAGTGGTGAAGCCTAGTTGATAACTCCAGAAGGAGAAAACAAAGCTCCAGAAACTCTCCAAGCTCAACAATAGAAATATATTCGTGAGCAGCGCCGTGATGGACACAACGGCCAGCAAAGCGTTACCAATCAGAGCCCCCGAAGAATACGTAGACCACTCTGCCTGAAACACGCCGAGGCCATGCATTCTTATCAAAGCTGCACCTTTGAAAGGCTTCCTCCGTGCCAGCTTCCGGAACAGGTGGCGATAACCCTGCACAGTGACGCGCAGAAGCCACAGGACATACACTGTGGCGCAGGCAAGCGCCGAGTAGAAGCAGCAGGCCAAGCGCGTATGCGAGAGGCCGTCCAGTGGAAGTTCTTTACCTGCCCGAGAGGGAGGAGGACGAGGAGCGCCAGGACCCATGGGAGAGGATGAGGAGGAGGAGGGGGAGGAGGAGGAGAAGGATGGTAAGAAGATGGAGGTGAAAGGGAGGAGGAGGACGAGGAGGAGTTCAGTTCAGTTCAGCTCTCAAGCCCTTCGAGACCGTCTGTGACTGTTGGTGAAAGCCCTGGCTCGGGCTGGGGCCACAAAGACATTGCTCTGCCCCTGTCGTGCGTTCACCATGTGAAGCTACCATGCTGCTGCACGCTCGACCTGCTGCGAATCCCATCAGCCTTTTAGGGCGTTGGTGGTCTAGGGTGTTTTGTCTTCCATCTGCCCCCCTTCCCCTGCGAAGAAGGGTTTATCACTGTTCCTTATTAACAAACACCGCCTTCCCCACCCGGCCAGCGGCCAACCCGGAACCATGCCGACTCCATAGGGCCCGCCCCCCACCATCCCTGTCAACAAAACAATATGAACCGAACTCTTCCTGCACTTGGAGCATGCGCGGCCAACCCGATGCGCCCCCCCCACCATCCCTCTCAAAAAAGCAATGCAAAGTACACTTTAGGACAAAGTCTTGAGTCATGGTCGTGAGGCCCACGAGCACTTTGTATTGTTCTTTGACACGGGCGGCGGGGGTGTCAGCATATTCCCTGCTGCGCGCAGGGCTACCATCCCTGACAAAAACCATACAGCATGCATCATGCGGCCAAATCTGGAATGCGCGCGGCCATCCCGCGATCCCTGTGAAATGGTGTTTGACAGTGACGGCGGGGGTGGTGACGCGTGGCCTGCTGTGCGCAGGACCACCAGACACAATGATGGGCATTGGCTTTCGATACGGATGGCGGGGGCCGACATGTTTCCCGATGTGTGCTGTCCCGTGCGCAGGCGCACCTGACGCATTCTGCACGTGCCCCGAACGTGGCGCACCTGACGCGGCTGGAGTGTGCGGCACACCTGGCGCACTCGGAGCACATGGCGCATCTGGCGCACCAGGCGTGCCTGGCACGCTCGGGCCCCAGGGGTGCCTGTCGCGAGTGGCGCCCCTGGCGCACCTCGCCCACGCGTCGCGCTCCTGGGGTCGGCTTTGGTCCCCAGTAGCTGTCCATCCAAAGACGAGCGCTGAACATGCTCAGGCTCGGGTAATACTTATGTGTTGGGAGGGCGGGTGGGAGTTAGCTAGACGGCTTGCGGGCGGGTAGGTAGCTTGAGCCCTCCCCCTACTCCCTCCCCTGGACCTGGACGGGGCCGGTCGCGAAGTGCCCGAGCGTCCAAAATAGCCTCGGCGAGGAAGCCAAAATCATTGATTTGTCCAAAAGGTTTTGGCCCCATTTTGGCCTCTTGGGGGGGGCACCACAAATTAAAGCTCCCCTCTTGCTTGGTCGATGTCCTCCAAGATGGCCCAAAGATGGTCCCCCAGGCTCCCAAGGGCGCTTCAAGAAAGCCTTAAGAGGTGCCCAGGAGGCCCCAAGAGGCCCCCAAGAGGCCCCCAGGATGCCCCCAAGAGGTTCGCAAGAGACCCCCAAGAGGCCCCAAGAGGCCACCCAGAGGCACCCAAGAAACCCCAAGAGGCCTCGGAGAGAATGCTGCCAAGCTCATTGATTTTACTATGGCGGTTGGCCCTCATTTGGGCCTCCTGGGGGGCGACACTGATTAAGACGGCCCCAAGAGCTCCTGGGAGAGCCCAATATGACCTCCAAGATGGCTCGAGATATCCCAATCTGCCTCAAGATGGCTCGCAAGATGCTCCAAGAGGCCCCGAGACCGCTCCAAGACGGCGCCAAGTGGCCAACGGGCCCCGAAGAGGGCAAAATCCTTGCACCCCCCTGGGGTAATCAATGTTTGTTGCTGCCTCGCCTTTTCGCTTCCCATGACCATCCGAGGCCTCAAGATGGCTCCAAGAGGGTCCAAGAGAGGCTTAAGAGAGCCTCAGAACGGCCCCAAGAGCGCGCAAGAGCGCCCCCAGAGGCGACGTTTCTGGCTCCCGAGGGGCAGCGCTAATTGATTCTCCCCTCTTGTTTGATCGATGTCCTCCAAGATGGCCCCAAGAGCGCTCCCAAGGCTCCCGCGAGCGCCTCACGAGGGCCCCAAGAGGCGCCCAGGAGGCCCCAAGAGGCGCCCAAGAGGCCTTCAAGAGGGCCCCAAGAGACTCCCAAGATGCCCCAAGAGGCACCTCGAGACGCTCCAAGAGGCCCCCGGGACCGTCAAGAGGACCCCAAGATGCAAAGACGCAAGAAACGCTCAAGAGAGCCCCAAGACGGCCCCAAGAGCGCCCAAGGGTGTCCCAAGAGCGCTCCAAGAGGGGCCCTTCATCTGCGTGCTGCCCACTTCACTGATCGAGGCAAATCCTTCGGGCGTCATCTCTGGATGAACTGGTGGGGTTACGCGAAGCGTCTCGGACTCGATTGCTGCGAGGCGGGAGACGACCGACACGACGACGACGGGGACCCAGGAACCGAGGAGGAGAGAGAGAGAGAGAGAGAGAGCGAGAGAGAGAGAGAGCGAGGAGAGAGAGAGAGAGAGAGAGCGAGAGAGGAGAGAGAGAGAGAGAGAGAGAGCGAGAGAGCGAGAGAGAGAGGGCGAGAGAGAGAGAGAGAGCGAGAGAGAGAGAGAGAGAGAGCGAGAGAGAGAGAGAGCGTGAGAACGCAGCGGCAGAAGGCAGGCGGCGCGCAGCAGGCCGCTTGGCCTACGCAGAGGCCCCGCGCGGGGGCGTGGCCGAGGGCGGCCACGCAAGGGCGGGGGGGGGGGGGGGGAAACTGCAGGTACCGAGGCAACTGTTCCCCTCTGACCTCTCCTGGTGCGCGCTCGGGCGAGGATGTCGAGGCGAATCCAGCCGTGGCGACGGGGGAGGGGCATCGGCATCGGTACTCGCTGCTCCTCCGAGGAGGGGGAGGGGGGAGGTCCCCTGCCTGCCCACTCGAAGATGGGCGCCAGCGGCTGGAGCATGCTCACCACGACGGCCTCTCGGTGGCGCGCCCAAGGGGGGAAGGCAGAAGGGCGGGCCTTCCCATCAGGCTCCGAAGGCCTCTGGCCTCCGCAGAGGTTCGGGGGTTGCTGAAGGTGCCCCTGGCCCGAGCTGCCCCCAGCTTTTTCGCCCAAGTTTGGCGCCCCTGGGGCCCTCTGGGCCTCGTGGCAGGTGCTCTGGAGGCCGTGAGGGCCTCCTTGGAAATCCTGGGGGCACCCCAGGCCAGGGGCACCTCCAGCAACACCCGAGAGGTTCCAGGAGCCTTCTCCGAAGACAGGCGCGGCATCCCAGCAGGCCGCAGGGCGCCTGAGGAGCCCCGCTGCCGCCTGCGAGGGCCTGCCCCCTCTCACTTCCCAGACTTCCGCCGCTTGAGAAAAACACGTCGTCTTCGTCGTCGTCGTCGTCGTCGTCGTCGTCGTCGTCGGAGGAGGAGGAGGAGGAGGAGGAGGAGGAGGAGGAGGAGGAGGAGGAGCGGGGAGGAGGAGGAGGGAGGAGGAAGAAGAGGAAGGAGAAGGAGGAGGAGGAGGAGGAGCGGGAAGGAGGAGGGGGGAGGAGGAGGAGGAGGAGGAGGGAGGAGGAGGAGGAGGAGGAGGAGGAGGAGGAGGAGGAGAAGGAGGAGGAGGAGGAGGAGGAGGAGGAGGAGGAGGAGGAGGAGGAGGAGGAGGAGGAGGAGGAGGAGGAGGAGGAGGAGGAGGAGGAGGAGGAGGAGGAGGAGGAGGAGGAGGAGGAGGGAGGAGGAGGAGGAGGAGGAGGAGCGGGGAGGAGGAGGAGCGGGGAGGAGGAGGAGGAGGAGGAGGAGGAGGAGGAGGAGGAGGAGGAGGAGGAGGAGATCCGGGTCCTTCCCTCGGCGCGCCGCCGAGCCTCGATGCCCGACACGGTCTTGTGGGCCATGGCCCCCAGAGAGAGCACGGTGACGGCGGTCCAGGCCCCGACCGTCGCCACGGGCACGAGCAAGGCCGAAGGCGCAGGAATCGGGAGCTCGGGCTCGGGACGGCCCTCCAGTGGCCTCCAGGAGAGATCGACTACACGCAAGGGTGACCCTGGGTAGGAGTGGCCTTTGGTGTTCGGCTTTTGGGGGGCCGCGGGGGGACCAAACACGAGCGCGCAAGACGCTGCTACCGCATCGCGTTCGGCGAGCGGGGGACCCCATTGGACCCGCACCAAAGGTCACTCCGGCGAAAAGTCACTCTTACGTCTCGTCGAAGAGAGGAGGGGCAGGGAGGAGAGGGAAGGAGGGAACGGAGAGGCAGGGAGGAGAGGCAGGGAGGAGAGGGAAGGAGGGGCAGGGAGGAGAGGGAAGGAGGGGCAGGGAGGAGGGGCAGGGAGGAGAGGGAGGAAAGGGGGGAGGGACACGCCACGGTCAGGAACCTCTGGATACCGTGTCGCGGCGGCGGCCCCGGCGACACGCCATACCTTGCGAGCGGATAGCGTGCCGCTCCGCTCGCGGGCGGGGGGGTCGATAAACGCTCGGGACCTCGATGCTGGAGGACTGGGAGGAAAAGGACTAGCGCGCCGCGCCGAACCGTGTCGCGCTGAAGCTTGGTGGGCCAGAGCCGGCGGGGCGACACGCTAACCCAAACTTCCCGACCGTAGGTGCGCTCGTGCAGCATCTGGTGTCCTGCCCCTCCCACCCATCCAGTCCCGTTGACGCGGGTCATGGCGGACATGGGACTCCAAAGAGGACGCCGTCGTGTTATGCGCACTCGGAAAAGAGGGAAGCTGCGTACGTTGGAGGAGGAGGTGGCGGATCAGCAGATGAGCAGGAGGATCAGCAGGAGGAAAAAGAGGAGGAGAAGGAGGAGGAGGAAGAGGAGGAGGAGGAGGAGGAAGGATGAGGACGAGGATGAACAGCATCAGCAGGAGCTGGAGTGGAAGGAGCGGGAGGAAGGAACTGGGGCGACAACGATGAAAAGGACTCGGATCCCGAAAGGTGGCCCGCGCTGGGGCGAGGCCGCCATTCTGAACGACGGATTCGAAAATAAGGCCCACGCTGCGGGGGGCACCATTTTGAAACAACGAAAACTATTGGGCTTCAGAAAGCCAAACAGAGAACCAGTGTTGAACATTCTGCTCGAACATCTTCCAGGCAGAGTCAGGGGAGCGAGGAGAGTACTTTCATAGTGTGCAAGTGTGGAGGTGAGAAGGAGGGGGATGCCGACGAAGGGCAATGACCGAGGGAGGGTACGCAGACGGAAAGGCGTCCGTCACGCGCAAAGCCAACGGGGACATGCAAGCGGACAAAGACCCCTCGCTCCCGGGCCCAGCGCTCGCTCGGCGCCGACCCCCATGCCCACCCGATGAGGTCACGTCGGGGGACAGCGCGCAAGCGCAGGCCCGAGCTGAAAGGAAGCGAGCTCGAGCGGGGGGAGAGGACTCACTTTCACCCCGCTCGAGCTCCCTTTCCCCCCCCGCTCGAGCTCCCCCCGCTCGAGTACCATGTCGTCTGAAGGGCGCTCCAACGCTGATCCGAGGAATCCGCTCGGACCTCCGAGGTTCTATGTCTGTGTCGCCGTCTGGTTCCCTACGATGGGCCCCCATGAGGATTTGGAGACGAATTAATTCGGGGCCCTAAGGAGTGGTTGGCTTCCAGGAAGCCAACCCCTCCGACATGATCCCAAGACCCCCAGGAGATCCCCAGGATGCCCCAGCGGCACCCAGAAGGTGCCCCAGTCGTCGTCTATGTTCGCGCTCCGCAAGGAGCACCAAACATTTGTGTCATGCCGCTCGTTCCTCCTCCGATGGGGGCGCCGATGGGGCTGCCTGCGGCGGCGGCGCCGCGCATACTCCAGGCACTCCCGCCGGAAGCGCAGCCCCGCGGGCTCGAAGGCGGCGCCGCGCGCGCCGCACGCGTGCGCGGCCCTCGGGGGAGGGCGCCAGCGGTAATTACACCCACACCGTCCCTCCTCCTCCTCCTCCTCCTCCTCCTCCTCCTCCGCCTCCTCCTCCTCGTCCCTCCTCCTCCTCTCCCTCCCCCTCCTCCTCCGCCTCCTCCTCCGCCTCCTCCGCCTCCTCCTCCTCCTCCTCCTCCGCCTCATCCTCCTCGTCCCTCCTCCTCCTCCATCATCATCATCAGCATCATCATCAGCATCATCAGCATCATCATCAGCATATCAGCATCATCATCATCATCATCATCATCATCAGCATCATCATCAGCATCATCAACATCATCATAATCCTCATCCTCATCCTCATCCTCATCCGCGTCCTCCTCATCACGCTTCCTCTCCTTCTCCTCCTCCTCCTCCTCCTCCTCCTCCTCCTCCTCCCCCTCTGCCTCCGCTTCCTCCTCCTCCTCCTCCTCCTCTGGCCAGGCTCTGAGACGAGGCCAGCACAAGGATCGAATCGGACGAAGATAAAATCAGAACCTCTGAGACCTGCCGGCTCTGGAGGATGGGTCGGGCACCGCGGCCTTCCTGAGAGCGTTCAGGAACTCGGGGGGCGAGAAGGTACCAATACTGCTACTCTCTCCGGACCTCTCCCAGGGTGCGTTCTGACCAGAACTTCGAGGCGACTCCAGCGGTGGCGACGAGGGCCTCCCAGGAGGCCCAAAAAGTGGAAAACGACGGAAGCGTCCCTCTTCTGGGGAACGCTCTGATAGCGCGTTCTGGAGCGCCTAGGAACGGATTGATCCTTGTCCTCGGCCCGCCCGACAGCTCAAACTGGGCCCAGGATCGGTGTACGGCAGATTCGTGTTGTGTCGACCCTCTTGGCCTTGGTTCCTGACACCGCGGGGATCGTTCAGCCTTGAACGATCGACTTTGAAAGATCGGCCGTTTCGGAAACCTCAATCGTTGAACATCGGCCGGTTCTGGGTCGCCGGCGGCGTTCAACGCTGAACGCCGGCGGCGGTGTCGCCACCGGTCGACGCGACGCGAACCTGCCATACACGCCCTCCCGGCTTGGGCAGGAAGGCATCCATATGTGATCGCGGGCTCCGGGCCCACGGGCCCCCCCCCCCAGATGGGATGGGTCCCAGGGTCCTCGGGCCCCACCCCCGAGATGGGATGGGGGGGGAGGAGTAGGAGGAGGAGCAGGAGGAGGAGGAGGACGAGGAGGAGGAGGGGGAGGGGGAGGAGGGGGAGGAGGAGGAGTAGGAGGAGGAAGAGGAGGAGGAGGTGGAGGACGACGACGACGACGGCGATGACTACGACGACGACGACGACGACGACGACGACGACGACGACGACGACGACGATGACTACGACGACGACGACGACGACGACGACGACGACGACGACGACGACGACGACGACGACGACGACACCGACAACGACGACACCGACAACGACGACGATGACAACGACGACGACGACACCGACAACGACGACGACGACGGCACCACCAGCGTCGGCGACGACGTCGAGCACCAGAGCTGTCAACATGACGCCAATGCCAGCCACACGCCGCACCCACACCGCACCCACAGGGGGGGAGGGAGGGGGGGAGGAGGACCATGGCGTCACCCCGCACACACACACCCACAGCAACACACACACCCACACCACATCCACAGGGGGGGGGGGAGCCACCACGCCACGCCCACGCCCACAGGGGGGGGGGGCCATCGCGCGGGGGGGGGGTGGGGGGGCGATGGCATTAGCATTGGGGGGGGGGGCCCAAACCCTCGACATACATACATACATACATACATACATACATGCATGCATGCTGCATGCATGCATGCATGCATGCATGCATACATACATACATACAATACATAATACATACATACATATACATACATCCCATGCATGCATGCATGATACATACATACATACATACATACACATACATACATACATACATACATACATACATACATACATACATACATACATACATACATACATACATACATACATACATACACTCACATACATACATACATACATACATACATACATACATACATACATACATACATACATACATGCATGCATGCATACATACATACATACATACATACATACATACATACATACATGCATACATCCATACATACATACATGCATGCATGCATGCATGCATACATACATACATACATACATACACATATATATACATATATATACACACACGCCGATCCTGGGCCCCCGGCTGGCCTGGCCAGGATCGGTCGGTGCAGGTGCATGCGGCCATCGTGCTGCCAGACGGAGGGCGGAGCAAAGGAACGAAGGCGCTCTCCTGGCTCGGCCTCGAGCAGGCCCCCGACCTAGGAATCTGAGGAGCGGCCTGAGAACCAGGGCCCCTCCCCTGCGCCCGAAGTGATCCTCATGTCAGTGTCTTGACTGTAGTTGGCACCCTCCGACTAGGAACTGGGAGGAGCGGCACCGCCACCACCAGCAGGGACCACCAGCGGGAGGAGCCAGGGCGGGTCCCCCTGGTGCTGTGGGCCCCCCCTCTCGCTCGAGACCCCTCATCCCCAGTTCGGGAGGCATCGTGGACATACAGGCTGGAGGTGGCACCACTGGTGGTGGTGGTGGTGGTGGTGGGGGTGGTGATGTCGCTTATCCTTCGCCCAGTCCGACCTCGAGGTGGCCAGCACCAGCAGCGCCAGGAACAGGCAGAGGATGACCTGCGCGGGAGCCCCCAAAGCCCCTGCGGCGCCACCGGGCACGGCGCGGCCGGCTCTCCCGCTCCCCCCCCGTGTGGTCACCAGTGGAAGGGGGGGGCCATACGGCAGGCTCGTGGCGTGACGGCCCTGGCGCTGGCTTCAAACACCGCGCATCGTGCAGCCCTGAACGATCGGCGGCTTCCCGAGCGCCAGACCGCCACGCTGGCCGATCTCTGGCCCGCTGGCGGCGCTTCGGACGTCCGCGGCGCGCTCGCCGACGCGCTGCCACTTTTTTTCCGTGCGCCTTCTGTGCCCGCGGTGGCAGCCTAGGGGCCGTTTAGGGTTAGGTCGGGCATGTCCTCGTACCGGCGGATTTTGGAAGAAAAATGAGAAAGAGTCAAGCAAGACTTGAGCATAGTCAGAACTCATCGAAACGTCGTCCCCAGACTGTGTGTAGACTATTTTTGGGTACGCTTCCTGCAGAGGGCTGCTTTCCTGCGATCCTCGATCCCCCCACGTTTACTGCTCCCCCCGCTGCCGCCCGCCCGACGCTCACCCCAATGTTTTCTGTTTTGTGTTTCGGCTCCCACAACCCCCAACGTCGCCGCGGGGAGCATCATCCGGGCGAACGCTAACATTGATGACGGACACTCCGAGTTTCTTAATAAGCGTCGGGGAGGCGTCACCCCCGCCGACGGCGCCACGTCGAAGCCCGTCGCGGGCAGCCACCGCACGCCGAAGGCGCTCCGACCCCCGCCGCGGCGCGACGACGAGGGGGGATACCCCCCACGCTTATGAAGAAACCCAGAACACGTGAATCTGGCGCGCGGGCGGCATATACACAGATCGGGAAAGGTCCATCCAGAACCGTGCGGCCCGTGCCGCCCCATTTGGCAGCGGTGCGCGCCGACCCTGCGCGGAAGCGAGACCCGTCGCCGCTCCGCGCGTCTGAGTCCACGCTTGGAATCTCGCGAATCACTGGCAGCATCGGGGGCCGGGGGAGATCCTCCGTGCCCCCCCGCCACACGACGGCGCCCCTGGCAGGGCCTGGGGCGCGGTCCCCTCTGCCTGGAGCGGCGGCGGCGCACCCGCGGGGGTCGAGACTTCCGGGCACCCTGGACGGCTCCACCTGCGATCCCCAGATCTGGGCTCTCACTCGCTCGCAGGCCAGACGCCGTCCGCCGCGTGGGCAGGAGCACGGGTGCAGACGCGGCGCCGGCTGAATAGAGAAAGAAAAGGAGGGGGGAGGAGGGGGAGGAGGAGGAGGAGGAGGAGGAGGAGGAGGAGGAGGAGGAGGAGGAGGAGGAGGAGGAGGAGAAGGAGAGGAGAGGAGGAGGAGGAGGACGAGGAGGAGGAGGAGGAGGAAGTGGAAGTGGAGGAGGAGGAGGGGGAGGAGGGAGGAGGGGGAGGAGGAGGAGGAGGAGGAGGAGGAGGAGGAGGAATGGGGAGGAGGAGGAGGATGGGGAGGAGGAGGAGGAGGAGGAGGAGGAGGAGGAGGAGGAGGCCCCATCGACCACCCCTAGCGCGCTCATGAACGTGTCCTCCTCCAGCCCCGTGGCGGGGAGGTACCTCAGGACGGATGCGTCGCTGGTGATGGGCCTGTTCTCCACCACCACTACCACCATAAGCTGGAGGGGGGGAAGGCGGAGGAGGACGAAGAGGATGAGGAGGAGAAGGAGGAGGAGGAGGAGGACCCCCTCCCCCTCCAACTTATGGTGGTGGTGGTGGAAAACAAGCCCATCAGCTGGTGAGCCACTGAAGCACGAAGAACACCAAAAAGGCCAGCGACAGCAGCGTTGCTGCCACGGGCGGGCTGCCCTGCGACCCCAGGAGAATCGGCACGGT
Organism: Prorocentrum cordatum; assembly: GCA_963575745.1. Classification (NCBI taxonomy): domain Eukaryota; class Dinophyceae; order Prorocentrales; family Prorocentraceae; genus Prorocentrum; species Prorocentrum cordatum. The sequence continues at coordinate 723,055 of CAUYUJ010003336.1, forward strand.
CGTGGTGGTGCCGAGGAAGCACACCATCAACTGGGCAAGGTAGAGCATAAACGGGTTGTTCGTGAACTGACCCGCGAGGAAGTGCTGCACCAACAGCATGCTGACCAGGCTGGCAATCGTGAACGCGATCGCGCCCTCCCAGGGAGAGTGCACGTCCATGGAAAACAGGTCGAACGGCTGTTTCCCCAGACAGCCTATCACAACAGCAGCCACCATCAAACCCATGGCGATGACCGGCTCGAGAAGCCGCCACCAAGTCCCCAGGCACGCAGCGGAGTGATGTCAAGCCTGTCTTGCGAGCACCTCCCCCCCGAGGCTCCCTCGCCTCTCCCCATCGCGTCCCCTCCCCGGCGTCCGGACGCTTCTCTAGAGGTCGTCAGCGCCTCCAAGATGCCCGAGGTGAATTCCAAGAAGGCTTAAGAGGGCCAGTGGCCGCCAAACCTTGCCTCAAGATCGAGGATCCCTCCAAGAGTTCTCCAAGAGGCACTCCGGAGTGCTGTCACGAGGTCCCCGAAAAAGCAAAATATAGTTAGCCTGGCGAAGGACCCAACCATATTCAATTGTGAATACCCTCGTTAGATGCACCGCATTCGGAGGAGCTCTTATATGGCCACGGAACGTGTGATGGGCGTGCCAAAATTTGTCCGGTGGGCGCATGCGAAAGCAGCCACTGGGGCCGTCGGTGGAGCTCCCTATGGGGCCACGAAACGCGAGAGGGGTGTGCCGAAATAGGAGCGGTGGGCGCATGCGCACGCAACCATTGGGGCATGGTACCGCGAAACGTGTGAGGGGTACGCCGAAATGGGTGCGGTGGGCGTATGCGAACGCAGCCACTGGCGCCTTCGGTGGAGCTCCATTTGGGGCCTTCGGTGGAGCTCTCTACCGGGCCACGAAGCGTATGAGAGGTGTGCGCCGAAATGGGTGTGCGTGACGCATCATGCGGGCGGTGGCACTCGGTCCTTCGGTGGAGCTCCCTGTGGGGCCACGAAACGTGTGAGGAGTGTGCCGAAATGGGTGTGCGTGACGCATGCGAGCGGTGGCACTGGGGCCTTCAGTGGAGAACCCTAGGGGGCCACGTAACGTGTGAGGGGTGTGCCGAAATGGGTTTGCGTGACGCATGCAGGCGGTGGCACTGGGGCCTTCGGTGGAGCTCCCTATGGGACCCCGAAATGTGTAAGGGGTGTGCCGAAATGGGTGTGCGTGACGCATGAGGGCGGTGGTACTCAGACCTTAGGTGTAGCTCCCTGTAGGACCACGAAACGTGTGAGGGTGTGTGCCGAAATGGTTGTGCGTGACGCATGCGGGCGGTGGCACTGGGACCTTCGGTGGAGCTCCCTGTGGGGCCACGAAGCGTGTCAGGGGGTGTGCGCCGAAATGGGTGTGCGTGACGCATGCGGGCGGTAGCACTGCGGCCTTCGGTGGAGCTCCCTGTGGGGCCACGAAACGTGTGAGGGATGTGCCGAAATGGGTGTGCGTGACGCATGCGGGAGGTAGCACTGCGGCCTTCGGTGGAGCTCCCGGTAGGGCCACGAAACGTGTGAGGGGTGTGCCGAAATGGGTGTGCGTGACGCATGCAGGCGGTGGCACTGGGGCCTTCGGTGGAGCTCCCTATGGGACCCCGAAACGTGTAAGGGGTGTGCCGAAATGGGTGTGCGTGGCGCATGCGGCGGTGCAGGGAGGAGGGAAGGAGGAAGGAAGGAAGCAGGGAACGCAGGGACCGTCTCTTCAAAACGAGGACCCAGCACCACACGTTGGGAAGAAACGAGGTGGTCGGTGTTCAACCTCTCACCCGTCACAAGAGGCCGCAGTAGGCTCCGAGGCGCCGAGAAAATTGTCAGAGCGGCCCCAAGATGACCCGAAGACAGCGCGAAGATCCCCAAATATTGCACAAGACCGCCCCAAGACGGCCCATGACCACTAACAAGCGGCTTCAAGACCATTCGCTAACCGGCTCCGAGACCCTCCCGACCTCCCCCGAGGCCTCCCCAGAAGGCTGCAAGATATGCCAAGATAGCCCGAAGACGCCGCCATCAAGCCCATACGAGGGCCAAAAAGGCTCCCAAGGACTCCTCCAGAAGGCTGGCTGCAGGCAGGTCCAGCCCCGTCGATGCCACATGGTCGGGCCCTCTGAGCTATCAGGGGTCAGCTGTCACCTGTGTCTCCGGGAAGGCGGGCCCCTTCTATCCTCCGACTCTTCGAGATCCGGGGACGGGGAGCGTCACGCGGTAGAGGCCCTCCGTGTCGTGAGGAGGACGCTCAACACTGCACGTCAAGGTCGTTGCGAGCCTGCAGAAGAGCATGCCGCATGCTACGGCCCTCTGGAACCGGGGGGCGAGAGCAGTCACATGCCCAACCATCATGGGCGATTCTCGAAAGAAGGCTGTGCGCCTTGACCGGTTGCGGAACTCGCTGAAAGCCAGAGAATATTCGACATCGTGTGCTTGTGTTCTCCGTCCGCATGGTGCTCTGGCCGAGACTCAGAACGTTGAGGCGGCGGCCACAGGCCTATAAACGGCGGCCGTACACTAGGGAACACGGTAGTACTGACCTCGAGTTCGCCCAACAATTATACCCTAACGAAACTTGTGCTGCGGGTTCCATCTCATCCTGATCCCGGCAGGGGTCCTAGAACGAGAAGGCACGGGTAAGGGAACGCAGCAAAAATGAGCAACAAACTCGGAGCACGAAGACAAACGAAACCCAGGCCCCCGCCCCACACGGGGTGCCCTCAGGCTCTTGCCAGCCCTGGCGCTCTGTGCTCACGCGGGTGTAAGCCAGGATCGAGGCCAGGACAAAGGGGGTGACAGGGAAGGCGAGGGGACGGACGAGGCTTCGAGGTGACTGGACGGGGCAGATCCGGGGCCCCAAGGGGGAGGAAAAGACCGGCCAGGAGCGAGCAACCCGGAGCCTCGACGCCGTGATGCTTGCTGCAGCGTGCGCCCCCAAAGGCCTATAGACCCTGACCCCCGGGAACAGGCGCTTTCAAGCCCGAACACTTTTTCGAGGGCCCCGGGGCCCGGCAAGGGCCCATGCGGGGGCCGAAAGCCCCCAAAAGATTCCACCTGGGTGTTTCTCGTCGCCAAGGGGTCTGGAACCGTGTAGGGAGGAACCGAACTTATACACCGACGCTTTGTTTCCAGTCCCGCACTGAGATTCGCACAAGAAAGCGGATTCTGGTGTATACGGCATCCTGGTGTATACATGTTTTACTGTTTCCCCAGGAAGACGGGGAAAAAGTATACACCACACCACCCCGACGTCGTCCCCGACCCTCAAAAAGGTCCTGGGATTGAAAAACCGGCCGCCACTGGTAATGTAAATGCTCCAGTCCCACCAGCCCTCTGGGCGTAGGTGGTTTAGGAAGTTTCCTCTTCCACCCCTCCTTCTTCCCCTTCGGGGAGGGGTTTACCCCTCCCCCTACCCCCTCCCCTGGACCGGAGCGTCCAAGATGGCCTCGGCGAGGAAGCCCAAATCATTGATGTTACGAAGGTTTTGGCCCCATTTTAGCCTCCTGGGGGGGCGACGCTAATTAAGGACCCCCCTTCTTGGATCGATCTCCTTCGAGATGGCCCCAAGAAGCGCCCAGGAGGCCCCAAGAGGTCCCAATATGGCCCCAATATGGCCCCAAGAGGCCCCCAGGAGGCCCCCAAAAGACCCCCAAGAGGCCCCAAGAGACCCCCAAGAGGCCCCAAGAGGCTCCCCGAGATACGCAAGAGGCCCCCAGGACCGCCAAGAGGCCCTTAAGACGGCCCAAGAGGCCCCCAAGCTCGCCATTGTCCTCCTCCTCCTCCTCTTGTTCTTCCTCCTCCCTCCTCCCCCTCGCTCTCCTCCTCCTCCTCCTCCTCCTCCTCCTCCTCCTCCTTTTCCTTCTCCTCCTTCTCGTCCTCCACGTCCTCGCCCTCCTCCATCTCCTCCTCATCTTCCTCCTCCTCCTCCTCCCCCTCCTCCTCCTGCTCCTCCTCCTGCTCCTCTTCTTCCTCCTCCTACTCCGACGACGACGACGACGCCTACATTCTCCCCCTCTTGGGGTATATGGCGGCTTACCCTGCCCTTTGTTCTTCTGCATGCTCCCCCGCTTCCCTCATCACCTCCACTCCCCTGGGGCTCATTTCTGGACGGGCTGGTGGGGATACGCGAAGCGTTTCGAATTTCCGATGTAGGGCCAGCACCACCCCCTTCCCAGACTTCTCCCGCGGTGCGCTCTGACCAGAACTTCGCGGCAAATCCGGCCGTGGCGACGAGATCTCCCAGGGAGGCCCAGAAGGCAAGGGACGCGGCGAATGGAGCTTCTCGCAGCGCCAGACACAGGGTGAGACAAGCAAAACACGACAAGGATGCGAAACAAGCAAGGAGCCTGCCTCGAACAGTTGGCAGAGAGCGCCGTGGGATGGAAAACGACGGCACCACCTTGCGTCGCATCGGTACCTCATCCTCCTCTGACTAACTGAATGGATCGCCCCCGTGCGGGGACAGCACGCGACCACATCTCTTCGAAGACACACCTTGGGGGGCGTCCTGCGCATGCCATCAATCGTCAGAACACCCCAGCCAGCTTCTTGGTGCTGGCTGTGTGTGGTCGATGAGGCGCCCCAGGACGGCCAAATCGACCACAACCACAACCCAAGCGCTCACGTCGGGGCCGGCGGGTTCATCCCCGAGGGCCCCCCCCCGAGCCATCAAATCAGTTGTGGTTGTGGTTCTCTCTCTTGTGCCCCGACCCCCTCGAGCCTGCTGCCCCGTCCACCGCGGACCGCGCCGCGGCCAGGGAGCGCCCCAGCCGCTCCAGCTGCTCCAGCTGCCTCAACGACAACTCCTGCTGCTCGGCCGCCTCCGGAGGGTGGCGCTCCCCAGATCGGAAGCTCGACGACGGGCGGCAGAGAAACGGGGGTGGGGGGGGGGGAGAAACGTCCCTCTTTCCTCCTCCATCCTCCACTCCCTCATCCTTTTCCTCCCTCCCTCCCTCCCGCCTCCCTCCCCTTCCTTCTCAAGCAGACGTCGTTCTAGCTTTCCGCTACCTTTCGTGATCGGTTGCTCGCAGTCATGCTTCTCGCCTTCACGTGGCGCTGGGGGGGACGCGAAGGCGGCTGGACTGGAGGTGGATTCAGCTTTTCTCCGCGACATGAACAGGCGAAGTGGTGTCGATATATTTCCGGTGGCGGTATGCACGGCTTCGGTGCCCGCTTGCGAGTTAGCGCTGCAGCGGAAGCTCCTTCTTCCCATGTTCTACGTGCATGGGAGGCCTCTGAGATCGAAACTACCAGGCTGGAGCGACATGCAGGGCCTAGCCTGAGGCACCTCAGAGTGATGACGCAAGCCAGAGATGTGTTCCAGTTGTACGAGGACGCGATTTTGATGCAGACTCCGAGAGTAGTGATCATTTCAATCTTGGGCTCGTTGCTGCAGAAGTGTACGGGACATATGTTTGACAATGTCGAGAAGATGCTCGTGTACGACTGTATGGCGCTTGAGGCTATACTTGGGCAACTTCTTCATACGACTGCGGTCTCCATCAGTCGGCGTACGGCACAGCTGTGCATGTGGCATCTGTGGGACAAATGCCAGGGTATTGCCGCAAAACTTGCAATCACGGACCTGACGAACCGTTTCTTAATCTTCAGGGTGGATATGATATGGCTGCGAAGGTGAGTAAAGGCGACCCTCAGGTTGTGGGCAAGGACGGTGTGCTTAATCTGGCCAATGTGTGCACTGCAACGACGCTCAATGGATAGAAGATCCCCTTTCACGGCGGAGTGGGACGGGTCGCTAGCCCACGCGCGCGCTCTCAATGTCCTTGCCTACGCGTGCCCGAAGGACACTCCAGCTAAACAAGTAGCTACCGAGGATGAGCCCGTCAGCTTGCGTTTTCTGGGGGGTTCACGGGGGCGCGCGATGACTTCCACGAGTTCGCGAAGGACCACAGGGTCAACCTGATCATTGGAGGAGTTGCTGCGTAACAATGAAAGAGCCCGCGTTGGACAGATGACGGAGTTGCGCCATGTGTTCTCCAGCCGCATGCTAACCTCAACACGGCCGCGATGTGGACATTCGCACCAAGGGTGCGTACGAGGTCGCCAAGCAGCAGTCGTCCCGGCAGCGGCACGATTATTGGCGGACCCGTGGTTCGAGGTAGATGTACAATTCCAAAAGAGGTGGGCGGCGCCGTCCACGGAGCATCTAGCACATCTACTGCGGAGCTGCATCATCGGACGCATCATGATCTCGGCCTGGCGGCAACGGGGGATGGTGGGAGCCTGGTTGTGCATGTACCCACCCGCCCTTTGCGTATGGGTGTAACTTTTTTCTGGTGGAGTGGGCTGCAACTGTCATTCACTCGGTTCAGTGTCTCTGTGGACATGTCGCTAATTCGCGCTGGCCGTGTGCGGCTGATTATTGACACGGGTACGTTGTTCAGCTGGAGTGTATATGCTGTTGCACTGCTGGTGCGTTCCTGCTTCACTGGCGGGCTTCCTTGTAGGCGTGAAGAACTGAAGTTCGCAACGGATGCTGCAACGATGCTGTTTGCGTAGGTGATGATCCCGCTTCGGAGCTGTTATGCTGCGCTTTGCAAAATTTGGTCACCTTCGGTTCACATTGGCTGTATCGATCTGCTGCAAGCTTACGTGTCTCCCCGGGTTCCCCTTTTCCTTGCGCTTTGTCTTCGGGTTCATCTTCTCCGTGGGCAAGCGCAGGGGTGGCTTGCATAAGTCTATGTTTTATAAAAACGAAAAAGGTCACGCTGGGTTATTTAGGTTCCCTGTCGAGAAGGTGGGCGAGAGACCTCGGGCAGTGTGAAAGTGCGCGGCAGCACCAACTATCAGCCTGATGTGGGAAGCACCCATCTGCCTCGCGGCGCCCCTGGAGCACGCACAGGCAGCGCTTCACCAGCACTCGCACTCACAGGAGGGGCAGCGGCGCGAGAGAGCAGTCGAGACCTCGGCTGGCCTTCGGAGGACCACGCATCAGCAATTTGTCTGTGGCGGCGGGCAGTGACGCGCAATCTAGCCTCAAAGACCTGCTGGGGCGTGCCACGGGCAGACGCACGCCTGGCATTATGAGCCGCCAGGAACGCATCAAGGCACGCAGCGCGTTTCAAGCAGGCGGGCACGGAATCACAGTGGAGGAGGAGGCAAGAGTGGAACCAGTTGGGGCTCACGGGTCCTTCAGAGACACAGAGTTGATCACCAAGCCATTTATACATAATCGAACACAACCTCGGACAATGGGAATAATGACGCAGAGAATCAAGATCTTCACCCTCCATCCTTCCATCACACCCAAAGCGGCAGCCAGCAGGAGCGGAGTGGAAACGCGCTGAGGTACAAAAGGCTCCAGTCAGAACTCGAACCGGTGCAATGCCAATATACATGGAGCTCGCTTTGCACACTTTCTTAACCATACTACACATGCGAGCGATCTGCTGGGCAGTGACAGACTTACAAAAATAATGAGCACGCCGTAAAAGAGTATCCCGAACAGGTTCAGAATCTTCGAGAGCCCGAATACGCTTGTACAACTTACCCTGGATCGATTTTGGATTCCACCTCAGGAGCGTCGGTTTAAGGCCAGAAAACTTGTCCCAGAGCAACCGCATATGCCCAAGAAAATAGGAGGGGTTCCAACCACGGCGCCAGCGATAAGGGATGTGCTCAAGGTCATCGCGGGTCCTCTCAAGCTCCTCAAAGACGCCAGGAAAGTCGGGGCATTTGAGCATAAAGCGAAGGGCAGCGGCTTGTGCGACAGCGCTAATCTCAACGAACTCGATCCCAAAGCCAATCGCCTTCAGCTTGGTGGCAATGTTATAAGAGATGGCGTTGTGAGGCCCCGAAGTCACCAACATTACACTTTCCCGAAACTTGTGAACCAGAAGCAGATCCGGAGGATAAAGTTGAAAACGAAACAGCAACTTCGAAACGCACATCACCTGGAAAGCCATGGCCGACCTCGCAATGCCCAGTCCCAACAGCCGAGTTTGGTGCACCCGAGCCAGGAACCCAGGAAGGATAGACTGCCAGACGTGCAAGTGGGCCTCGGGACCGATCGGGAAGCCAAGATACACAGCCCAGGAGAGGACTTGAATTTCACAGAAGGGTGCGCCAAAGCTCTTTAAGACCTCTCGAAGGCGCTGATGATCGGTCGTGCCACATAAAATCAACTGGCACTTCTTGAAATTCAGCTGTAAATTCGCAATCTTAGCAAGCAGCACCAGGCCGTGCAGCGCAGGGCTCAGATCGGTGAGGACGTTCACCAGGCCAAACAAGAAGTCATCTGCGTATGCTAAGTTCAAGTCGATAAATCGCGAGCATCGGTGACGTAGCCATCGCAGGAGGGGGTCGACGGCCATTACGAATAGGTACATTGACGCTGGACAACCTTGTTTTACCCCCGACTCCAAAGCTATAAGATCAAAATGGCGACCATTGAGGCAGATGACCCCCTTGTTATCAGCATACATCATTTCGAAAAAGCGTATAACATAATAGTTAATGCCCATGCACTGGAACACAAAGAAAAGCCAGCACTGCGCCAGGGACGGGAAAGCGGACGCGAAGTCCGTCAGGAACAGAGATGGGTGAGGAGCATCGCGTAGGTGCTGAGCAAGGCCCCATCCCTCCGCCCTGATAACATTAGATATCATCGCCCTCCCTTTCACCAATTTTTGCTCGCTCCCTATCAGGTGCATGGTGTTAGAGACCACAGGCGTGATAAAGGCGCTCGCGAGGATTTTCACATCGGTGCTGCTCATGCTGAGGGGACGGGTGCACGAGGGGGAGCGAACCAGGCCGTCAGCAGCATTATCCTTCGGGCCCGTGCCCTTCGGAAGAAAAACCATCAAGCTCAACCTCATGTCTTCGGGTAGTTGAGTGACGCTATCTGTGAAGAGGAGAAGATAACAGGAGTACAGTAGCCGGGAGGCCTCATGATGTTTCCAGGCAGAGTAGGGTATCCCATCAGGGCCTGGCATCGAATTGTTGCGCTTAATCAACATCTGACGCCAATCATAGTAGTCAAGCTTCCATGCACAGTTAATGGGTCCATCAAGGGTCTGAATGCAGGGCTTCACCTCATCCCAGAGCTCCTGATCCACGGAGGGGGCCCTGAACACCTCAGACCCATGTTCCCGAAGAAGACGAGCGGCCGCAGGAAGAGAGCTGGAAGGGGAACCAGAAGGATCCATAACCGAACCCAGAACAGCACGCCGACGAAACTTCCTCCAGAGGGCTTGGCGGCGACGGAGGCGAGCAGCCATAGACCTTTTTATGAGCCTCTTCAGCATCGTACTTTGAAATCTCAGCTTCCTCGGCATCGAGGATCTTCTTGTAAAGACAGAAAACATGCTGGCAAAGGCCGCGAACGTGCGTGCAGTTCGCATCGTCATCGAAGTGGGCAGCAAGCCTAGGATAGCATCTGAGCGCCAAGCGAATGCGTCGGCAATCATGCGAGTACGAGGCACGCAAGGCAGACAGAGCCCAGAAGTGCTTCTCCTGAAGCGTCACAGCTGGGCGAGTACGCAAAGCTCGTCGTGCAATGTCACCAGCTTCAAAGAAGACCTCCTTAGCAATACTAAGCTGAGACCGCGCATCCCAAGACGAAGGAATCTGACTAAGTAGATCATCGAGTGCCTGACCAAATTCAGGCAGCCCAGCAACCCACGGGGGGATGATGGGTTGACTGGAGTTGGGAATGAAACGATCCAGAACCGCTCGAACAGGTATGTGATCACTAGGTTGAACAGACTTCAGCGACCCAATCGTGGAAACGTTAATCGTAATGTCCCGAAGCATGGCCGGGTGGAGGGAGGTGTAGATCCTATCGATTCGCGAAGTCTTATCAACAGCAAGGCCTTTACGCCCACGACGAGTGTCGTCACCTTGCAACAGCTCCGTAAGGCCTGGGAAATATTTCCAAAAGAGGCGGGTGTGAGCAGAATCGCCTGGGACCCAACCTCCTCCATGTCCACGGAACCTCCCCTCCTCCTCAAGAACGAAATTCCAATCGCCCATAAATAGAACATGTGCTGGTTGCCCAGCACCATCAGGAAGATGCTGTAAAACATCTTTCTGGAGAACCTGAAGCACGCCACTAAAAAGAGAGAGAGGGTCGGAGGTGTTCGGGAGGTGAATGTTGTAGATGACCAGACTCCCGTTCTGCCCCTGGAGAATCGTTTTGAGGATTCTGCCCACGATGATCGGGTAGTGGTCGATATGAGAGAACTGTGAGGGTGGCTTGCATAAGTCTATGATGCCCCGTTGTAACTGGAACCTATCATGCGATGTTCCTCCTATTCATTCTCCTCCTCCTCCTCCTCCTCCTCGTCATCGTCATCGTCACCATCACCATCATCATCATCATCAGCATCAGCATCATCATCATCATCATCATCACCATCATCATCATAATCATCATCATCATCAGCAGCATCATCATCATTATCATCATCGTCATCAGCATCAGCATCAGCATCAGCATCATAATCAGCATCAGCATCAGCATCAGCATCAGGATCATCATCACCATCATTTTCATCATCATCAGCGTCATCATCATCATCATCATCATCATCACCACCACCACTATCATCATCATCATCATCATCATCAGCATCAGCATCATCATCATCATCATCATCATCATCGTCATCATCATCATCCTGCTCCTCCTGCTCCACATGCTCCGCGTCGTCCTCCTTCTACTCCTCATGCTCCCCCTCCCCCTCCTCCCCCTCCCCCTCCTCCCCCTCCTCCCCCTCCCTCCCGCTCCCCTCCTCCTCCCTCCCTCCTCCTCCTCTCCTCCTCCCCTCCTCCTCCTCCTCTCCTCCTCCTCCTCCTCCTCCTCCTCCATCCTCCTCCTCCTCCTCCTCCTCCTCCTCCTCCTCCTCCTCCTCCTCCTCCTCCTCCTCCTCCTCCTCCTCCTCCTCCTCCTCCCCCCCGGTCGGTAGAGGCGAACTCTGGAAAACGAAACTGAGGCGTGAGACAAGATAAAGCAGGATGGACACGGCGGCGACGAGGATCCTCCAGACCACGAGACACGCAGAGAGGGCAGCCCAGCGTCCACGCACCGCCCCAATAGGAGGGGACGCATGGGAAGAACAGGGAAGAGGAGGGCCAGCATTGGGCAAAGGGCGACCTGGACAAAACAGGCCCACGACGGCCGACCCCAGGCCAAGCGCTCAGAGATTCGAGCCACGACCAGCAGCAGTCTCGTGATCCGCAGAGCCCCAGCGTTCCTCGGGGGTCCGCTGTACATCACAAAGGCCTGCGGTGCGGAGGACCGAGATATCCCAGGTGTCAGCTTGGTGGTGCACAAAGAAAAACCATTGATCTTGAATTTGACGCACACAAGCAACGAGCGCTTCTAGTGCACTAACTGGTGGTGTGGAAACCTGCAGTCCTTCATCTGTTGGGCGCCTGAACAGCTCGAGGAATGACATGGTGGCCTCGCACTGTTACTACTCAGCCTTCGCCACGCACTCGTACTACAATAACGCCAGAAATCCTCAGATACGAGAGAACACTCAGCGCCAGACTGCGTTCCCGAACAAGGCTAAACACAAGACCTTCTGGTCGCGGCCGGAGCCGCGGCCTCCTTCAGAGGCACTGGAGACACCGCAGCAGAGCCTGAGCCGATGTTGTCGATGAGGGAGCTCTGGAAAGGCAGGCGCGGGCCTCCGTCCAGTGCTCTTCCACAAAGGTGCCTCATCCGCCCACCCCTTGTTTAGGTCGGGCCTGTCCCCCTACATAGGGATTTTGCGCAAAAGCTTACAAACACATAAGAAATGCTTCCACAATGTTCAAAAATTGTAAACCAAATAGTCCCCATATATTTTGTTTTTACTATTTTTGATTTTTCTTCTTGTAGAAGGAGAAACCCGACTTAACACTTGCCCTGGGAGCCGCCTGCGCAGGGATCGCCTCCCTGTGCAACGGCCTCGGAGAGCTTGCCCAGAGGGATGTGACTGACGGGCTGACCTCAGGTAACAGGGCGCATCGGTCCTAGCCTTAACATGTTTGGATTTTTGTAGCGGGACACGCCCGACTTAAACCTAGCCGCACCTGAACAACAAGCGTGCCGTCGCTGCGGATATGCCTCTTGTGCTCACTGGACAAGGTCGGGAGCTCCTGGATCATGGCTTTCGCAAGGGCACCCGCCGCGGACGCAGTGGCAAGGGTGACGACAACCTTGGGCTCGGCCTTATCTGAATCCTAAGCGGCTGAGGGAGAAGTGGACAATGAGGCCGGATGGACACCATTTCGAAGCCCAGCCAAGTCAAGCAGCGACCACCGTCGCGCGTTGGGTGGAACAGAACTTTTCGCATGTGCGGGACGAGAACCGCCCCTCAAGCATACCCCTGAGAAGAAAAGAAAAAAACAAAAAAACTGTTTTATTTATCCTCCTCCTCCTCCTCCTTCGCTCCTCCTCCTCATGTATCATTCCCTCCTTCCTTCCCTTTTCCTCCACCTGCTGTTGATGCTGGTCCTCCTCCTTTTTCTTGGTCATCCTCCATCGCTGCTCCTCATATATCAATCATCCCTGTCGCACATGTCGTAAGGCGGGCCAGACTTTTCAATCGAGGTTAATTCAACACGTGTGACAGCTTCATGGATGAATGGCGGCGCCTTTTCAACATGTGGTTCTCGCCTTCGCTCGCGCACGTTCGTCTTAAAAGTTCGCAAACACTTCAAGGATACAGGGCGGGTCCTTTTTTCCATAATTTGTTTCCCACCACAGCGGCGGGCGCATTCTCTTTAAACGTTTGCTGAGGCATTGAAGTGACACGCTGTTCCTCGGATTCGGGATTCTGTTCTCGCCTGAGCCCCACGCGCATCCGTTTTACAAGTTCGCATTGGATTGAAGGATTCGTAGGGTTGAATTCCCAGTAGTGGTGTCCGACGGCGATTGACGATTGTCCGGACGCAACAGTCACGCTGATTCGCAGCTTTGGAGTCCCAGGGCCTGTGCCGTGGCACTTTTTAGGATTGCCAGGACGTAACAGGTCACGTTGGCTCGCGGAGTTCAAGCACCAGGGAGGGCATTCGGGCGCGATTGAAGACTCTCGGACGGCTGTCTTCCAATGGGGCGCTTCCCGCAGCGAGCACCCATCCCGCCAGCCCGTTGGGCTAGCGGCGAAGGCGGTCTAGCGAGCTAGCTCTTCTCCCAAGAGCCTCTTCCGTTCACGGAGGGGCATGTGCCCGCCCCCTCCCCGGGGCTTCGTGGGGTGGCACCGTCTTTCCGCTCAACATGGCTCCAAGAGGGCCCCCACGGTGCTCCAAAAAGGCCTCCAAGGCGGCTCAAGATATCCGAAGATGGGTCAAGATAACCTCCGGCATGCTGCCAAAACGCCCGGCGACGGCCACAAGAAGGCTCCATGTGCTCTCGGACCCCCCGGAGAACCCCCGAAGGGGCCCACGTCCTTGAAAAACCAAATAGGGAGATCAGTGGCAATTGCATTCTCGCCTTTTCGCTTGTGGTGCTCTTTTGACGCCTCAAGATGGCACCAAGATGGCCCCAGAGAGGCCCAATAGGGGCCCAAGAGACCCCCCAGACGACCCCAATATCGCCCAACGGCGGCCGAAGAGCGCCCCAAAGGGGCCCCAAAAGGCGATTTTGATGGACCCCATGGGGGGGGGACTAACATCGCTCCCCCCCCCTTCTTTTGATCTATCGCTTCCAGGATGGCCTCAAGAGGCCTCCAAAGGGCTCCAGTAATGGCCACACAAATTTCAGCTGCGCCTGCAGCCTCCCGCACCCGAAGGTGCCTGCACCCACTTGACAAGGGGTGCGGCACCCCCGCGCCGCCCAGCCAGGCGGTGCCAGACAGAGCCGACGCGCGGGGCGCCAGGGATGCAAGTAACCCCAGGAGCGGGAGGGCGGGGCGAAAGCGCGCGCGCCGCAAGCGAAGGCAGGACGCGAGCGCCGTCGCAAGCGGAATGCAAGCGACAACGCCTGCAAACCGCGCAACCCCGAGGTGCGCCGCGATCCGCACCGACGGGATCCCCGCGGCGCGCCTGCATGAAGCGAGTAACACAATGCGAGAAGAAAGCACAGTAAACACGCCGTGAACGCGCGGGCCCTTCTCGTGGGGCTGCGCGGAGCGCAACACAAAACGCAATGCGAGAAGCGAGCAGCGCCGGCACACCGTGCGCGCGGGCCCTTCTCGGGGCGCGCGCGCGCTGCGCAACGCATGCCGACGCCGCCCTCGCGCGCGCGAGCCCTTCGCGGGGGCTGCACGCCGCGAGGCGCAAGGAAGCGGAAGGCGGCCCGCGCGCGCAGCTCGGTCGCATGGGCGCGGGCGGGGTGCGGGCGCGAAATGTGTGCCCGCGCACAACGCGGCACAGTGGCGCGCGCGCTCCCGATGGCGTTGTGCGCCCACCAAAAAAAAACCAAGCGGGACCCAAGAGGGCCTCTAAGACGGCCCCCAAACGACCCCCAGAGCACCCGAGAGCGCTCCAAGAGCTTCCCAAGAGAACGCCAGAAGGCTGTGTGCCTCTTCCTCCTCCTCTTCTTTTTGTTATATGATTCGTCCTCCCCCTACTCCTCCACCTCCTCCTCCTCCTCCTATACAGAAAAGGGATTGGAGGAGGAGGAGGAGGAGGAGGAGGAGGAGAAAGAGGAGGAAAAGGACTATGACGAGGACGAAGACGGGGACGAGAAGGAGGAGGAGGACAAAGAAGAGGAGGAGGAGGAGGAAGAGGAGGAACACAACAACAACTAATCATACTGAGGAGGAAGATGTGGAGGAGGAGGAGGAGGAAGAGGAGGAGGAGGAAGAGGGGGACATGGACGAGGACGAGGACGATTAGGAGCAGGAGGAGCTGCAGCAGGAGGAGGAGGAGAAGGAACGGTAGGAGGAAACGGAGGAGGAGGAGTAGGAGGAGGAGGAGGAGGAACAGGAACAGGAGGACGAGGAGGAGAAGGAGGAGGAGGAGGAACAGGAGGTGGAGGAGTAGGAAGAGGAGGAGTCTCTGGAGACTTCCTCATCATTTACGACACTGGAACTTTAACATTGGAAACAATTTCACAGATGGAGAGTGGGCCGTTTTCAACATGTGGTGATCGCATTGGCGCCGCGCACAGTCGGCTTGAACATTTGCAAGAGCTTCACCGATTGAGGGCGGGCCGTTTTCAACATGTGGCTCTCGCCTTAGCGCCGCGCACGCTCGCTCTAAACATATGCAAGAGTTTCATGGATTGAGGGCGGCTCCTTTTCAAAACGTGGTTTTTGCCTTAGCGACACGCACCGTTCAAACATTGCAAGAGCTTCGCGGAATGTGGGCGGCTCCTTTTCAATGTGTGGCCTGTTCAAACTAAACAGGAACGGAACTGGTGCTGGCCTTCGACCGTACCGAATGGCAATGTCTCAAAGATGGGAAATACCATCCCAAAGCGCTGCTTGGTGAGGAAGATCCGCTGGCCCCCTCGTGGGGCCACCAGGCTGTAGGCCGGAGATTCGCAGTTTCCTGTACCAGTTGCAGCTTCCAGTTTCCATTGTTACAGTTCTGCTTCTTGCTGCTTACTGTTCCTTGTTGACTTCTTGCTGCTTACAGTTCCTTGTTGATGGACCGACCGCGCGAGGGGGGGGAGGCCCAAAACGGACATGTATACCACGCCCAAATCGTATTATCTGAATTGCTGGGGTGGATAAAATTAACACCCCGCACACGATCGGCGGGTTCAAGGTCCAAAAACACAAAGGATTTGCGACATTTCTGAAATTCGGTGGCACCCCTCACGCAGATCGGCGGGGTCAGGGTCCAAAAACACACGGGATTTGCCACATTACTAAACTTCGGTGGCACCCCTCATGCAGATCGGCGGGGTCAGGGTCCAAAAACACGCATATATAATGTGTATATAGATATGTATATTTGAAACTGTTTAAACATTCAATGGCGCCCCTCCCGCAGATCGGCGGGGTCAGGGTCCAAAAACACATGGGATGTGCAACATTTCTGAAATTCGGTGGCACCCCTCACGCAGATCGGCGGGGTCAGGGTCCAAAAACACAAGGGATTTGCTACATTTCTGAAATTCGGTGGCACCCCTGATGCAAGTCGGCGGGGTCAGGGTGCAAACATATATATATATATATATATATATATATATACAACTTAGAAAAAAAACAATTGCGCCCCTCCCGCAGATCGGCGGGGTCAGGGTCCAAAAACATAAAGGATTTGCAACATTTCTGAAATTCGGCGGCACCCCTCATGCAGATCCGTAGGGTCAGGGTCCAAAAACACACGGGATTTGCTACATTTCTGAAATTCGGTAGCACCCCTCACACAGATCGGCGGGGTCAGGGTCCAAAAACACAAGGGATTTGCTACATTTCTGAAATTCGGTGGCACCCCTCACGCAGATCGGCGGGTCAGGGTCCAAAAACACATGGGATTTGCGGCATTTTTGAATTCGGTGGCGCCCCTCACGCAGATCGGCAGGGTAGTGTCCAAAAACACAGAAAGGATTTGCCACATTTCTGAAATTCGGCGGCACACCTCACGCAGATCGGCAGGGTCAGGGTCCAAAACACATAGGATTTGCTACATTTCTGAAATTCGGCGGCACCCGTCACGCAGATCCGTAGGGTCAGGGTCCAAAAACACATGGGATTTGCCACATTTCTGAAATCCGGTGGCACCCCTCACGCAAATCCGTAGGGTCAGGGTCGAAAAACAAACAGGTCCCGACACTGCTTCACGGCGAAGCCAAAGCCTCATGATTTCGCTCTTCCATGGTCCATTCTCTGAGAGAGGTGGCCGGCGGCAGGGGGCGAAGCCCTTACGGATAATGAGAGGAGGAGGCTGAAACGGAGGTCCACCAATCACAAACACATATTTCGACGTCATCAAGTGTCGTGCGAGACGTACGTGCAAGGGACCCTGGAGAACGGCTGCCGGGGCAAGGTCCCAGAAGCCTTAAAACGCCCACGGGCACCCCTGCAACCTCTGAAGATCCACCCCTCTCGCGACGACGACCGCTGGCGGCGCGCACGGGGTGGCGCGATGAAGGTGGCCTCCTAGAAGGCGGGGTGCTCCCCGAAAGGGCGGAAGCCTTCTTAGAATAGCCAGGAGGCGTCTCAGGAGCTTCTCTGGCTTCTTGAAAGATTGCGCCGCCTCCCGTCGCGACACGGATTCTCCAACACCAGGCGCGCCCATGCATCGATGAAACCGTCCTGGCAGCGAGGCCGAAACCAATCTTACCACGGGAAAAACGAATCCCGAGAGAAACGGGTCCTGGACCCAGAGGCCTTCCGCAGCTTTGGGGGGCCGCGGGGAGGGGAGCAAATCTGCGCGCGCAGACCACTGCCTGGGGGATTCCTATGGGCCCGCACCCAAAAAGTCGACCTTACTATTGCCAAGTGTCACTCTTGACGGCGAGCCCTTGGGGGAAGTGAGGGGGGGCGGGCTTTCTCCGAGAGCTCGAAAGTCCCACACCCTTCCGACAAGTTGTTGAAAACCTCAGACTGCCAGAAGGCTTCCGAGAAGCCTCGCTGCCTTCTGACATGGCCTTTTCCTTCTCACTTACCCCCTCGCTCGCCGCCGGCACTCTCACGCATGGCCGGCCCAAGCGTTGCCCCCAACTTTCGCCCGACCTAGGACGAGGCGCCCCTGCGGGGCCTCGTGGCTGGGAGGCTCCTCGCTGGGCGGGCCCGGCCTGTGGGGAGGGGGGGGAGCAAGAAAGAACCGATACCGCTACAGCGGGCAACGCATTCGGATCGTACGACCAGGAATCTCGCCGAGAGAAATACCGGGCAGGAGGAGGAGGAGGTCAGGCGATAAGCGAAGAGAAATATTGGGAAGGCGAAGGCGGCGCAAACACTAGAAACGTAAAGCGGAAGATGATATAGTTTTCTCTCGCGAGGTGTAGAGCGGAAGATGCAAAGCGCGTATAAAGCGGGTGTGGAGGGCAGCCACCACTGAGCCGCAAAAGGCGGCTGAAGAGAGACGGAGAGAGCGCCCCCCCGCGCCACGCACTCACTGATAACCTCCCCTGTTCGAGTCTGGTGCTCAAGCGGGTCGGTATTGTTTCGGTGGCTTCATAGCTACAAATGACCCGGAAAACCCCCGAATCACAACGGACTGGCTATACCGAATCATTCCAATCGCCGACAGAGGCAAGATAAGGACTTCTGCAGACCGTTCCCCTCATAAAATAAACAGGGGTGGTCGTCGACTGGACGGAGCTAGCCATCAAGGTACATCGCTATTCCGTCAACGAACTTAGTGCAAGTAGCAGCGCCCACATAGCATGCCCAGCTGTCTCCACGCCTACCATTCCACTAACATAAGGGAGCAGCAATGTTGTAAGTTTGGTACGGCCTTCTTGTGTTTCTCCTCGCTAAACTGATCGCGATTTGGTCGTAGCTGAGCTTGCCGCCCATGGTGCCCAGGATGCGATCTCAGCCGATGCTCCCCTTCGTCGTGGTGTGGGCTCTCATGTCGCTGGTGCCGCGCCACAATATGTCGTCGATCTGATCGGTGCGGCCATGCTGTGATCCGACGAGGTCGAACCACAGCCGCCAGAAATGTTCGGCCACCGTGTTCTCCGATAGTGGTTGAACAAGATCCACGGGCAGGGCCGGCAAGACGGACGTGCCGTCGACGACCAGTTCGGCCAGCACTGCGTAGCCTCCTTCCCCCCCACCCCCGGTCCCCTGATATCCATGGCTTAGACAGGTCCGCGCAACATTTGGTGGAGCGTCAGGAAGTGCGCTTCAATGATCAGCTGGGGGACCTCAAGCCTAGCACGGGGTCTTGAAGGAAGCAGGCGGCCACTGATGCATCAATAGATCCACCCAGCGAGCACCCGCAAATGATGCCAGACGCGATCCACCATGCATGTTGCGGGGTGCCATCCGCCATGCCAGCCGCATGCAGAGCGGCTCGCAGCTTGTCGAGCATCGCCACGAAAGCGGGAGGTGCCTGCGTTGCACTGAAGGCCATGCGCATGGATGCTTGGGAGAGGCCGGGGAAGGCCGCGCGGGCATCCAGCGCCATATGTCCTGGCGCGTCGACGCCGGCAGTCGGGAAACTACAGCACGCGCGCGCGAGGGTGGCCAGCTCGAGACAGCGGGTGCCAAAGTTCCCCCCGGGAGCGAAACTTCTGCGACTGTGGCGCCCATCGAAGAAGCAGCCCGCTGAACTGCGAGTTGACGCGCGGAGCAATGATCTCCAGGCGAGCGCCGCGTAGCAACAATGCTCTCACATTAGGGGGAGATCCTGCGCGCCCAGATTCACGCGGTTCGCTGTTATCGCATCCTCCAGGGGGCCAGACCTGCAGCGCGCCAACGGAGCCGCTGAAAAAGCACTTGCCCCCGCGGGATCCACGTCGACGAGTCCCCCAAAGCATCCAGGCCCTTTGGCGAGGCCGCGCGGCCGCCCACGCTGCGCGAGCGATCGCGTCCTTGCCCGGCGCCGGTTGCTTCGTCGCGCGCGCGACGCTGCGGAGAGGAGCTCTGGGGGCGGGGGGGCAGCGGAGAAATCGCGGGGCCTCGCGCGGGCAGCGTCGCGCCTCTTCGCTTCGCCAAGGCCGCCGCCCATCTTCGCGAAAACTAGGGCCTAATATTCGACGCGGGCGCCGTGCGTGCCAATCGCGTTGTAGGCGCGCGCTGTCGGCGCCGGGCCCCTCGGCCGCGCGCGCGGCCATTCGGCGGGCGGGAGGGGCCGGATCGCCGCCCTGCGCGCGCGCTCGACTTCGGTTCTTCGCGCGCGTCGTGAACTTGGATCGCAGCGCCTGGGATTCGAAATGAATTCGATGGCGCCCAGCGCCCCCCCGCTGAATTGCGCCCGGCCGTTGCTAAAATGTCAGCAGGGGAGGGGGGGGCGGGGGCGAAATTGAACAAGGCCATGAACAATGCTGGGGCAATCCGCTGCAATCGGGCGCCCGTCGACATACCCCGTTGCTGCGCCCGCATCGCCCCGCCAAGCTGCGCGAGCAACCGCCCGCGCAATGGTGATTTTAATGTGTGGGG
Source organism: Prorocentrum cordatum (assembly GCA_963575745.1). Lineage (NCBI taxonomy): Eukaryota > Dinophyceae > Prorocentrales > Prorocentraceae > Prorocentrum > Prorocentrum cordatum. The sequence continues at coordinate 743,024 of CAUYUJ010003336.1, forward strand.
ACTTAAGAGAATTGGTAAACAGTCGATCACGCGCGTCTCGAGCCACCTCTCGCACGGCCCTTTTGCGAATCCTGACCTGCCTCAGGGGGAACCAGTCCGCGTTGTCGAGCTGCTGCGCCGCGCTGTGGAGAGCGCCGAAACTCCGGGGGCTCGAAGATGCGCCGAAGCACGCGTCGCCGCCGGCCCATGCCACGATGCCGCTGCTTCAAAAAAGGCAACCGCGCAGCGCGATCGCGCGTTCGACCGATTGCCGCGGCCTCTGTTGCGCTGATAACCGCGATCGAGGCGGTTGCGTCGCAGATCACGCAGCTCGGCGAGCTAGACCCAGCCTGACACTGTAATTACATGCGTGAGTCAGTCTGACATGACGCCCAGCGCCCCCGCTGGGGCCCTCGGTCATCCGCGCGGCCAGCCACTTCCAAATCAGAGCGCGGGCGCGGCGGCCGCCGCGGCCAACCTTCGCGCGCTCCGGGGGGCGACTGGGAAGAAGAAGAACCAGAATGCAAAGAAGGGGGGCGGAGTTGGAGAGACCGAATGCACCGTGTCGGGCGACGGTCGGCGGAGTCGGCGCGCGCCGAACGCGCGATGCCAGCGCGCGCCTTCCGCGAGGCCATGAACGCTTGTTTGAGATTCAGCCCGCGGGCATGGGGAGTCCACAGGCTGGCCAGGTGTCTGCCGGTCTGCATGGCCACGCGCAACGCGCAACTATCGCCTCGTCGGCACTGCACAAATCAGAGGGGGGGGGAGGGGGGGGCGGCAGCAAAGCCCCCCCCCCCCGCCCCCCCTCCCATGATGGAGCAGTCGCAATATGAAGAAGGCCCGCAGTCCACGCTGGACCGCGCGCAGGAAGTCACTGGGTTGGCTCCTGTCTCGGCGGAGCTCCTGCAGCGCCGCCGCCCCACTTTGAAATTGGCGCGCTTGAGGCAGTTCAACATATTCTGCGTCTCGGCGCCCTTGCATTGAAAGAGTCCCCCAGTGTTCCTGGGGCTGAATGGCGCAACTGGAGCTTTCGTCTTCAACGCGCTAAACACACCGCTCTGCAACTTGGGGATGGGGCAGCGATTGATTGCGCCGGCTGCTCGATGCGCTGGCCAGCGAGCTGCAGCTCGGCGATGAGGTAGTTGGCCCAACGCAGGTCTGTCTGTCCTCGCATTGCTAGGGGAGGGGATGAGTTGGGCGACGGCGACCCAACCTGCTATGCCATAGCCGCGGTAACGATCGAGGAACCATGTCTTTGCGGGGCCCATTGAGCTTGTTCGCTTGCGCATCCATGTTGATACGTATGCTTGGGGTTCTTGTCCGCGACGATGCGGAGGTGGCGCAGTGGGCCATGTGTTGCGTATGTTTGGATGCGTTTTCACTGACCAGGACCGAGCCGTCGGGCATCCAATGCCTGGACAACTCTGCGAAATGCCAGTCTACTTGACCCGTTGGACAGAACCGTGAAGTGGCATTGAACTGTTTGGCTGCATCCTCTGCCACGCGAGGAATATCACGAACAGCTTGCTCGTCGAGGGCGGCGAGACTGGCGACCTTTTCCCCGCCAGTGGTGGAAACAACGCTGGAAACGCCCTCGAAGAAGGACTGGCGGGTGGACTTGAGCTGCTCGGCGACATGGGTGCGAACAAGCTGGCCGAAATACGCGTCGTTTCCCATCATCGGACGTGTCGTCGTCATCATCGACGGGGCGGTCTTCTTGCCGTGGGAACCAGAGTTACAACTGCCAGCGCCAGCGGGCTCGGGACTGGGACGCTATTCGTCGCCAACCAGTCGATGTGCCACAGCACGAGGAGCATCTGGAGCACGTTTCGTGCGACCTTTGGGCTTCTTCTTGGCTCTGGGAACGTGGGCACCGTCGCTGCGAGCACGTTCACCCATGAGACTAACCAGAACGGGGCACGCCCCCGTTTACCAGCCAGGCCGCCAACGGGAGTCGGATCTTACTCTGGCAAGGGCTCACTGGAATATAAACGCTGGCCGCGGACAACTTAACAAGTATCCACTGTCTCCGCGGATGCAAACACCTTGAGCCACAATGGGTACGGGAGAGGGGCAAGAGGAGGAGGCGACGGAGGCGGAGGAGGCGGAGGAAGAGGCAAAGGAGGAGGCGGAGGAGACGGAGGCGGAGGAGGCGGAGGAGGAGCGGAGCTTTCCCCTCCGAGGCCTCAGCATCGCCGCGGCCCTGCTGGCGTCCTCGGCCACGGCCAGCAGCTGCTCGCGCAAGGTGCCCAGGCGGGCGGCGTCCGCCGCCGCGTCGGCGGCGGCGGGCGCCGCCGCTGCCGCGAGGAGGGCCCTCAGCGGCCATGGCGAGCGGGCGCCCCGCGCCATAACCGATTGCGCGCCGCGCCGGCCGAGGCCACTGCGCAGCGCGCGCGGAGGAGGAGGAGGAGGAGGGAGGAGGGAGGAGGAGGAGGAGGAGGAGGAGGAGGAGGAGGAGAGAAGAGGAGGAGGAGGAAGAGGAGGAGGAGAAAGAGTCCCAGGACAGTGCCCACTGGAGGAATGATCGGAAGAGAGGGGATGAGCAAGAGAGGAGGAGAAGGAGAGAGGAGGAGGAGAGGAGGAGGGGGGAGGGAGGGAGGGAGGGAGGGAGGGAGGGAGGGAGGAGGGAGGAGGAGGAGGAGGAGGAGGAGGAGGAGGAGGAGGAGGAGGAGGAGGAGGACGGAGGAGGAGGAGGAGGAAGAGGAGGAGGAGGAGGAGGAGGAGGGGAGGAGGAGGAGGAGGAGGAGGAGGAGGAGGGGAAGAAGGGTCCAACGACAGTGCCCATTGGAGGCGGAGGAGAGGAGGAGGATGAGGGAGGAGGAGGAGGACGAGGAGGAGGAGGGGGAGGAGGAGGAGGAGGAGGAGGAGGAGGAGGAGGAGGGGAAGGAGGAGGAGGAGGAGGAGGGAGGAGGAGGAGGAGGAGGATCGCCTTGGGAACATTTGGCGGGTGTTTCAAACCGGGGGTGGGGTCTCGCTGGGAGGGGGTTCAACCCCCCCCCCTCCAAGGGGGATGTTCAAAATCCCCCCCCTCAGCGCCGCCGGCGCTGGCGCCGGCGCTGGCGGCCGCCAGCCAGCAGCGCCCACGGCGGCGACGCAGCGACGATGACAAGAGGAAGCCTCTAAAGGGGGTGGGGGGGGGGTTCAAAAGGGGGGGGGTTCAAACGCCCCCCCCTGGCGCCAGCGGGGGGGGTCCATCCCCCCCCCTGGCGCCGGCGCCCGCGCTGGCGCCGCGCCGGCCAGCAGCGCCGGCGCTGGCGCCGGCGACGGCGGGGACGCAGCGACGATGACCACCACTACCACCACCACCACCGCCTCAACCCACCACCACCACCACCAACAGCACCACACAACCACCACCACCACACACAGCCACCACCACACAACAACCACCACCACAACTCACCACCACCACCACCACCATCACCACCACCACAAAAAAACCCACCACCACTACCACCACCGCCACAATCTACCACACCACCACCACCACCAGCGCCACAACCACTACCAGCAGCACAACCCACCACCACCACCAAAAACCACAACACCACCACCACTACCACCACCACGAACCACCACCACCACCACCACAAACCCCCATCACACCACCACAGCCACCACCACCACAACTCACCATCACCACCACCACAAAAACCCACCACCACTACCACCACCACCACAATCTACCACACCACCACCACCCGCCACAACCACCACCACCGCCACCACCACAACCACCATCACCACCACCACCACAAACCACCACACCACCACCACCACCACAACAAACCACCAGCACCACCTCCACAAACCACCGCCACAACCACAACCCACCACCACCACCACAAACCACCACCACCACCACACCACCACCACCACCACAACCCACCACCACCACCACAAACCACTACCACACCACCACCAAACCACCAAACCACCACCACCACCACCAACCGCCACAACCACCACCACCACCACAACAAACCACCACACCACCACCAACACAACTACCACCACCGCTACCACCACCACCACCACGGTCGTCCTCGTCGACGCTCCCCGCCACCGCCGCCCGCCGCCGCAGGCGCTGGCCGGCGCAAGCGCAGAAATGCAAATGGTCGTCTCCGCCGCCGCCGCCAGCCGCCGCCGACGCAGGCGCCGGCTCGAGGAGAGGGGAAGCAGGGGGGGGATTTGAACCCCACGCCCCCGTCACGGGAGGGAGGGGGGGGGGACGAACCCCTCCCCCTCCATCCAGCGGGGGGGGGGTCCGGTTCCAACCCCCCCTCCTCCAAGCGACCACAGAACGCGCTCTTTCTCATCTCAGCGTCGTGACTGCAGCGGAGTAAGAGCCGCTGAACAGCCTTGAACGCTTGAGGTAGCGAATCTCTCCAGACTCTTGACCGCGCACTAGCCCACGACTCGCTTTGGGGGCTTGAGAGAGCAGCTACGTATCCAATTCACACGGCCTGTGCAATTGCAAGCGCAGAGGGTAGGAAGGGAGACATCAGAGAAAGAGGGAGAGAGAGAGAGAGAGGCTGATACTAAGGCAACGAGACTGAGGCAAGTGAGAGCAATGGTTCTAATGGATGGCCGCAAGCTCCCCTTCTCCCCCGAAGACGTCCTTGCTGCTGCAGCCCAAGCGTTCTCGCATGAGCTGCACCTGGCGCGAACATACGCGAACGCAGAAGCAAAACAGCTGGCAAACGACTGCACAACAAAAACTAAGCACATGCGCATAACAGTATAGCACCTCATAGCCGTCTCAACAAATCTGGCCGCATCTGCCCAACCGCTGCCAGGAATGCACAAATGTGTCATCTTGCAGAGGCCAGGCGCACGCGTGTGTGCGTGAGTGCGTGTGTGTGTGTATGCGTGAATGCGTGTGTGTGTGTGTGTGTGTGAGATTGTGTGTGTGCGTGTCTTTGTGTGTGTCTGTGTGCGTGCGTATGTGTGTAGGTGTGTGTGTGTGTGTGTCTCGCGGGGCTACGTGAGCCGGCATCTTGTGTGGCCTCGGAGGCACACCCGGGCGCTCCTCCGACTGACTCGGCCGCGTCGCTGCGCGCGTTGCCACGATGCCAAGAAGTGTGCGTTTTAACTGGGCAGCTGCTTGCGGTTCGCAAGCTTTCTGACCAAACTGGGTGTGCGTGTGTGTGTGTGTATGTGTGTGTGGGGGTGCGTGTGCGTGTGGGCCCTTCCCCACTGGCGGAGCGTTGGAGGCCCCCAGACCCGCGGCCAGTGTCACGGCCCGTCACCGAGCAGCACGTGCGGCACGCCGTGGGTGCTCTCCTCGAGCCCATTCAGTCTTCGGCTGACGTCCTCCCGCCCCCTCCTTTCCCCTGCGCTTCTCAAGCCTGCTTTCAGCCCCCAGTCCCGCCCTCATGCGCTCAAATGGTCGGGGGCGTACACTGCCAACGTCCCGCGCATCCGAAGCGCCTTCTCTGCTCAGGGCGTTTTCGGCACCTCGCCTGAGCTTCGAGCTTCTGCAGGCTGGAAGCGAGAGCTAGAGCCGACCGCACCATTGCGGCAGCACGGGCACGGCCTCATGGCGGCGCCAAGTCTGCCCAATCCTGGCCTGATCTGTCCACGTCAGCCACTGGCCCTGACCCCGAACGATTCTGAGGCAACATGCCGCTAGCACCTGGAGACAGTGGAGATTACGCTCCTGAAGCTTTCGGGTACCTGTGGTGTGTCATGGTGGCCCTGGCTCGAGACAGTGAAAAACCGGTCCCTGCGCGAATGGCTGACCCCGAAATTTCAAATGCTCGGCACGGTGGCAAACTCATGGGACGCCTCTTCATGTTGCTGGCTCCTGGACATCAACTTCACTGACGTCCGTGTTTGCCCACCGGTATCTGAGACATATATTGTGGGAGGAGGCCAACGCAGAGCATGCGCTTTATGCTCTGCATGCCCTACACGAGTTACACGCCAACCATGGCACATTGAACTTGAACATCCACATGTTTTCTCGTGCTCCCGTGTGCTCGCCCTTTTGCCAATGCTTGCTTTCTGCATGTGGGTCCCGACGGTTCACCGACTGGTCCTGGTGAGCGGGGCGCAAGAAGCCTATGCGGGATGATGGCTGAAGACAAAAGTTCCCGCACGGGCCGAGCACGCGCTACGCTAGGGATGCCCAGACCCGAGGGATCAGAAGGAGGAGGAGGAGGAGGAGGAGGAGGAGGAGGGGAAAAGGAGGCGAAGGCGGAGGCGGAGACGGAGTTGGCGAAGGCGGAGGCGGCGAAGACGGAGGCGGCGGAGGCGGAGGAGGCGGCGGAGGCGGAGGCGGCGGAGGCGGCGGAGGCGGAGGCGGCGGAGCCTGGAACTTTAAACAGCGCACTCTGAATGGTAATGCTCGGCATAAAAATCTGCTTGTTCAAAATGATTTTTCAAATTTCGAGCAGTCTTCGGAACACCGACCCCAGATCATAACGTTCTCCTTTTAGCCACGGTCGGCCAACTAACTCTGCCCTGTTCCAGGCCCTTGCGAACAAGGCCCATCCTTAACGCCGCTTTTGACTGCAGCATCGCCCGTGGGAGCGATCCTCCGCAGAGACGTCCAGCGGGAGGCGCCTTCTGGTGGAGCGGCAGCGTGACCTTCTCGCCCTCCGCAGCCTGCCCCCGGGCATCTCGGCCCGCCACTGCCGGGGGCTCGACGTGCACACGCGCACGGCAGACCACTGTGCGCTGCAGCGCGTCGGGCCGCGCCTGCGTCTGCGCGCGGGCTCAAGCTCTCTTCGTCGGCGCTGCTCGCACAGGCGCGAGCGGGGAAGGCGAGGGTCTGAGGCCCTTCGGGGCGTCGGAGGGGCCCGGGATCTGGCCGAAAAAACGGCGCGTTCCCCCCAAACCGGGGCCCCGGCATCCCCAGTCTGGCTCAAGTCGACAGAGATTTCGGCCAGCGCACACTTGCATGCGCATGCAGTGCGGACGCGGCTGCAAGAAAGCCTCGCGAAAAATCCAACTCTGAAAAACCGCGCGCGGGGTGCAACTGGGGAGAAATCTAATGCACCTCCGATGCCACAGCTTCTTGAAACCTGCGGGAAATCACCACGCAGCGCGCGCACCGAAGAAACTCAAGATACGATACAATCATGGTGTCTTGATGCGCGTCCCCATTGTACGTGTGAACGTGCAAGTGTCATTCCAATTACAACCACTTGGAAGTTCACATCGTTAAGTGACAGTTCATCACAGTACGCACAGCCCTCTGCAGGACGAGGTATGACATTACGGCCAGCGTCTCCTGCCAAATAAACAGTGGCGAGTTGTAGTGCCAATCTTGTATGGCTGGGCTTCTATTGATATCTGACGGCAGTCCCCCTCCGTCTATTATACACCTGCGTGCATCCTTATCAGCTCTCTTCCAGCGCCCTTGACGGCCACAAGACCAGCAAAGATGCCCACAAGACGGCCAATACAACTCCAAGACAACCCCCTGCGGCCTCTAGTGGCCTTCGGCCCATTTCGCCACCGTGCCTTGGTTGCTGGTCAGCGACATCTGGCAGTGGGGATCTCCTGGGAGGCCTCTCGGACGCCTCTTGGAGGCGGTTTTGGAGCGGCTTTGGGGACAATCGGGAGCCTCCGGGGCTTGGCTTGGGCCTCTTGAAAGCCTCCTTGGACATCCGGGGGGGCTGCTTGGGAGCCAGCAGGCTGTCTCGGAGGTCGTCCGGCGGAGAGCTCGGGATGCCGGTTCGTGTTGCCCCTCTGGGGCCTCCTTGGAGCGCAGGAAGCCAGAAGAGGCCAGAACACTACTTTTTTCGAAAACGCACACGAGAATCAATGATGTCGGACTCTCGGGCCATCCCTTGGTGGGCATCTTGGACCCTCTTGGGGCGCCTCGTAAAAACTCAGTCATCCAGGACTGAGGGCGGAGGACTCCACAGGATCTCAAGGTACTCGAATCCGTGCCTCCGAGAAGGGTGGCGGATTCAGGGGCCTGGGCCCCGAAGTCCCGGTTTCTCCGGGGTGCGTCTCGTGCCTCCGGGTGCTTGGCACGTGTTCCCGCGTGACTTCTCGTTTGTTGGTGGTAAAATTTAATAATCGGGTACGCGCTGCACTTTGAAACTGCGCTGGCGGATTTCGGAAAACGGCCTCCAGTGGCCTCAAGATAGCCCAAAACCGTCCACAATGACCTCGAACACGGCTCCAGAGAGATCCAGAAGCCTCCAACTTCGCCCAGTGTCTTGAGGGCATCTCGTGCGCTTTGTGGGCGCACTTGGGGGCCATCTTCTTCGGATGTTGAAGGCCGTCCTGGAGCCACCTGGGCCGCTCCTGGGCTCCTTGGGGCTGTCTTGGGCCGTCTTGGGCGGCTCCGAGGCTCCTGGGCTATTTTGAGGCGCCCTCGGGCCGCGTCCGGATTCTCTTGACGGACCCTTGGGCCGTCTTGTGGCGGTTTGGGGGGCCTCTTTGACTGTCTTGGACTCTTGGGAAACTGGAAGCTGTATACACTGAACATGTACGTTTCCCGACGGGAATGGGACGATGTTTACCTCTTGGGGCTTTTTGGGGGGGAATCATGGAGGGCTCGTGACTCTTCTTGAAGCCATCTTGGAGCGTCTTCGATCGCTCGATGGGCGTCTTCGGCGGTCTCGAGCCGGTCCTGGCGGCCTCTGGAGCCGTCTAGGAGACCTCGAAGCCGCGCCCGGGAGCCTTATAGGGCTCCAGGGCGCCTCTGGAGCCGTCCTGGAGCCATTAAAGGCTCCCTTTGGGCCCCCTGGAGCCCTCATGCCAACCCTGGGCGCTGGTCTGGGTACGTCCCCCAGCATGCTCCTATACATACTTACATGTTTATCTACATATATATTTATATACACAAACTATGGAGACAAAGGGGGAGAGAGAGAGAGAGAGAGAAAGGGAAAGAGAAAGAGACAACTAGCAAACAGAAAATAAAAAAGAGAGGAAGCGGGGGAACCGCGCACGGACGCCTCCAGAAAGGACTGGAAGGCGGGATGAGAGACCAGGGGGGGCTGGAATAGAGCGGACGCCCCCCCCCAATGTCGCCGAGCAGTCTGGCCGCGCAGGCCGGAAGCGCACCGCGACGTTGATGGAGAACATCTGCGGGCGGGCGGGGCACGCAGTGGGCGCACCCAGGGAGACGAGGGAGATCGGCGCAGGCAAGAGGGCGACGGGGGAACGGCCGGCTCAGAGGGGCGAGCATCGACCTGGAATCGGCGATGCATCGCCGATGGATCCGTGGTGGGCCTCCGATGGCGAGTCCTCACGTTCCTGGGCGGGAAGGGATATCGGGCCCCTCTGTGCCATGAGTGGGCCATTGGGGGTCGACGCATCTCCCCCCGAGCCTAACCAGCGGCGGGGACATGGCCGTCTTCAGCCAGCTGACACAGTGTGGAGCCCAGGGGAGCGGGCACCACGTGCGCGGCAGAGCTGCGCGTGAGGGCGTCGCCAGCGCGCGGCGCAGGGCCCTGGCCCACAGCCCGCTCGCGTGCCCACGGGGCGGGCAGCACGCCTGCCGCCGCGGCGCGGCAGAGGCGACCCGCTCTCGCGCGTGGAGCAGGCCCCCGGGCGGCGCAACCTGCGGGCATCGCGCGCAGCCGCCCCGGCGGCCTCGCCGAGGACGTGGGCCGCGCAGTGCCTCCCCCCCCAGTGGCACAGTGGGCCGTCCGCCCCCGCGGCGGCCGCCGGGCCCGTGCGGGGCGGGGCGCGCGGCGGGCGCTCGGCGGGGGGCCCGCGGGGCCGCGGCGAAGTGCCCGGGGCGCGCGGGGCGGGCTCGGGCCGCCGACGCGGGCGGCGGCGCGGAGGCCGCCCAGGAGGGGCCCGCGGGGCCGCCGAGGCCGGCGGAAGCGCAGCAGCCCGGCCGCCCGCGCGACGGGCAGGGCGGAGCGTGCGGCCTGCGCGCGGCGCAGGCGGGGGAGGAGTGCCCTGCGCGGACGCCATCGTCGCCGGTGGCTTCGGCGGCAGGAGGGTCCCGTCCGCTCCGCGCCCGCCTCCGGGCTGCGGATCTCCCTCCAGCTGCCTCCCTCCCCCTACTCGATCTCGCCTCTTCTCCTCTGTCCCTCCCTCAGCCCTGCTCCCTCCCCTCGTCCTTCCCTACGCTCCTCCCCCATCAATGATTTATCCCTCATATGTCCATCATCCCTCATCCCTCATTCCCTCATCCTCCTTTCCCTAATCCCTCCGTTCCTTTTTCCCGCTGTGTTTCGCGTGTTTCTAATCCCTCCCTCATCCCCTCATCATTTATTCATCCCTCCTCCTTTCATGTGTTCGTTATCCCTCATCCCCCTCCCTCCCCTTCCCCCCCCCTCTCCTCCTTTCCTCCATCCCTCCTCCATCCACCCCCCCACCTCGCCTGGGAAGCTGCTCATCCTGTAGATCGGCAGTCGGATGCAAAAACGAGAGGGCAGCGGCGCGAGATTCGAGGATGAGTGAAGAGCCGCGCCAGCAAACGTGTCACGCAGCCGCGCTCGTTGGAACTATCCTTCTCTGGGGAGGGGGGTCCGAGGAGCATCGGGGAGGAGAAGGGAGGACGAGACACAGGAGAGAAAACGCCCCCCGCCCCGCCTCCCCGCTCCCTCAGAGAACCAGAAACGCAGTACGCGTCCGCCCTCATCTCCGATTCCTTCCCGACGCGACCCACCCCTCCGCAGGAGCACCACGGATGCAACAGAAATAACCCTCAGACGCAAGTGAGGGGAATCACAACCGACGCCGAGATCCAATCTCTGCTATGCACAGGCGGGGGTAGCCGAAATTGTTGCAAGTCTGCTAGTTCTCGAACGTGGCAAGAACTTCTCGCGTCTTCTCTCAGACCAGGTCGCCGTCCTTCCGCCCCGCCAGTGCTAACATCAATCGAAGTGCCGCCACCCGCACCGTCCCTAGATGAGTAAAATAGTTGCTTTAAACCGACGGAGCTCCGCGCGGATTTCTTGAATCGGCGCTGGGCCCCCTTCCTTGGCGCGCGGAGCGTGCCAGGGGCGGCGCCGAAGGCGCTGCCAGGGGGTTCAGCGCAGCATGGGATAACGCTCGAGCGTGAAGAGAAGCTGCAAACGGTACAGCCGATCGCTCGCGTACGCTCGGGCAGGCCAGCCTCGCCTTGCCGCCTAGAGCATAGACGTCCACAGGAACCACGGAGGCATCCACCCAACTATCAGCCGCCCCTCCTCCTCCTCCTCCTCCTCCTCCACCTCCTCCTCCTCCTCATCCGTGCCTTCAGCACACAACGATACAAAGATTGCACGATCCGTACCCGAGGACTCCCAGAGACGCCAGGGGACCCGCAAAGCGCTGTAGCCCATGAGATCGTTGAACGTCCGCCGGGAATCCCCCCCTCCCCGCGCAGACCCATTCGCCCCCGACACAGACTGATACATTTTGTGGGTGGCCGACCTCCATGCAGTACATGTGCCGCACGCGCAAGGCTCGGGACACTCTAGCACTAGCATGGAGTCCAAGCTCAATGGGCCTGGCGCGTTCGCCACCAACGTCACAGCCTTAGCAGGCTGGCGTCCGGAATAAGTGGTGGCCGCATTGCCTGGAGCAGTGGAGGCGGCACTGTGCAAACGGGCAGAAAGAGCTGTCCTCGATTTGGAGGCGGCAAGGGGGTCTGAGCTGGTTGGGACCCAACAAAACGGTCAGGAGGGGAGGATGGATGAGGTCAAACCGTTTCAAAATCTTCCAGGGTCCATCTGGCGCAATTTTAGAAGTTCTTGACGGTCCAGGGGGCCGAAAATGGCACCCAGAGGCAAACAAAATTAAAAATCTGGTCGAACCCAACACATGGAACCTCTTCCCCCCTTCTTGCTCACCGGAACCAGTGCTGGGCCACCTTCGACCCCCAGCACGCAGGAATCAAAGTTGGCGGAGAGCCAAGGGGGGAATTGAGAAAGAACGGGCCTCCCCAGAATGCTCGCAAGGTCTCTGGTCTTCTGAGAAGTGTCCTAAGCCTTCCCCGAATACACACACACACACAACTTCTCGGAAGGCGCCAGGGCTTCTGAGACGCCACGCAAAAAGAGCGCGTTAAAAACAAATAAATAAAAAAGAATCGCGTCGATCATGGGCGGTGTGGGGGGGGTAGGGGGAGGGGAATCGCGTCGATCATGGGCGGTGTGGGGGGGGTAGGGGGAGGGGGGGACGGGAGAGGACATAACGTTGCGCCCCCCCCCCCCCCCCCCCAGACTGTGGTGCCGGACGCACTGCGGCAGTGCCGGGACGCAGTGAGGGGGGGAGCGTTACGTTATGGAGGGGGGGGGAGGGGGGGAGGGGGCATAACGCGCGCTATGGGCTATGGTCCCGAGGGCAAGACAGACACACTCTCCCGAAAGCCTCCTCCCTCTGCCTCCTCCCCCCCGAGCCTCCCCTCCTCCTCCTCCTCCTCCTCCTCCTCCCTCCTCCTCCTCCTCCTCCTCCTCCGCCTCCTCCTCCTCCTCCTCCTCCCCCTCCCCCTCCTCCTCCCCCTCCTCCTCCTCCTCCTCCTCCTCCTCCTCCTCCGCCTCCTCCTCCTCCTCCTCCTCCTCCTTCCTCCTCCTCCTCCTCCCCTCCTCCTCTCCTCCTCCTCCTCCCGTCCTCCTCCTCCTCCTCTCCTCCTCCTCCTCCTCCTCCTCCTCCTCCTCCTCCTCCTCCTCCTCCTCCTCCTCCCCGTCCCCCGCCTCCGCCGCCGATAGAGGGGCTCCGCTGCTCTGCCGACCGCTCCCACAGGAGCGGGAGACGCCGCGGTGCAGGGCGCTCGCCGCGAGGGGCGTGGGCCCCGCCTCCCCGGCCGCGTCGCCGGCGCCCGGCGCCTCGCTCCCCGCACCCCGTCTCGGCGACGTGGCTGCCCCAGCCACTCCTTCCTCCTTCTCTTCCTCCTCCTCCTCCTCCTCCTCCTCCTCCTCCTCCTCCTCCTCCTCCTTCTCCTCCTCCTCCTCCTCCTCCTCCTCCTCCTCCTCCTCCTCCTCCTCCTCCTCCTCCTCCTCCTCCCCCTCCACCTCCACCTCAGCCTCCACCTCCTCCTCCTCCTCCTCCTTCTCCTCCTCCTCTTCCTGGGCTGCTGAGAATGCCCCTTGCCCAGAGAGCCAACGCATTGTCAAAAATCCACATGGAAGCGTTTCGCCACTTTCGGTCTCCAGCGGCCCTCGCTGGGCCGTGGAGCCGTCAAGAGAACGACTCGGGATGAAAAGCCGGTCCTGGGGGAGGGGTCGAGACTTCTGGGGACCCCGTATTGAACAAAAACACTACGTCGGATCTCTGGGTGAGCATCGTTTCGCCGATCCCTATCCCCACTGGTGTGGCCTGGGCCCCACTGGCCGATGGACCCCCCCAGATTGGAGGATGGGCTGTTCCCTATACGCGTCTCGAGGGGCAGATCCCTAGGGTGGTGGTACGTTGGGGATCAAGATGGGGATGGGTATCGGTTAGACGATATAGATCCCTGGCCCAAGGTGCCCCCAATGTTTTCACCCCATTCTGGAGCCACTGATGCCTTCTGGGCCTCGCGGGGTTGTTCTGGAAACCGAGGGTGCCTCCTTGGAAATCCTGGGCGCACCTGGCACCTTGAGCCAGGGACACTTCTCGCAAACCCGGACCCATGCCCATGCCCATGCCCAGGCTGACCATCATCATAATGCTACTTGCGGCTTGCGTGCTTTGTATAGACGCTCATGGCTGGAAGGAGCTGAGAATGCGAGGAGATGAAGAACGCCAGCCCTGGCAATGCGACCCAAGCGGAGAGACCATAGCAGAAATGCATGCGACGCTGCCGTGACATGTGCAAAGGTTTGTCCTGTCCCCCTGACGTATCGTCTCATGCCACATGCCTGTCGAGCCGCTCGAAGTCGCGGTATCGACCTAATGCTCTCAAAGACGCGCCTGGTGGACGCCGAAGCTCGGAGGAGGGTGGGGCTTCCCGATCATTGATACGTCGTGGACTGGCCGCAGCTCCAGTGCAGTCAGGCAACCTACTCTCCAAAGGCCCGCAGGCCAAGACGAAGAAGAACAACAGGGAAGAGGAGAGGAAGCAGGAGGAGGGGGACACGCCTGTGAACGACTTGCCCAAGAAAGAAGGAGGTGGTGGAGGACGGCTTGCCTAAGAGAGGGAGGGTGAAGACGAATAATCCCCCAAAGCCCCCCCCCATGACTCGAGGAGGATTGCGGGGGGTTCAGCGCGGATCCGAGAAATCCGCGCGGACCTCTGGGATTTGATGTTTGTGCCACTTTTTGTTCCCCTAATGTCCGCACCCCGCGAAACGACTGCAACGGAAAAGGGCAATCCTCTCCTGGTGATGGAGGGGGGCTCTGGGGGAGCATTCGTCTTCATCCTCCTGGACATGGGAGACGGCACAGGACGAGTCGGCCAAAGCCCGATGACCAGCAAGACGCATCCGACTCTGCCGCGCCCTGCCCTCGCCAAGAGCGCCGAGCAGGCGGCCGCACGCTCCCTGAGAGGGGAGGCCCCGCCTCCACCCCCCGCTGCTCTCGCTGCTGCTGCCCCACGTAACGCTGCACTCTCGGCGTGCCGCCCGCCGGAGGCCTTCCTATGGACACGGGGGGGCCCCCAAACAATGCTCTTAGAAACCCGGGGGGAGGGAGGCAGGGGCAGGGGGAGGAGGAGGAGGAGGAGGAGGAGGAGGAGGAGGAGGAGGAGGAGGAGGAGGAGTTCTGGCGGGGGGTCTCTGGTGCTCCTGGGAGGCTCCAGAGGCTTGGAGGTCCTGAGGGAGCCGCAAGGGGCGGAGGTGGCGTCCAGAACGCATGGTCTCCGATGCCCCTACGGCGTCGCCCGAGGTCTGGGTCCGAGCTCTTCGGTGCCGCCTGCAGGCCCACTGCTGATGCCCCGCTCCCCCCCTGCCCGGCTGAGCTGCACCCCGCCGCACTTTTTGCGCGAACCCAGATCGTCGCTGGACGCCGCTGGTTTCTTGGGGAAACTAATTAGCAAGTGCTGATACTGCTACCACCCGAACCTCTCCTGGAGCGCCTTCTGACGAAGCTTTCCCGGCGACTCCACCCGTCGCGGCGAGAACCTCCCAGGAGACGCAAGAAGGCGAAAAGAGGTAAGGATGGCGCTGTCGGTACCCCCATTTTTCCCATCTGAAGAGATTGTCGCGAGCCTTTCCGAGCTCGCCCCTGCGGAGTCGTGCGCTCAGGCATGCCCGGCGACCCGCCCTGCCCGCTGGCGCCTCCGCCGACTCGGCGCGGGCGATGCGGTGCATGTCCTGGGGAGGCTCCGGCCCGCTGGGGCCAAGCCCTTGTGGCGGAGAGGCCCGCCAGCAGTGGGCATCCGCCTGCGTGCCTGCACGAGGTGGGCGCTAGGATGCCAACACAGGACCCCCCTTTCACCTGCACAATGCTGCGTGCACCCCCGCCTGCCCTGGAGCCACGATCTCTCGTGAAAAATATGGAACCGCGCTCCCGAGGCCACGATGTCTTTTACAAAACGATGGATCTGCGTCCCGAGCTTCCAAGACAGCCCAAGGAGGCAACCAGGGACGCCAAAATGTCCCAAAATGCCTCGAAGACGGGCTAAGATGACCCAACGACGGCCAAATACGGCCTTCAGACGGCCGAAGGCGCCTCCAAGAGGGCCCAAAAGGGCCGCGAGAGGACCTCCAACAGGGTCATAAGAAGCCAAGACCAGTGATTTGTATTGGGCGTTCTACCGATTTTGAGGCTCTTGCCTTGTCGGGCTTACGTCAGCTCAAAACGAAGCCTACACGATGACCCCAAGACGGCCCGAGAGGCTCCAACGAGGGTCCAACGATGGCCCATGAGGCACCTAAGATGGCCCAAGAGGGCCTCTCGTGGAACCCAAGGCGGCCTTAGAAGGCCCTTCGACTGCCCAAGACGACGCCAAGACGACCCCAAGATACCCACCAAACGGCCAAGAGGGACCAAAGACGCCCAAAAGAACCCCAGGACGGCCTAGAAGGGCCCAAAGACGGTCCCAGAGGGCCTCAAGGAACTCTACAGCATCACAGGAGGACAAGACAGCCCAAAGACGGCCAAAACGAATTCCATGAGAACTTCTCAAGTAATGAAGGCGAAACGTGTCACATGTGACGGTCTTCCTCTTTCTCCTCCCCGTCCTCCACCTCCACCGCTTCCTCCTCCTCCTCCTCCTCCTCGTCATCGCAGTCGTCATCATCATCATCATCAGCAGCAGCAGCAACAGCAGCAACATCATCATCAGCATCAGCATCAGCATCATCATCATCATCATCATCATCATCATCATCATCATCATCACCATCATCACCATCATCAGCAGCAGCAGCATCAACATCATCATCAGCAGCATCATCATCAGTTTCGCCACCATCATCATCAGCAGCATCAGCAGCATCTTCAACCTTCTCATCATCATCAGCATCGTCATCATCATCACAATCATCGTCACTCTATCACTACTACCATCGTCATCATCAACACAATCAGCATCATCATCATCACCAATATCATCAGCATCAGCACCATCGTCAGCATCATCAGATTCATCGTCAGCGTGATCACCATCGTCATCACCATCATCATCGTCAGTGTCATCATCACCATCATCAACGCCAGCAGCAAGCATCATCATCACAACCACCATAATTAGTATCAGCATCATCACCATACTCATCATCAGCAACATTAGCGTCAGCATCAGCATCAACATCAGCATCATCATCACCATCGCCATCACAACCAACATCGTCATCAACATCATCAGCATCATCATCGTCAGCAGCAGCAGCAGCAGAAGCATCGGCATCACCATCACCACCACTATCCTCATTCTCATCATCAGCATTACCCTCATCATGCTCATCATGACCATAGGCATCCTTATTATCCTTATCCTCATCAGCATCGTCGTCATCGTCAGCATCAGCATCAACATCAGCACCATCATCATTGAATCATCACGGCCCTTCCAAGCCTGGAGCCACCCATCTGATGGGCTGGCACGGCAGCGGGACTTGCCGCAGGCAGCTGGATAAACTCAAACATTACTCAAGTCGCAGTTGGGATGATGAGGAACGGAGAGCGCGGGATCAACAGGGGCAACGCAACGCCTAAAGCCATCAGCGTCCGAGGCACTTGGGACACTGTATTTGCCTCGTGAGCTCGAAGACGCGAGCTCACTCGCAATATCGAGCATCACGCACAGACCACATCCCGTCCCAGAAAGGGTAGCATGCCTGTCTCCTCAGAGACAGTATGAGATTTATAGAATGTCGCTACTCAGATAAAGTACACGTACGGCTCCTAGTAGCACCGTTCAGAGACGCATGCAGTGTGAGTAACAGTCGACACATCAGGCCGGGCAAATCAGGGTATTGGTTGTGGCTGCATACGCACACTCAAACACACAGAAACCAATAGCAAGTACACACGGCAACGGGGCGACGAGGCGTGTGGACGCATTGGATGGGGTCAGCCCATGACTTCGACTCGGCCTGACCTGCTCAAGAGCATATCTCCTCCGGGCTGCCAACCCTCTGGAGACACTCGGGAGCGGAAAAGAGGGGGGTGTCCAAGAGGGGGGGGCGCAAATCATGACCGGCGGCATGTGCGCGGCCCAGCGGGGGACCAGGGACGTAATGAAATAAGAAGAGGCGCCATGAAACCTGGGGAGATATCATGGCCCCCGCCATGAGATCCACCCCCCCCTAGTCATCACCCCCCTCTTTTCCGCTCCCGAGACACGCGCGGGATCCTCCCGTGACCACGCCCCGGGGCAGACAGGCGGCACGCCACAGCTGGCCCCGGCAGGCAAAACTCTTGGCCTGCTGGCCACTCCTGCCGCAGGAAGACCACGGGTGCGTGCGCGGCGTGCTCGTCGCTGCATGCGATGCGACCGTGGCGGCCTGCGTGCCTGGGCTTGGCCCCCACAGCGCCCTCCGCCCGAGCACGCCGCGTCGGGCACCAAGGCCACTCTGGCGAAGGGCCTATCCGACGTGTGCAGCCGAGCAGAGCCCCTCCCCGAGCCGACGCGAGACCCCCTGCGGGCTGGGCCACGGCAGACGGGGTCCTGGAAGAGTCTACGCCCAGATTGGCGGAAAAATCAGAAACCCCTTCATGAAACAACCGAGAGGCTCACTGGCTCGAGGCTTGTGCGCCGACGACCTGCCTCGAGCGCGCCGCCCATGCGGAACCCGAACGAACTCGAATCCACTGGAACTGCAGCCTCCGGGATCAGTCAGCATCGAATCGGTAAATCGGATCGGACCATTCCAAGTGGAAGGTCGAACCGCATCGCGCCGAATACATCGAAACCAAACCAGAACGGGCCAGCCAAAATGGATGGCAAATCCGATCGACCGGATCAAAATAGACTCTGGCGTACAGTTCGCGCAGCATGTAAGAAATCGGCCTGCCAACATGTGCCCCGCGGAAACTTCTGATCCCCCCCCACCCCAGGCCCCAGGGACCTGCATAAAATCTGGGGCGCACTGGCTGGTACCTTGGCGGATCGACGAAGAACGTGTCCCAAGGTTGCCCAAGCAGCGCTTGCACCCAGTGGTTCTTGCTTTACTTCCTTGAGCGATCGGAAGGGTTTCGGGTGTTTTCGCCACGTTGGCGCCCGTGCCCACTCGTGGGCACCCCGTGCGAACGTGCCTGCTGTCCTGTCCCTGGTGGAAAGCACCTCGCGGGAGCTTTTCGTCCCCCCACCGCGCCCAGCAGCGCGCCCAATCACGAGCAGAGCGGACAGGATGCACCTCCCTCGCGTGGCGCTATTCGGGGCGCTGCTGAGCGCTCTCAGGCGCTCTTCGCCGAGATACATTACACCAAGCGGAACCGTCTGTGATTTATGAGGAGGAAGAGGAGGAGGAGAAGAGGAGGAGGAGGAGGAGGAGGAGGAGGAGGAGGAGGAGGAGGAGGAGGAGGCGCGCGAAGCTGGGAGCGCATCGCGCCAGCGGCGGCCTGGCGGCGGCGGCGCGGCGACGGCGCGCTGGAGGCGCGGGCGTGGGCGCGGAGGCGGCGCGGCTCGCGGAGCAGGCGCAGGGCGGCGCGCGCTGGAAGCGGCGAGGTGCCCATCCGCTGGCGGCGCGGGCGCGGGGCGGCGCAGGGGCTGCCGGGCTGCACCTCGCGGCTGGCGCCTGGGGACTGCATGGTGGCGCTCGCCTATGCGGTCCCGGGCATGAGAGGTATAGGCCCCGGCTGGCGCACCCCTTCCTCCTCGGGGGCGGCTCGCCGCCGAGCGGTGGGCCGCGTCTGGGTTTGGGGGGTTGCGCCAGCTCCAGACTATTGTGCTCCGGCCGCGCGGGAGACCCGCGCGCGCCGCTGGAGGAGGAGGAAGAGGAGGAGGAGGAGGAGGAGGAGGAGGAGGAGGAGAAGGAGGAGGAGGGGAAGGAGGGGAAGAATGAGGAGGGACGGGGAGGAGGAGAAGGAGGAGGGAGAGAGGAGGAGGAGGAGGGACGAGGAGGAGGAAAGACGAGGAAGAGAGGAGGAGGAGGGACGAGGAGGAGGGAAGACGAGGAGTAGGAGGAGGAAGAGGAGGAGGAGGAGGAGGGGGAGAGGAGGGGGAGGAGGAGGAACGAGGAGGAAGGGGAGGAGGGGGAGGAGGGGGAGGAGGGAGAGGAGGGGGGAGGAGGAGAATGAGGGACGAGGAGAAGGAGGAGGAGGAGGAAGAGGAGGAAGAGGAGAAGAAGAAGGAGAGAGGAGGGAGGAGGAGGCGGAGGAGGAGGAGGAAGAGGAGGAGGAGGAGGAGGAGGAGGAGGAGGAGGAGGAGGAGGAGGGGGCAGCAGCGTCCTCGAAGAGCTCTCGCCAGCTGCTCGCCACGCCCGGCGGCGGCGCCAGCGGCACGCCGCCACTGCCGCACACGGGCTGGGGCACGTACACCTCCGGGGCGCGTGAAGCTCGAGGGGCGCGCGGGTCGGCTACACGCAAGAGTGGCCCTACAAGACTCGTCAAACATATATCGACGGTGTTTGCTTTCGGTGCCTGCGTGGTGGGCGCTACTTCAATGCTAGTATGAGGTATTCGGCCCAAACGCAGGGGTGTCCGAAATCCGCCAGTGCCCTCACAGTCTTGAAGAACGCGTTGTCTGACAATTGACCGAACTATCGGGCGCTTCGATTTTAAACAGCGCTTCAATATATTCCTCTTTCTATATTTTTGCAAGCCCGGGCGGGGGGGAAACCCGTCTCCCCCCCCCTCCAAAACCGGACTCCCGGGATCTGGGGCTTTGGGACCCTTTGGACGGGCCTCGAAGCGGCCGCCCGGGCCTCGCAGGGCGTTTTGCCAAGCCTTCACAGCCCACCTAGGGCGATCAGGGGGGTCATCGGAGACGTCCCAGAGAACCCCAAGACAGCACAACAGCGCTCCAAGAAGCCGTCATACCCCGAAAGATCGCTCCAAAACGTACCAAGAGGCCTCCAAGAGCACCCCCAAGAAGGCCCCAAGAGGGAATCATTATCGATTTAATGTAGGTTTTTGGTGAATTTCGGGTTCTCCTCTTTTCGGCTTCCCGACGATCCACGACAGCGGTTTTCTGGGCGTCCGAAGTCGCCTGGGAGGCTCCAAAGTCGCCCCGCAACCATCCGAAAGGGCTTCCAGGCAGTCCGAGAGAGCCCCAGAACGGCACAACAGGGGTCCAAAATTGACCTAAGAGAGCCTCATGGCGGCCCAAGATGGCCCCAAGACACCCTCCGAAGCATTCCAAATCGTGACCGGGGCGTTCAGGGAGACTGCGGTTAGAGGCAGGTTGGCCTTAGGAAGCCCCAGAGGCCCCCAGAACACGCCCAGGAGGCCTCCAGAAGGCTTTAAGAAAGCCGAAGAACTTTGGTGAGGCCCCCAGAGGCTCTCCAAGGAGGAGCCTCCGCAAAAAGAGCTGAGGAGGATGGGGAGAATACCCAGGGTATGGCGAGAATGAGGAAACTTAAGCATGGAGGAGGGATAACGAACAACATTATTATAACGGCGATGCCAGAAAAAGGCAGCAAGGAGTTATCGCAAAATTGTCCGCTTGACCTTCCTGCCATTTCCGCCTGCATACCAATCTTCAAGGACCAAGGTGCATGGCGCGAAGCGCCACTGCAGTCTTGTATATATATATATGTATATATATATATATATATATATATGTGTGTGTGTGTGTGACGAGGCTTGTAGGCAAGAGTAGGGGAACGAACAACGGCATAAACATGACAACTCGAAAGGCCGCGCGGATTTCTCGGATCGGCGCTGGACCTCCTTCCCTGGCGCGCGGAGGGGGTCCAGCGCCGATCCGAGAAATCCGCGCGGACCTGCGAGTTTACATGTTTATGTAATTGTCGTGCCCCTACTTGAGTGCGCGGCTTTACAGGGGCGTGGGGGAGCCCAGACCAAAGCGCGCAAGCCGCTGCTGTCGCATCTTTCTGGGCGATCGGGGGACGCCAGAGGGCCCGCAGGTCACTCTGGCGAAGGGCCACTATTACGTGTGGTCGACAGAAGGGGCATGCCTACCATCAGAACGGCAGCCCCAACAGCAGCCAAATACTGAGACGAAGTCCAGAAGGACGAGGAAGACTGGAACTATTCAGGGCGAGGAGGAGGAGGCGGAGCGAGGACGAGGAGGACCGAAGTCGACGAGGGAGGAGGCGGAGGATGACATCCGGGAGGAGATCGAGGAGCGCCACAGGGAGGGAGGACCAACACCAGCCAAAGGCAGACCGGCGCAACAGCGGGCTATGGAGGCTCGGGGGACCTCTGAGGCCCTGCGCTCCTGGATGGACAGCACCGCGCGCCGCGGCCGCCCCAGGGCGCGCCAGAAGGCTCTGCGAGCGCTCGGGAACGCTCTGGCATCCCAGCCCTGGCGCCGCCCGAAAGACGACGGAGGAGGAGGAGGAGGAGGAGGAGGAGGAGGAGGGAGACGAGGAGGAAGAGGAGGAGGAGATGGAGGAGGAAGAGGAGGAAGAGGAGGAGGAGGAGGAGGGGGACCGCTGCGGCCGTCAAAGGCGTGGTGCGATACGGCGAGGCTGTTGAAAGAAGGGGCCGCTGGAGAAGGAAAGATGCCCCTTTTCTGGCACCAGGAATGCCTGGGGGCACCGAGGAGGGCGAGAGGAACAACCACGCAATGGCTCGAGGAAAACAGCGAGCCCCTTCCGACCCCAAAGCGGTCCCTGCTTCAGCGCCGTGGCGGTACGGCGAGGCCCGTCGGTGCCTCTGCCCTGCGTCTTGTCTGCAAGAGGGGTCGCTCTGTGCGGCTGGCCGCCCGCCTTGGGCGTGGCCTGCCGCGCAAGCCCAGAATCTTGAAATTTCAGCGAAAGTAACTGATGCGTCCTGCAATCCCAGTCCCTGCCAGAACACCGTTCCTGGGACTTCAGCGCCGCGAATGCACGTGGCTGTTGCGTCCTGAAAATCCTAATCGTGCCAGGGCGCCATTCTTGGGCCCCGCCCGCCCGCCCGGCCCCGCCGAGCAGGCGAGCCTCTGGCAGACCCGCGGGCGGGCGGCCGTGCGAGCAGACGTGCCTGGCGGGCGGGCGGGCAGACGGAGGCCTGGCCGACCCACGCCGCGCTGGGATCCAAAAATGCTGATTCCCCTCGGGGGCGCATCTTCTACCGGTGGTTTCGAGATGGGGTCCTGAGTGATGGGGTCCTGAGGAGGAGGTGCCTCAAACAATGTACACATTTGTCATGCCTAAGCAGTCGAAAATTATGTGATTCTTCTGGGGGCCAAGATCCTTTCATTCCTAATTGTTCTATCCTGGGCCTCTGCGTGGCCACTGGAGGGCCAGGAACAAGTAGAAACGCGAGCAACTGGAAGTGAGCACGGTTGGAAGTCCACCCTTGTATCCCCTCTCCATCCTCAGGACCCCATCCCTCGGGACCCCATCTCCGAGCCGCCGCTTCTACTTCCGCAGGCGTCCGCTGGCCTTCGGTCGGCGGAGGCAGGCTCGTGCTCCTTCCGCCGCCTGCCGCTGGCAGCCCGCCGCAGACGAGGCGCGAGTGGCTTCGGCCCTCGGAAGCGAGGCCCCTTCTGGAACGCCCCACCTGCAGCCAACCGGGATAGTAATGACTACCAGCCTGGAACAGATCCCTATCCACAAGCTGGGCATCGCCTCATCACCATGCAAAGCTTAGGGATTCCTTAGGTTGTGAGGGCGCATCCCTAAGATTGTCCTCGCCTTTTGGCGTGTCAATCTTAGGGATAGGGATAAGTTCGAGCCTGGTGAAAGGATGCGCGAGAAGGATGCAAAGGGCCTTGGACGCCCAGTTCGAAGCTTTTCGAGCGGGGTGCGGCCAACGAAAATGGCCAAGGATGGACCGAGGAGGCAAGGATGCAAGGGTACTCCTGGGAAGGCTGCCCATCCTTAGAAGGCTGCCTATCCTTACTATGCGGGTTGACTGTAGAGGAACAACAACAACTGCATGACAATTGCTCCTCTGAGGTCCGCACGGATTTCCTGGATCGGCACTGGACTCCTCTCCCTGGCGCGCGGAATCTGCCAGGGGCGGCGCTGGAGGCGCCGCGATGGGGGCCCATTGCAGATCCAAGAACACCGCGCGGACCTCCGACAAACATTTGTTCATGCCGCTTTTGCTGCCTGATGTCTCGAGCGCACCACCTGAACTCACGAGCAAGCTGGCGGGCAGGCGGGCGAGCAGGCGAGCTCCGCAAGGAGTGGCTTGCAGAGGGTGCGGCTGGCAACCCGCGCCTTGGGGTGGCGGTGCAACTACCTCGACAGAGATCCCTGCCGCGCCCAGACGAGGGCTCATCAAACCTTTGGCGCAACCTGGTGAACCCCAAGCCCCAATTTGGAGGTGGCGGGGGGGTCTGAACTGGTTCGGACCCCAGGAAGTCGGCCAAGAGTGGGGATGAAGCTAAATCCGCTCCAGATCGGTCCCCGGACCCGGACTTCTTGCGGGATCCATCTGGTGCATTTTTTTGCGACGACATGGGAACACAGAGAAATTCACAGCAAATCATGTTCAACTGGTGAGAGTTCCCACGAGTTTGAATGAGAAGGGTCATGCCGCGCAATACCTGAGCCCCGTGCGGCACCGCCAGTCTCCCCCACTAACTGGGATACAGTGTATGCTCGCTGCTGCAGTGCCCTCGCATCGGTGGTCTTCTTTGTGCTTATGGCGGCCGTGCGCTACAACGGTTTCGCACGCTTCGGCTGGGGGTCAAGCGCTGCAACGTTGGAAAGGACTCTAAATTTCTGGCGGTCGTTGTGCAGTTCCCCATCATGCACCGAGACATATGACCCATACAAACAAGCAGTTTGGGGTAGTACACAAGTAATTCCACCAGCATAGGCGAACGCGTGGGCCAGGAGACTCCTGGGACATCCGCGCGCCCCTGGCAGCCCCGTCAGGGTGCATCAAGGCAGGGCTGGGACGCTGACGATCTTGGGCTGGCCGGGTCTGGTGTCCCAAGGCGTGTAATATGTCTGGAAAGCGCACCGCACCCCCCCCCGCCTGCAGCGGGGCGTGGGGCGAGTGGGGGATGGGACGCGCCCGTGAGGCAGGCCATGTTTTGGAAAGGGGGGGATCATAGCTAGTGCGCGGGGGGCGCTCCCCAGGAACATAAAAAATCTTGAGAAGGCTGTGATTATCTTGAGAAAGCTGCGATTATCTTGAGAAGGGGTTCCCGCGCCAGCGCCCAAGTCATCTTGAGAAGGCTGTGGGTTGTCTTCGCCCAGAAAGCCTCGTTCGGGGACGGAGGCGGCCGACGGAGCTGGTGCCGGCGCGGGCGTCGCAGCTGGGATCGGTCCCTGCGTTTCCAGCCAGCCCGCTGGGGCGGGGCCCGCGCGGGGCTGAACTTCTCCTTCTCGGCCCGCAGGCCATCGAGTAGCATCTGGCGGGCTGGCCACGGTTTGGCGACGAGCACCAACTTATCGACGTTCGGGTCGGTCTTCTCGGCTCTGACGACGGAAACCTCGTCGCTGAGTTGGCCCATGTCGATGGTCGGCTCCGCCTCGGGGTTTTGCGGTTGGCACTTCTCGAAGTAAGCGTCCAATTGGCGTCGCACTCCGCCGTCAGTCTCGAATTTCGCGAGGCCCTCGAGCATCGCCAGGGCGAGGGCTGGCGTCGGGGGCCCAAATTGCTCGAACGCCGCATGTTCTTTGGCCGTGCGGCGGCATCTAGGGCCGGTCTGTGAAGCCCTCCAGCTCGTCGGAGATGTGGGCGTGCGTCGGATGACTAACTTCCATGCGCCCATGCATCTGCCACCGAACACATAATCATTCGGATTTCCTCGATGTTCTAAAGCGACAGGCTCATGAACGATGTGAGGAGCGAGAAGAGATGCTTGCCTGTGTTCGTCCACGGCTTGTCTGCGCGGTGGCCTCGATGTGCGCGTCGACCCCCTCGGCGACGAACACGTCGCGGTTCTTCGCCCAGTGCCTCGACCTCCGCTTCCTCCACCTTCTGCTCCTTGGCGCCCTCGCCCTCTGCCTGGGGCCTTTGGCCGATGGCTGAGCGCGCGCTGCGTCCCGCCGCCATTGTTCGCCGTCGCTCTTGCGGGGGCTCGCCGCCCTTGCGCGCGCTTCCAAAGTTGCCAGACTTGATCCAGGACGGTGGCGGGACTCTCCACGCTGCTCGGTCCTTCGCCGTCCGTCCGGTCGCGCCCCCGGACTTCATATTCGTTTCGAACTTCTGGCTCGAATGGTCGGGGCAACGTCGGCGTGGATGCGAGAGCCCTCGAACTGATGGCTCCGGCTAGCTAGCGCGCGCGAGTCCGAAGCTCCGCCCTGGCCAGCGCTCGAAATGTCGGCACCCGTCAAGCGCGCGCAGCCGTAGGGGCAGCGGCGATCGAGCGTGGAACGAAGCCCAGAACTCGATCAGCAAGGAGTCACATGTCTCGTGGCATGAATGCGGCGTCGGTTGGCGCCCAAGAAGGAGTTGGAAGGCAGCGCGTAGAGATCCCGGCGCCGAGTCGCGCCGCTACTTGCGCAAGGCGCGGGGTTGTCGTGAGCCAGGGGCCGCGCGGCGACGCCAGGGCGCGCGCTCGTGGACGTGCTCGAAGGGTCTCAAGGGTCGCGGCGATCGCGCAGACAGGCGGGCCTGAGGCAAATGTGCTCGAGGTGCCCTCGCGCGCGCGCAGACGGCGCCCACGCGCGCGACGCGCGCGATCAAAAGCGCGCCCGCCTTCATCAGCGAGCGACGATGGCGACATTGTCAAAGACGAACAGAACCATATTTTTTGCAACAAAGGCTGCATCTGTTATCTATATATCCATCGTGGCGGTCGATAATAATGCAGGAGCGCCGCGTCGCGGGCGCGCTGCAGATATTCGACGCGCAGCAAGCGCCGAGAACGCGCGAAACTGCATGGCCCGTTGAGAGGCGCGCGCGCGCAGGCAATCGGGGGGGGGGGGGGGGCGCGACGGGTTGGCCTGCCCAGCGCAGCCGAAGTCGATCCTCTGAAATGCCTCCCGGACTCCGGAACTCAAAGTGCGCGAAAAACTCCCAGATGCTGGAGCGGGGCCCCCAGTCGGACGCGCGGGGCTGCGAGGGCGCCCCCGAGATCTCGATGAAATTGCATGGGCCCACGCGCGCGCGGCGGCGCCTTCGTTCAGGGCGCCGTTGGCCATCGGCGCGGGGGCGGGCGCGAGGGGGGCAGGGAGGGGGGGCCCTGCGCGGCGACTCGGCGCCCAATGTCGCGGCGCCAGGAAAAACCGGCGGGAAGTTGATCACGGCGCCAAGCTTCTTCGCGCGCAACCCGCCGCCGCCCGGGACGTCGCGCGCAGAGCGCGAGAAAGGCAGGGGCGACGGCCCGGACGAGGAACGGCACTCCGCCAATGCACGCTGCGTCTGCGCGCGCGCGAGCAGCGGGGCCCCGGGCCCGCCCGCCCGCGGCCCGCAACGTTCGCGAGGTCTCCTTTTTGGAACTTGGCGTTCAAGGTGGACGCGCCCATGCACTCCACGGCTAAAGCTCGGCGCAGCGCGCCGCCCGGTAGGGCGAGAACGCGAAGAACGTCAACGATGGAGGCGCCCATATCGACGCGCAGAGAAGTGCCGGCTATCGGACTGAGCGCTGCCATGCCATCGCCAAGTGTATACGTGAACTCCCGACCCCAGTCGATGAATCAGGGACCGAATGGTTCCGCGAATATCTCAGTCTCTGGCTCGTCGCCATCGCCCATGCGCCCGCCGCTTCGCATTTGAAGTCCGAGAAGAGCGTCGAAGGCTTCGATCCGCATTGTAGCTTTCTGTCGGCGTTGTGATGGCATGTCCTCAAAGTGGGGGTCGCCCGCGCGAGCCCCGCGCGCTGCGAGAAATCGTTCGGGCAACCCTGCGCCGAAAACGCGTCTCGCGTGCTGAGCGTGGGCCTCGCGGAACCTGAAGGTAGCGATGCGCATCAACATCACATGCGCTTCTCGTCGGCGTGCTCGGGCGCCGCCGCGATCCCAGGGCGGCAGCGCGCGCGCGCTGCTGGAGTCGATCATGCCGCGGCGGAGGCAGAGACGCAAGAAGGGACAGAAGACGCGCCGCATGCTCAGACGTGCGGTTCGTCGCCTCGAGGCTCCTTGCCTTTTCTGCCGCTGGCCGCGGTCTGGCCGGGGTAGGGCTGCGCTGGGAGTGCCTCTGAATCGCGGGCGCGCTAGCAGGTGCTTGAAAGCGACCGCGGGGGCTTGGCAGCGGCCGCGGTCGCGCCCGAATGGTCGCTGATCGGGGCGTCGGGCTTTACGGCGTCGCCAGAGGCCATCGTCGTCCGCGAGCCCGGCGCCTGGGCGTAGGAAAAAATGCGAAGCCTGCAGGGTAGGGCACAGCCTAGTCCGCTGCGCGGCAGCCCAGATCGGCTGAGATATCTCAGGGACGGTAACCTGTTGTGAACGCTGTCGGCCAGCACCGAATGGGCAAATCCGCCGACCCTGTCGGCGTGTGCGAGGGGCATAGCTGTTCGACTCGTCATCTCCGTCGGTCGTCGCATCCGTCGCCCCTTTTCCCTGCAGCTTCCTTCTCAAGCTCGTGGGCGAAAGAAAAATCTAGCAGTGTCGTAATCGAGTCGAAGGGGGGCCCCTGCCCTTTGACCCCTTCCCAAGGGGGGGGGGTCCGGGGGGGGGTCCCAGGGGAGGTCCCGGGGGGTCCCGGGGGGGGTCTCGGGGGGGGGCCCGGGGGGGGGCCCGGGGGGGGTCCCGGGGGGGGTGGGGGGGGGGGGGGGGGGGCAGATTAGTTTTTCCTCGGACGGCCTTAAAAAATTCGAAAACATTCCAAATGAAGTCTGAATGCCCAAGATGGCCCCCGAGACGGCCCAAGAGGGCCCCGAGTCGCCCAAAGATCGGCCGAAAACGCCCAAGATAGCCCCCAGACCGTCCAAGAAGCCTCCAAGACGTCCCACGCCCCCTCCAAGAGACCCCCAGGAAGCCCCAAGAGGCCCCCACGAGGCTTCCAAGCGGCCCCTCAGAGCTTCCCAAGAGGCCCACAAACTACCCCCAAGAGGCACCCAAGAGCGCTCGTCGTCGTCGTCGTCGCCATTCAGGGTCGGCGGCGCCGGCCGTAGGGCCTTCGCAATATTTGCTATGCTTCTTTGACCGGATACGTTTGCCCACTGTCTCGAGGTCCTCAGCAGCCAAGAGTAATGATTCTTGAATAAGGCACACTCTGCATTCGCCGATGGGGCGAACGTCGCCCTCCCCAAAGTTCCAGATCTGTTCAGCTGCCTTTTCGCCGTCAATGTAGATGCTGATGTGCGCTGGTCCTGCGGCGAGGCCACCTTCGACGCCGCCCTTCCCGAGGGCGTCGCTAATGGGCAGCCGTCGGTCGGGCGCCAATGATGGTCAGGAACGCGCGTTCCTCGGGTCCAATTAGAACGCGCGCTCGCAACCGGCTGAGTTCAGCCAGTCCGGGGAGGTTGCGGCGGAAAAGAAGCCATTGCTCGTCGAAAGAATGGTTCCACCATGCTTGCTTCCATTGTGCGTGCTCGCGTAGCCTTCGAGATGCCCGTTTGACATAACATCCGCCGACCGCCGCGCTTCGATCTCGAAGTTGGGCCCGTTCGCGCGTCAATGTTGGTCGTTCGCGCTGCGCTGGCCCACGACAGTCAGGTCTGCCGCCGTGTCGGGAGCTGCGTGGTACAATGGCTCGCAGAATGAGATGAGCTACCAATTCTGCGTGTCGGCCATGAAACTGATGACGATTTAATGCTCGCAGCTTATGTCGGCACGGTCGGAGACGGTCGTGCGGAGCGCTTAGACATCCCGGCCGTTCGTAGCCGAAAGAAGACCTGCTGCCATTTATGCACAGTCCAACCAAGGGGCATGATCCGTTGGCGAAGAAGCAAGACAGGCTATGCACATGCGGCATGCGCGTTGAACGTCAGGTCGCTTGTAGCCAATTCGCGGGTTGTGCGGGACACGGGGAGGCAGCCGACAATCAATCGTACTCGAACGTGTCCGCGAACGGCGATGTCGACCGGGTCCCCCCTTCATTGTAAAGCAGGGGGGCGCGCAATGCAGACCATATGATTCGGATAAACTCGTCCGTGGTTGACCGCCACTGCGCACCCGCACGCAAATAATCACAACGCGTGCGTCCCCAGCCCCAGTGTGCCCAGAAATGATGAGGAGCATCTTCTCGGCGGTGTGATAGTTGTGCTCTCTGTCGGACGTGCGCGCCTGGAAATGGTGGGCCATGTTGCTCCCGAAATTCGTGGCCAATGGGGTCCGTGCAGGAACGCTGATGAGCGAGTATAATTAAGTCGGGCCTGTCCCCTTGCAGGGGGATTGTCGACGAAACATCAAAAATACCCCCCAAATATTCCAAAAATGGTCGGGGGACTATTTTTGGAATGTTTTGTTGGAATGTTTTTGGGGTATTTCTAACTTTTCGTCGAAAATCCCCCTGTAGCGGGACACGCCCGACATAAGAGTATAGGGCTTCCAGCCGACGGACTCTGCTGCTTCGGTGGGGGAGCGGCTGCAATTCTGGGCCTCGGCTGCCGGGTGTCCTTCCATGCCGTGCGCGCGCCGGGCCTCGCCTGCGGCGCGCGCGGACCGGCAAGCCGCGGGCTGGCGCCACGGCGGGGAGACTGCGCGGTATGTGCGTCAGGGTGTGTGGGGGGGCCGATTCGCGTGTGTGTGTGCGTGTTCGTGTGTGTGTGTGTGTCTGTGTGTGTGTGTGTGTGTGCGTGCGTGCGTGCGTGCGTGCGTGCGTGCGTGCGTGCGTGCGTGCGTGCGTGCGTGCGTGCGTGCGTGCGTGCGTGCGTGCGTGCGTGCGTGTGTGCTGTGCGTGTGTGTGTGTGTGTGTGTGTGTGTGTGTGTGCGTCTGTGTGTGTGGGCACCACGGCGAGGCCGATTCTCGCGGGGGGCTTCGTGCCGTTTGCGGCCTCTGGTGCAGCTGTTCGCCACAGAGCCGTGTGCGGCGGCGCTGCGGTCCGAAGCGGCCCCCAGAGGCAGAAAATGGCAAACGTCTCTCCCACGTCAGGTCCCCAGACGGCTCCTTTGAGCTTAAGCCCCAGCGGCGCCGATCGCACACCACGGCCTGGCATAGCCACCCTTCCTGTGCAAAGGGGCCCAAGGACACGCACACAAAGACACACACACAGAGAGTGCCCGGGAGATCCCCCTATCTTCCCAGTCTTTTCTGGGTGTTCGTCTTCCCCCCCACCGTCCGTTCTTTCCCATACTTTCCTGGGTGTCGACGATTGATCGTGCCTCTATGTGCTGTTGCCCCTCCTGACTCCTGCGGTCGCCGAGCGAGGGCGGGAGGCTCCACGAGCAGCCGGGCCGAGGCGAGCAGAGGCGGGCCTCGCTTTCTTGGGCACGCCAAGTTGGAGAGGGGCCCTGGGACACACAGATACACACACTTGTTTTGATCTGCGGCTCGAGAGCGAGCCTATTCGGGTTAAAAGCTAGGCGGGCCACGCAAAGCTCTAATTGGGGAGCACAGATACACACACACATCCCATGATTCCGCATATTTCCCCATTTGTTCTGGGTTGTCGTCTTCTCCCCCAGTGCCCACATTTTCCCGTATTCCCCAGGGGGTCGACGACTCATTGTGCCTGTGTGCTTGTCCCCCTCCTGATATTGGGCCTCGGGTGCCCGAAGCGTCAGGCAGCCTGCGCGAACGCGGGCACGAGACAGGCAGGCTGGATCGCGGCACAGGGAGGTCAGCAACTCTAGAAGGGACACACGACAAAATGGATATGTTCAAACTGCATGGGCAGGATGGGGAGAACAGTCACGGGTGCGACTGATGCGCGCCGCATTGCAGCAAGACGTCAGCTCGAGAAAACACGGCGGCACGGAAGGAGGAGAGGCGACGAGAGCGGCCACGGTCACAGGCACCAAGCGGTGGTGGCAGGGCACCACACGGGAGCAGAGAGGTGGGCCTGGTGCTCCTCCGCCAAGCGCTCGCACAGGAAGCGCCAGTAGCCGGACCCGCCATCGCGGGCTCCGCCTCCGGGACCTGGTCGCCGCACCCGCAACAACATTCAATGTGTTTCGGGTGCTATGGGGGCCTCGTTAGGGGTTGTCTTGGAGCCCCCGTTTTTGTTGGAGCGTTGAGAGGGTCCCACGAGGGTCCCAAGAAGAGAGCTACAATAGGACTCCAAGAAGGATGCCAAGCAAGCTCCGAGAGCTCTTTGGTTTCACGCGCGTTCCGTTCCTGCGTCTGCTTATCCTGCGTCTCCTCCCTCCCTGTCCCGCTCTTCATGATCCTGTTCCTGTTCTTGCTTCTTTAGCTCTCTACACTGCTTCCGCTTCGGCTTTGGGAACGACGACGACGACGACGACGGCGATTACGACGACATCGTTGCTTTCGACGTTGGTGACTCCCGCCTCCCTTGGGAAGAGCTCGAGGATGGGCGAGGAGAAAGGCTAGGACAGAAGGGGCGCCGATTCGAAGAGTAAGTTTGCCACCGTATACAAATAAACATGTGCAGCTATACATGTGTGTAGGGATAGGTGCTGTATACAGGTGTATAGTGGTATACCATACAACTAAATATACATCTATACATATGTACACATATGCTTATGCGTGTACGAATACGTGTATGCAAGCGTGCCCATGCATCTGTCCATGTGCATACGTATGTACAGTTATGTTGTCCAATCACCCCTGTGAGTATAAGGTGCATCTTATAATAGACATGTACAACAAGGGGGCAGCGCCATGAGGTACCAGGAGGGAGGACTCAGGAGGCCTCAGGATGTCACAGGAGACCACAGGAGGCCCCAAGAGTCTCCAGAAGGTCCCGCGAGGCCCCAAGAGGCCCCAGGAGGCCCCGGGAGGCTCCAAGAGACCCCAGGAGATTCCAGGAGGCTCCAGGAGGCCCCAGGAGGCTCCAGGAGGTTCTGGGAGGCTCCAAGAGGTCCCGAGAGGTTTCAAGTTGCCCCAGCAGGACCCAGGAGGCGCCGAGAGACCCCAGGAGGTCCCAGGAAGCTCCAGAAAGCCCCAGGAGGCTCCAGGAGGTCCCAGGAGGCTCCAGGAGGCCGGAGGAGGCCCCATCAGGAGGCTCCAGGAGGTCCCGGGAGGCTCCCGAGGTCCTGGGAGCCAGGAGGCCCCGGGAGGCACCAGGAGGCTTTCAAAGACCCCAGAAGGTTCCAGGAGGCTCAAGGAGGCCCCAGGAGGTTCCAGGAGGTCCCATGGGAGGCCCCAAAAGGTTTCAAGAGGCCCCAGCAGGCCCCAGGAGGCTCCAAGAGACCCTCCAAAGGCTCCAGGAAGGTCCAGGAGGCTCTCCCCAGGCGGCCCTGGGAAGCAGGGGGTCCCAGGAGACCCCAAGAGGCCCCAGAGGTCCCGGGAGGCTCCAGAAGGTCCCGGGAGGCTCCAGGAGGTTTCGGGAAGCTCCAGGAGGTCCCGGGAGGTCCCAGGAGGCCCCAGGAGGTCCCAGCCAGGCGGCTCCAGGGGGTCGCCGAAGGGAGGTCGCAGGAGGCGCCCCAGGAGGCCCACAGGGTGGCCCCAGAGGGACAATCCTGTGATGCCCCTGGGAGCTGCAGTCGGGGCGTTGACCTAAGGAACCCAAAATAAGGAACTGGGCCTCTTTTTCCAATGTCCTATGCACAACCTCAGGAAAACCTGAGGCAAGCTGTAAAGCAGTCAAGAGCACCGAGCACCTCCCAAACGAAAAGGGTGCCTTCTTCAGCGCCCCGACGGTATGTCTGGCATGTGGTTCTGGCCGCTGGTGCCCGTAGGGGGCGGGCTCGGGAAGGCCAGCCACGCGGACTTGGACGAGGCCTCTTCATCTGCCCGGGTGCTGCCCAGCGTGAACTGTCACCGCTTCCTGGGCGCCGGGGAAGTGTAGCGTGGCGTCTCCGCCAAGGGATCCGAGTGGAGCACCGCCTCCCGAAGTGCCGTCGAACGTAGCAGGCGCTCGGCTGCCCCGATACGCAGCACGCAACACGTAGCGTGTTGATACGAAGCTCGAACACGGAGACCGAACACGCGCGTTTTGAACGCGGAGTTTTTGAACACGGCACGTGTTGCGTTTCATGACGTGCGTATCAGAGCAGCTGAGATTAGGCGTGCATCGACATCATGATCCTCCTCGCGCCGCCCCTGGGAACACCCCGCGGCAGCCCGCCACGGGCCACACCGGGGTGGCCCGCGCGGCCTCGATGGGGCGAAGACGAACTGCGGGACTCCGTCTGGGGCCGCCCTGTTGATGAGCCTGTTTTCCACCACCACCACCATAAGTTGGAGGGGGGAAGGAGGAGGAGGAGGGCGAGGAGGAGGAGGACGAAGAGGAGGAGGAGGAGGAGGAGAAGGAGGAGGAGGAGGAGGACACCCCCGCCAACTTATGATGGTGGTGGTGGGAAACACGCCCATCACCTGTGCCCCATGGATGCCCCAGCTCGCGCGAAGGAGGCCGAAGGCCCACCGCGGACCACGGGGCTCCCTGGATCCGGCCCCACGCCCCACGACGGCGAGCCTTCCCACCGCGGGCGGCGCCCTGCGCGCTGTGTGTGGGGGGGGGGGGCCTCGCAGGGTCTCAACGTCCGCTGCGCTTTTAGACGAGCGCGTCCCACTACTCGCAGAGTAACTGCTCGCAAATGGCCTAGACACGCCGCGGGGGATCTACGAGAAATGACATCAGAGCCGACCCATGTTTTTCGGACGTCTGCGAGTAGGCACTTTGCGAGCAGTGGAACGCGCTCGGCGAGTCTCCCCTCCAATGAGGCGGGCAGTGCCACGAAGCGTACCACACGAACGAGCCGCGGGCGATGGACAACAAGAGAGAGCACCTACCAGCCAGCACTTAGTCCCTCCCCGGGGCCGTCGGCACCGCTCGGGGCCGCGAGGCCCAGCGTCGAGCGCAGCGACGCGCTGAGGGCCGAGACCTGGCCCGCGCGAGCCGGGGGGCGAGGAGGAGGAGGAGGAGGAGGAGGAGGAGGAGGAGGAGGAGGAGGATGAGGAGGAGGAGGAAGGGGAGGAGGAGGAGAGTGAGGAGGAGGAGGTGGAGGCTGGAGGAGGGCGGGTGGGCTCGGCCGCCCCTGCGGGATACTGGAGGCGCCTGAGCTCCGTCCGATGCCACCCCACACGCGGGAGGGTGCTGCCCTGTGTGCGTTCGCCTGGCTATAGCTCTTGCGTGCTCCTTGCAGTGGTTCAGTTCGCTCAGTGTGCTGCATCCTGCCTTCGAGCTGCAGCTTGCCATGTACTGCGCCCCGCGTAGCGAAACCGTAAGATCGTGTATCTGACCACACACTGACTACCACGTGCAGCGGTCCATGCGCTACGTCACTTCCAGCCCGATGCGTGCCACGCGCTGCTTACCGCGTACTGCGTGCTCCGTGCCGTCTACACCTTACCACCGGCTGCTCAGCTGGCAGCTGAGCTCTAGCTGCTTTCTCACGGACGTACGGTCCAGCCACTGCGTAGGATGTGTTGCATGTGACTTCTGGTATACTACGTGAGGCCCGCCACAGACGACCTGCTTGTTGTTACGATAAGTCACAATACGATAGATCGTACGTCTGTTCACACTGCTACACTTACGCCAGACCAGATGGGACAAACTAAATTTGATTGTTGTCCGGTAGCTGTTGCTAGCAGTCAGTTCCAAGTGCTGCTGCATTGAACTACTTACTTGTTAATCCGCCACCGTTCCCCCAACAGGTAGCGGAGTGCCCCAACGCTCCAAGTAATGCGAGCTCTACAAAGACTCTCGATTCTGAGACCCCCTGCCCTCCCTGAACCAAAATCCCCTGGGCGCGCCCTGGCTGTGGCGGGGCGCTCCGGGCGAGTCGTTTCAGGGCCAGCGGGCTTTGGAACGGGCAGAGACAGCCCAAATAAACCTCCAAGATAATCAACAAATTATCCTGGCGAAGAATCCAAACATATGCAGCGTGACTACCGTCGTTGGGGGATCTCCTCATGGTGCCATGGAGCATGCGAAGGGTGTGCCCACGTGGGGCGGGGCCGCCATGTGGGCGCTGCCACTGGGGCTTCAAGTGGGAATTGCCATGGTACCACGAAGAGTGTGAGGTGTGCGCCTTAATTTGGCGGGGCCGCCACTGGGGCCTTCGGTGGAGCTTCCCATTGGGCCGCGAAGCGCTGTAGTGGGCGTGGGGAGCCGCATGCGACAGCAGCCACTGGGGCCTCCTGTGGAGCTCCCCATGGGGCCACGAAACATTGCAATTGGTGTGGGCGACGCATGCGAGAGCAGCCAGTGGGGCCTGCCTGCGGTTGAGCTCCCCAGGGGGCCACGAGACACAGCACTAGGCAGGGGCGACGCATGCAAGAGCAGCCACTCGGGCCTTCGGTGGAGCTCTTTATGGGGCCACGAAGCGCTGTACTGTGGGGGGCCGCATGCGAGTGCAGCCGCTGGAGCCTTCGGTAGAGATCCCTATGGGGCCATGAAACGCTGTACTGTGTGGGGGAAACGCATGCGAGAGCAGCCACTGGCGCCTTCGGTGAAGCTCCTATGGGACCACGAAACACTGGAATGGATGTACCAAACACACACATATGCGGATGGCAGAAGCAAGGATAAAAGCAAGGTGGCCTCCAAGGCGGCTCATAATAGCCGGAAGTGGCTCAACATAACTTCCAACATACCTCCATCCGAGAAGCCCGACGAGAACTACAAGACGGTTCCAAGTGCCCCCGAAGCCCCATCAAGGTCTCCCCATTCAGACCTATAGAACATCGACGAGTGGTGCCTTCTCGCCGGCTCGCTTCCGATGCGCTTTTACAAGCTTACAAGTACCCCAAGATGGCCCAAGAGAGCCCCACTAGGGGACCCAAGAGCCCCCCCAAAACGGCCCCAAGAGAGCCCAAGATCGTTCCTAGAGTGTCCCAAAAGGGGCCGCAAGATGTAAGCTTGATGGCACCAGGGGTAAGACGAAAATCGAGGACTGTCCCTGTTGATCGATGGCCCCCGAGAAAGCCTCAACAGGCGCTCCAGGGCTCCCAAGGGACCCCCAACATGGCCCCAAGAGGACCCCAAGATGGCCCCCCCACACGAGGACACAAATATCACCCCGAAGAACCCCAATAGGGCACCAAGAGGCGATTTTGAAGGCTCTGTCCTTGTCATCGGTGTCCTCCCTTTCCTCCTCCTCCTCCTCCTCCTCCTCCTCCTCCTCCTCTTCCTCCTCCTCGTCCTCGTCTTTGCCCTCATCGTCTCACGTTTCCTTTCCTCGTCCTCGCCCTCGTCCTCGTCGCCGTGGTCGTGGTCGCAATCGTGGTCGTCTTCTTCCATCGCCTCCTCCTCCTCCTCCTCCTCCACCTCCTCCTCCTCCTCCTTCCCTCGCCCCCACGCGGGCCCCAACGATGGCCTGATGAGGCCCAAGGCCACCCCCATACTCCGAAAAATCCTTCTGTTCACCCTGGTTGCCCGCTTGGTTTCACTATGGGTGTCTATTCGTCCCTTTCCCCGTCAGCTCTCATGGACAGGATTTCTGAATGTGCTGGTGGCGATATTCTTTTGGGTGCGCGGGCGCGCGCGCGCGAAACGGGTCGAGAGCCGCGCTGGCAGGGGCAGGCTATGCCACCGGCTGCGGACAAGCAGGACGAGCAGAACCCGGTACGAAGCGGAGCTCAGACGAACAAAACGGTGCGAAAACGTCGAAGAGCACCAGGAGCTTGAGGAAGGTGTCGAGGAAGGCCGCGTCCACGATGGCGGCGTAGGGCGACCGGAACGCCACACTTACCCACAAGGCGGCGACGAAAGTAAGCCAGACCCGACTTGCCGAACACGACGACCCTGCAGAAAAGCAGGAAGACTGGGAGGCCCCACGTGGGCAAAGACCACCTCGTTGAAGAGGACCGGGGGGGAGCAGCCGCCCGGGGCTCGTGGGGATCCTTTTTTCATCGCGGGCGCACCGGAGGACGCCGGGCGCCGTCAAAGGTCGCAGCAAGCAAACTACGAGCTAATTGCGCATAGGGGAAGGCAATGAGGCGACGAGGGGACATCGAAGGGAGGAACAACCAGGAGGCGGGCCTCGCTGCCGCTCGGAAGAGGGCGCCGTCGCCTGGGGGGAACCGCCAGGCGGACTGCATCGCCAAAACGGTGGGGAATTCAGGAGCTGGTGGGGATTGTTTTTCTTCGCAAGCGTCACGGACCGACCGCGCGCCGAAAGGCGCTGGTGGGGATACTTTTTTGGTTCGCGGCTCCGGCAAATGTCAGGGAGCGGACGCAGCGCCCGGGATGCGCTGGTGGGGATACACGAAGCGTGAAGAATTATAGGTCCCCCTTACAACCCATGCTTTACTTCACGCCAGCCCCGACTACGTATTTCGAACTACCTATTGCGTGCAGCTGATTACTGAACACGACGTGCTACCCACCGCATGCTACATTGTGCGTGTTTTTGTTTCCCACGCTCGCCACCATGATTAGCATCATTGTCGGCATCACGCTCGGCACAATCATTACCAATTCCATCATCAACTTGGAACGGCTCTGACGTGGGAGCCGAACATATTGTCCCCACCCGATAACACCAGTGTGCTCCACCGCGTTGCTGGTAATTCGCAGGACCAGCGTGGGCAACAAAAACCGATGAATACGCGCTGGTTGTTATGGCCCAGGTCTGCAGCAGCAAGTGGGGTTGCGGCGCACAGCATCTGACTACCTACCAGACCACCCCAACCCAACCCGAAGACCCGAATTTCGGGTTGGGGGGGGGTATGGGTTCCATACGTGTCTTTGTCGATGTTCCCCGACCCCCCCCCACTGGAAATGGAGGGCACATTGAGGCCTTCGGGTTGGGTTGGGATGGCTTGGTAGGTGGTGAGCATCGCTTCCATCGATCCTCCCTGCGGGCCCTCCAGGAGCGCAGGCCCCGGCAACACTCTGGCCAGAGCCCCCTCTGGCGAAGCAGCTGCCGACAGAATCCCGCACAACGGGGCAGGCTCTTCCAGGAGGGGGCCACATGCGAACCCTACCCCTACCCCCCACGATTTCTGAGGGGGAGGGTGGGTTTCACTTCGTTCGGGAGCTCCTGAGAAAAGTGAACCCCACCCTCCCCCTCGGAAATCGTGGTGGGTAGGGGTAGGGTTCGCATGTGGCCCCCTATCCAGAGCACCTGGCACTTCTGCGTGATCGGTTTTGGTCGACAGAGATGTGGGCACCCAGCGCGTACGTGCTCAACCCTGGCTGTGTCGCTGCCTGGTGGGCAGCTTGATCAGGCGAGGGATCCCAGGCTGCGATTCGGACACCGGCTAAACGCGGGCGGCTCAGGGGGAAGACGGCGCCGTGCGCCCCAGCTGACGCCACCCACTGAAGAGCGCGAGCGCGGCTGCAAGGTATCTGGAGAGCTCGCGGCCCGTAGGCAACTGCTGCACGCCCAGCGCTTGGAAGCGCGCTCAGATGTGGAAGGCTCGCGCTGTCCGGCTACGATCCCTAGACTGCTGGCCGATGCCGTCCAGGCCGCTGACGGGAAGCAAAGGGTAGCTGCCGAGGAAGCCGTGGCCCACGGACAAACCAGGCCGCGCGCGCCCTGCCTGTTGGAGCAGCCGCCCAAAGCAGACAGTCAACATATTCAACACTTTGTCTGGTCGTTGTGGCTTGGCGTCTTGGCGCGCGCCCGAGTGCTATGCTGAGGCCACGGCTTCGCAGCAGTCTGATCAATTGCATCGCCTCTGGGATCCTACAGCACAGTGAATCACTCTGCAGTCGTCTTCGTCCCTTGTCCGTCGCACCGCCTGCCCGAATACCATCCACCCAGCCTCCCTCCCACGACACCAATCGGCCCGCCGACTGCCCATGACACAACGACATCACGACTCTGTACGATCGCCCGCCTGCAGTTGTAGCAAGAGGACAAACGACTGCCGCAAAGCGCAATCGTGCAATTCGAGTGTCGCTTCGCCCGCGCACGGACATGAGCCACGAACCCTAATCTACCAGAGAGGCCAACCACATAATATATGGTTGACCCCTATGACAAGAATAGGGGTGTGAAGGCCTCATGCTATAGTAAACTTGAATACATAACTACCGGGGCCGCGAAAACCTTCTACGATGAAATTTGCAAACCCCCAGCATTCGAGTTCACTGGCGGAGTGTTGATGAGACCCAAGGTGCCACAACAAAAACAGACCATGGCTGAGTAGCACAGTGCTGGGCGCCAGGTGTGGGCGAGGCCATAACGCGGAATGAAACACGTCGGCTTAGCAAGCGCGAGAGACGCACCTCGCAACAAGCAGCAACCGACTGTGCTCTCGATTAGCGCGACGAGCAACCAACTGCAACAACATAATTCTTCGAAGGTCAGCGCAGATTTTTATGGATTGGTGCTGACCCTCCTCGCTGGCCAAGGGGGGCCCAGTGCCGATCCAAGGCATCCGCCTGGACATCAGAGACATAATGTTTATCCCGTGGTTGATCTTCGACTGGCGAAAAGCATGCTCAGCAGTGCAAAACAAGAACAGTTCATCGAGCGAGATGGCAAAGCAAGCAACACGGGAACAGCATCTACATGTAGGAGAAGGCGAAAGCACGTACTCCTGACAATAATGATGACTGACACATGCTTCCTCAACGCGGTGGTCACCCCAAAAGGCCGAACCTTCCGCTAGATACAGGACGGTTGCATGTCTGCATTCAGTTGGGCCGTCGTTCGATCGACAACGAGCGCGGATACGAACGTCCAATCGGGGAACACCGAGACCAAGGAGGACTGCACACACTACACGAGGGGTCGCGGGTCGCCTTTGCGATATTTCTGGCGACACGCCTGCCGCAGCAGCACGGTCGTAGCACCGTGCCCGACAGGCCAACCTACGTATCTGAGCGCGCGCTGCCCCCCTACTGCGCGGCGGAACTCAGATCCGCCACCATGCGGTCAAGCGTGTTAGAGACTGGGATCGCCGGCGCGGGAACGGAAAGAGCGCTTCAGGAACTTGCCCGAGAGGGCTCTTTTACAACGTTTGCTCTTAAGACATTTGGCTTTACAAAGATGTTTCATGTCACCGTTCGCTCTTTGAAGCTTTGGTGTGAAGAGCTTGTTCACGTCATCGCTCGCTCGTGGGAGCCTTGACGTTAAGATCTTTTCACGTCACCGCTCGCTTTTGGGAGCCTTGGTGTGAAGAGTTGTTTACGTCATCGCTCGATCTGGGATCCTGGGGGTTAAGATCTGCTTTTGTCACAATTCGCTGAGTTGACGTCACTGGTCGTTCTTGGGAGCCTTGGCGTTAAGAGCTTTCTGCGTGGCTGCTCACTCTTGGGGCCCTTTGCCGAAACTTGTTGCGTCACCGGCTCGTGTAAAAAGGGCTGTCCCGTCACCTGGTGCTGTTGGGAGCCTGGGCTGGCGCAGACTCACAATATAGCCCAGGAAGGGCGCAAGCGGGTAGGAATGCGGAAATAGGGATGATGATGATGATGGAGCTGCTCATCGACGTGAGGTTATGACGATGTGACGGCAACGGCCCTCGACGACAACGACGACGACGGCGATGACGACGCAGAGGAGGAGGATGATGCTGCTGCTGATGTTGCTGCTGATGATCTTGATGATGTTGATGATGATGATGACGGTGATGATGAGAATGATGATGATCGCACGTGGCTTGGCGGGGCTACTTTTTCTTGCCATACACGCCGAGAGAGCGCGTAGATGCGGGGAGCACTTCGACTTGCTCAGGATATGAGATAAGCGCGCCAGGAGTGTGCAGACGTAGCTTGTGGTAACGTTTGAAGGCGGGGACCAACAGCCAGAGCGCGCGATCCCTGGAAGTCTCCTCATTGCAATCAGGCTCCTCGCCAAGGCCGAGGCGGACGATCACGGAGGCGGGGAGGACGGAGCGAGGTACGGCGACGAGGTGGAGCAGGCGGGGGGCAGGAGTGTCAGTGGGAGATCGCATCAGTTGAGCAGGGACCGACCGTCCCAGCAGTTCTACAGGCCTACCACACAAAGTTCTTAGAGCCCAAAAATGTTCGAAGAACAAGAACAACGTTCTGAGAACACAAACCCGATGTGCTAAAACAAGACAGCCCCAGCCAGAAATGCTCTGAGGAAATTTCGCGCAGACCACAAAAGGTTCTTAGAACATTCTTCGGTAGGCCTATAGGCGAGTCAGAACGCTTCGCCACTGCTTGAATCAGGCCCACCCTCGCACCCACAGACGCATCCCCGCTGGCCGAGGATGTGCGTCCTGCGGGTGGCGATGCCTCCGCCCGCGAGCGCTCTCACTGCCGACCAGAAGACCGTGGGGCGAGTCTTTGCAAGGGCACCCCCTGAAGCCCACCAGGGGGGGGCGAGGGGAGGGACCCAGAGCTCGGGACACCGGGAGCGCGCTCGCTTCTGCAGCGCGAGGCGCTCCCTGCCTGGG
Source organism: Prorocentrum cordatum (assembly GCA_963575745.1). Lineage (NCBI taxonomy): Eukaryota > Dinophyceae > Prorocentrales > Prorocentraceae > Prorocentrum > Prorocentrum cordatum. Next base: position 784,568 of record CAUYUJ010003336.1, read on the forward strand.
TGCAACTCGCGGGCCACAGAGCGAGCATACACCCCCCGGAGCCGCTGCCGCTCCTGGAGCTTTGCGGCCGGCGTGGCTGCTTGGGAACCCCCGGCAGCAGCAATCCGATGAGATGCAGAGGCAACCTTCGGGAGAGCGGTCGGAGGTGCACCGTCGCGCAGAAATCGGACCATGGCCCGCGGGTCGCGCCGGCACGGCAGTGACCAGTGATCGTGTTCACGGCGTGCGAGCGTGTTGAGACGCCACGAGCTATCCTCGAGCTCCTCGCACCGTGCAGCATGCTGGGGGGCAGCGCTCTGCGCCGTGCGCCAGCGCGTCGCCGCCATGCACGCAGCCATGGAGGTCGGGGCCGAGCCGGGCGCCCGACCTCGGAGGTACATAACCAGAGGTCGCGTCCCGTGGGCGAAGTGGGATATGACTTGAGCAGCCTGTGGATGCACCGAGTCGCTTTGTGCAGAAGCAGCTTCGGCGGCGGATGCAGCCGGGCAGAGCAGCCCAAAGGTGGGAGGCCCACGAGCCCGCACGGACGCGGGGAGTCGGGAGGGGCGTCGGAGGCAGGGGCCTTCAGGATGATCTCCCGCCATTTCTGAAAGCAGGCCCCCCTGCTGGAGGACATTCGTGGCCGCTGGGCCGATGTGCACGACCACGTACTACGCCCCGCCTGCGGTGACAAAGCTTGCCATTGCGGGAGCATCTGGCGCAGCGCCGATCCAAGAAATCCGCGCGAACGTAAGAGGCAGTATGGATATGCAGATGTTTGCTTTTCGACAGAGGCCCATATCGCCAAGAGGCCCTCATGGTACACAGTTCGCCCCCAAGAGACGCCCGACAAGCCTGCCTGCAATGCGCTTGGGAGCAAGAACGCGCAGAACATCATCAGGACTTCCGTTCACATTTGTAGAACGTCTACAAACAGGCGGATTTTGGAGGAACAACCAAACATAGTCAAACCATATTAAAACATAAGCAAACATAGTCGAAACAAATCGTCCCCAAACTAATGTTTGACTATGTTCGAATATTCCGCCTGTAGAGGGACAGGCCCGACGTAAGTCTGCAAGTCTTCGATCGCCCGTGGAGGGACGGCGGTCCCCCGAAACCGATGGCCCACCGTGGCTCCGGGAGCCGGAGGCCTCCTGGATGGGGCCCGCGCAGATGGCGTCGGAGGATCGCGCCGCACCGCCGATGCATCAGATTGAACAATGGTTAAACGATTCTCAACACGCTCCAAAAGCAATTGGCAAGTCCTTCCCAGACTATTGCTTGACCATTCTGGACTGTCCCTCCTGGAGAGGGACGTGCCCGACTCACCTCGACTCCGGCCACATCCAGGAGGCCGAGAGTGGCCTGCGCCCCCCCGAGATCGGTGGCCCCCACCGTGGCTTCTCGCCGCTGGCCCCCCCCCCCCGCAGCGCCCCCTTCCCCGTCGTGGACTGCGTGACGTTGCCTCGGGCCTTCCGCCACGAGGGCACACCTCCTTCTGGCCGATCTGTGATGGCCTGGCCTTCTGGTTCAAGTTGACCTCAGGGGCCCAGGGAGCCGCGAAGCGGCCACATCGAGTCCCAGGAGCCCCTCCGAGATCCCGAGAGGAGGCCCCGAGATGGCTTCACCGGGCCGCTGCGGGAGAGCTCCCCAAAAACCATCGCCTCCAAGGCGGCCCCAGCACCCCCGACGGACCCCCCCACAGGCCCTCCAAATGCCCCCAGGAGGCCCCCGAGACGGGGAGACAGAAAGAGCACCGAGCTACCGTGCTACCTCAGCTACTCCACGACCTCTCCAGGGGTGCGTCCTGACAAAGATTTCGGGGCGAACCCATCCGTGGCGACGAGGGGGAGGCATCGGTATCGGTGTCTCCTCCTCTGACGAGAGGGCCCCGAGGGGTCGCCAAGCCCAGACCCCCGACGTCATTCATCGTCAGCCCCCAGAAGTCTCGACCTTTTTTGAGCCGGCTTTTCATCCGGTGTTGTCATGGCGCCCAGTGAGGGCCCCCAGAGGCCGAACACAGCAGCAGATCGGCATTTGTGAGAGGCGCCCACGGATACCCCGTCACGCCTCCCAAAAAACACCCCGAAAGAGGCAGCACCACATCCGTGCACCGCCTCGACCGCGCCCACGCCTGCAGCGACGCTGCGCGGCATCCTCCTTCTCACCCTCCTCCACCTCCTCCTCCTCCTCCTCCTCTTCCTCCTCCTCCTCCTCCTCCTCCTCCTCCTCCTCCCTTCCTCCTCCTCCTCCTCCTCCTCCTCCTCCTCCCCCTCCTCCCCCTGTGCTTCCAAGAGCAGCTACCCACGACGACCTCTACCGAGGCTGCTCGGGGAGGGCTCTGCAGGGCCATGCCAGCCCCAGAGGCCTACCTGACCTGAAGAGCTCGTCTGTTCTTGGCAATCGCTGGCTTCCACGCCTGATGGGAAGGGGTACTCCTCTCTTGTACAGCCAGCCAGGGAGAAGGAGGAGGAGGAGGAGGAGGAGGAGGAAGAGGAGGAGGAGGGAATAGGAGAAGGAGGAGCAGGCAGACGAGGAGGAGGAGGAGGAGGAGAGAAGGAGGAGGAGGGAGGGAAGCAGGAGGAGGAGGAGGAGGAGGAGAAGAGGAGGAGAAGGAGGAGGAGGAGGAGAGGGAGGAGGAGGAGGAGGAGGAGAGAGGAGGAGGAGGAGGAGCAGGAGGAGGAGATGGAGGAGGAGGAGGATGAGGAGGAGGAGGAGAAGGAGGAGGAGGAGGAGGAGAAGAGGACTGCGAGGAGCGGAGGAGGAGGAGGAGGAGGAGGAGGAGGGAGGAGGAGGAGAGGGAGGAGGAGAAGAAGGAGGAGGAGGAGGAAGAGGAGGAGAAATAGGGGGAGGATGAGGATGAGGAGGAGGAGGAGGAGGAGGCAGAGGATGAGGAGGAAGAGGAGGAGGAGGAGGAGGAGGAGGAGGAGGAGGAGGAGGAGTATGAAGACAAGGCAGCTTATGCGACGCCGACCATCCACCTACACCGATGCTGGCCAAGCCGACGATCCTGTAACTATGCGGTATACACTGCACTCTCCTGGATGGGCCAGGCACATGGGCCGATTCTGGGCCCAGGATCGGCCTGCCGAGGATCGGAGTAGGTGTGTACAGTTGGCGCCCTCCGAGTCCTGCATGCACGTCGCTGCTGCGCTGGCACGGGTGGCGGGGTGCGCCGCAGGCGGGCAAATACCGAATGTACTCCCATGAGGGAAGGAGGAGCGGGTAGAAGAGACAAGGGGCAGGAGATGAGGAGGGGGAAGGGGGCGAGGGGAGAGGAGGCAAATGAGGAAGCAGGAACGGGGCAGGGAGGAGTCGGGGAACGTCAGCCGACCGCCCCACCGATGCTGACCAGGCCCGTCCTGGGCCCGGCATCGATGCATACGCTCTCCTGGCCTCGGCCAGGGAAGCACCTGCACCGATCGTCGGCCCGCGATGGGCCTGGGCAGCATCGGCGAGGCGGTCGGTTGACGTCCCCGCGGTCGAGAGGGACAGGACCCAGACGCCAAGAGGTCATGATTTCCTCGCAAGCTGGACGCCCCAGAAGTCTCGACCCATTCCCTGGGACCCCGTCGTCTTCATCCTGCGTCGTTTCTCCACGCCTCGACGCCTCTGGGGCCCGGCGAGGGCCCCCGCAAGAAGCCTTCCGTCGTGACTTTCGCCACGACGCGCGGCGCCCTCGGGAGGGGGGGGGGAGGGGGGCCACTGCGCGTGCCGCTCAAACCGCGCGGCCTGGCGCACACGCGCCTTCGCGGCCTGGCGCTCACGCGGCCTGCGGCCGGAAGTACGCGGCGATCCCGCCCGCCGCCGAGGCGCCGCCGCCGGCTCGCCTGGCGGGTAAAGTATAGGCCACTACGGCGCAAGACGGCGCCAAGCCGACGCACTCGCCGAGAGCGAGAGGTGGGCTGGAGGCACCAAGCCCTGTATCCTCCGCCCGCCGGATCGACATCTTCCCCGCCCGCTCCGACGCTGTGGCTGGGAAGGCACTGGTGGATGAGAGGGAAGATAGGAAGGCACCAACTATACACCAACACCGATCCTGGCCCAGGATCACCCTGGGCCCAGGATCGGTGTATACGCCCTCCTGCCTTGCGCAAGAAGGCATATACACCGATCCTGGGCCCAGGGGGATCCTGGGCCAGGATCGGTGTTGGTGTATAGTTGGTGCCCTCCGAGAAGAGTCTGTTGCTCTACGTGCAGCATCCTGTCGCGCAGACACCCGCAAGGCCGGGGAGGCGCGGCGAGCATCGCGGGCTCCGCCGCCTCCGTCAGGCACAGCAGCAGCAGGGCTGCTGCTGATGCCTCTGCCGTGCAACAGCTGGGCGCAGGTGGCTTAACTTGTCGTGCCTCTGCCTGAGCTCCTTCCTTCCCCTGCTCGGGGGAGGGGTCTGACCCTCCGCTGAACCCCCTCCCCTGGGCCTGGAAGGGGCGCCTCCCTCGCGAGGGGTTGCAGAGCGCCCAAGATGGCCCAGGACGGTCCCCAAGAGGGCCTCTGAGAGCGCAAGATGGCCTCCAAGATGGCTCAAGATACCTCAAGGTGTTTTTTTTGGCGTTTCGACATGGGCGGCAAGGGGGGGGAGGGAGGGTGGTCTGGCTCCAGACCTCTGCTCAGTGCGGCTGTTTGCAAAAGTGCGGCCTCTGGGGCAGACTCCACCCGCTCGAAACAGGCGCAACAGAAACAGCCAGGATCTACTCCATGGGGCGGGGAGGGGAGGGGGGTCGAGGGCCCACGCCAATCGGCAAAACAGTGAATAAAGAAACGATCACAAGATGTTTCAAGATAGCCTCCGCCTCACATCTAAGAGGCATCCAGACGACGCCAAGACGGTTTCAAGTGCCCTCCGAGCCCTCCAAGGACCCCCCAAGAGGCAAACATGGCTCCAACACCTAAGGAAAACCCATGTGTTTTGCCTTCTCGCCGTTTCGCTTCCGCTGGGCTCTTGAGGCCTCAAGATGGCCCCAAGACGGCTCACGCGAGCCCCAAGAGGGGCTCCAGAAATCCCCAAGACAGTCCCAAGAGCGCCCAAGAGCGCCCCAAGAGGGCCTCAAGACGCCATGTTTGAGCCTCCCAGGGGGGTACCTGAATTTCCTTCCCCCTCTTTTAAAATTGTGGGGGCCAAGATGGCCCCAAGAGGCCGCCCATACCCCCCCGACCGAGCCCCAAGAGGGCGCCAAGAAGGCCCCAAGAGAGCCCCGAGAGGGCATCAAGAGTGCCCCAAGAGGCTCTGCGAGGACCCCAAGAGAGCCCCAAGATGACTCCACGAGACCTCAGAAAAAAAAACACGCTTCCAGAGCGGTTGTTACACTGCACTCTTCTACACTTCCCTGGTCAAGGCAACTCGCCTGGCCATCTCCTTCTGGATGGGTTGGTGGGGATATGCGAAGCGTCAAGTATTGCGCTCCTGCGTTGGACTATTTGCGCTGCTATTTCCAGTGCGTGCTGTTCCTCCTCCGCTCGATGAAGGATCGCTGCCTGGCTCCACTCCCTCGGCCAGTGCCGTCTCAGCCTGAGCGGCACTGCAAGTGGAGAAGCCCTCGCGACTCTTCCGACACGGAGCAAAAAAAGCATACGGGCCTCAGGGTTGCAGTGCACGCCCCCTCGCTGATGGAGAGGGCCCCCCCGCAGCCGTGCGGACGCAGAGGCCAGCGACTGAAGGCCCCCCTCTTGGTGCGGACGGGGAGAGGGCGGTGGGAAGCAAGCGAATCAGCTCGCGAAGCCGGCCTCCCCGGCGCTGGAGGCCAATGCATTGAGGAAACCGCCCGGCGGCGGGGCCGAAGCCAGCCGCACGCTGCCCTCCTCGTCCTCTCCTCCCCTTCTCCCCCTGGTCTTCCCCCTCTCCCCTCCTCTACAACTAAACAACATGAATACGACTCCCCTCTCTCCCCTGGTGGCGTCTGGGGAATGTCTGGCCTCCCTCCGCGTGCTGGCTTTTTACACACAGGATTCCCGGTAGCTGGACTGTCGCTTGGGCTTCTTTCAAAATGCTGCTCTCGCTGAAGCGCTGGCGTCATTTTCGGGCTACCGCTCATTCCGAATCGTGAATTGTATTCCCGCTGCAGCGCTGGCCTCATTTCCGCGCTTCCGCTCGTTCTGAATCGTGCTCGAGCTGCAGCGCTGGCGTCACAGTTTCCAGCGCCATGCCACGGCATGGTTTTTCGGTCCTTCCAAATCGGCCCCAAAATATTGAAATTGCCCTCCGAAAAAACCATCGGAAGAAAATTGCACATTCGGTGTCGATTCGTTGATTTCTGGGCCGTAGAACCCCCAGACCTTCAAAAAGATCCGGCTGGAAAACGCCGATCCGACTTGACCCCGTAAGGGGTCCAGAGGCCCAGTGTGAGCCGATCGGTCAAGGAAACCAGACCATCGAGCCTGGCAGCCCGCCGTACTATTCCCTGACATCCGTTCCGCCCGCCGCAGCTTCCCCCGCCGCCGCCGCCGTCGTCGTCTGCGTCGTTGCCGCCGTCGGCAATTTCTGTGCGTTCCCTGGAGTTTCCGGAAGTCTTCGGGCCATCCAACACGCCTCGTGCAGGGCTGTCCAGGGAGCCCAGGGAGACTTGGAAGGGGGCTCGGGGAACGCAAGGCAGCGTGTCGAAAGAAGGGGGGGGGCCTTACGCTATTATGATACCCCCACCAGACGGCACTTGGCATTCGAAAGCGCCCACATCGGGCAGGCACGGTGGCGCAGGACATGGAACCGGGATTTCGGACAGGCCTCTTCCTTCCTTACACGGGCCATGTACCCTCGAAGGCATCAAGTGCCATGCCATGGCATGCCATGCGATGTTGCGTTGTGCTCCGCTGTGCGGTGCCATGCTTTACGACGTTGCGCTTTGTGATGCAATGCTACACTATATACGCAATGCTAAACCATGCTATGACACGCTTTGCTCTACCGCGCTCTTCTACACCGTGCTATGCCTGCTACGCCGTGCTTTACCATGCATCGCAAACCCTCTCGGGAACATTGCCTTGCTCGACATCAGCCTGCGCGCCTGAAGAGGATATCTGCGCCATGGTAAGGGTTGGGAGAAGTGGTATAACGACATATATGACGCGAGCGCACCTAGCTTGCCCCTTTCCTCTCTCCCCTCTCACCTCTCCCCTCCTCCCCTCTCCCCTCTCCCCTCTCCCCTCCTCCCCTCTCCCCTCTCGTTCTCTTCCCTCCTCCCCTCTCCCCTCTCCCCTCTCCCCCCTGGTCCCCGTCCCCTCTCCTCTCTCACCTCCTCCTCTCCCGACCACACTCCTCCTTGCCTTCCCCCTGCCTTTTGCTCGCCACTTCGAACGTTGCTGATTGGCCACAGCCCCTCCGATCCGCAAACCACAAGCGTTGCACACAATCCGATGATCATTTCAGCACCAGCCTGGGTCGGCCCTGGACCGAACTCATCCGGGGCGGTCTGGGTTCCCTGGGATCGCTCTTGAGCTGCACGACTGCACTTGACGCCTCCCAAGAAGCCGCCAAGACGGTCCACGAGAACTCCAAGTCGCCGAAAGATCGCTCCAAGACGCCCAAGATGAGCTCAAAATAGCCCAAGAGGCCGCCAAGACACCCCACGGAGCGTCCAAGACACCCCAAACATCGTCCCATTCCCTTGGGGAAAAAACAGCATTTTTCGCGTACTCGCCGTGTCGGTTTTCACCACGTCCAAGACGGGCAAAGAAACCTTCAACATCGCCCCCGGACGGCCGAAGGGGCCCCCAAGAAGGGTCGAAAAGGGTCCAAAAACAGCCCACGAAACCCCCAAGACAGCCCAAGAGGGCCCCCAGACGGCTCCAGGAGGAAGTCCAGAGGGCACTTTTTCGAGCCTTCGGCCCCAAGACGCCCCCAGCCTGCCCCAAGAACACCCCAAGAGGCCCTGAGGAACCCCCAAGAGAACCTCAAAGGCCCCCAAGAAGCCTCGGAGAAGCCCCCAAGAGGCCCCAAAACTTGTCCCAAGATGCCTCGAAGCGGCCGGATATGGCCTGCAGAAAGACCAAGATGCGACCAAAAGGCCACAACAGAGCACCAAGAGGTACGATAACAACAACGAAGCAACAAAAACGATGTCGAGCGCCGTGTCATGATCCGGACAAGCCACGTGAAATGCAGTCCTGGAGGCGCAATAGTTTATACAGGGGTCGGCGGATGCGGTGTAAGCCTAAATAATCGAAACAATGTCGAACGAGTATCGCCTCCCAGGGCCCGACACGTGAAAACCCTCCAGCTTCAGTACATTCTTGGTGTTCGAAATTATTTCTGGTGGCCAAGGCTAAAATAGGTTGAAACATCATAACGCTACCCTGACTTCACTGCGCGGCTGCGCGAAAACAACACGACAACTGTCCACGAAATCGCCAAAACACCGTTTATGGGGAGGCACAGCGGCACCGATACCGCTACTCCCTGGGCCTCTCCTGGGGTGCGTTCTGACCAGCACTTCCAGCACTTCGGGGCCAATCCAGCGGTGGCGACGAGAGCCTCCCAGGAGGCCCACAGAGGCGAAAACGAGGAACAAAGGGCAGCGGTATCTGTACCCTTTTCCTCCTCTGAGCTTAGCCCACGCCCCGCCCCCTGACGGACCCGCCCCACGCCTGCGTTTGGCGGCCTGCGCGGCCGGCGGCGCACGCGCGGGGGTGGGCAGCGGCGGGCGCCCCGGCGCCGCGGTCCCGCGCAGCTGCTCCTGCAGCTTCGCCTGCGCCCCGCCCGCCGCTTGCCGAAGGGTTCCAAAGAGGATTTTTGGGGGGAGGCGGTTCTCCAGGAGCGGTCCCCCAGGGGCTTCGCACCCCCTGCTTTGACAAGGTTCCGAGGCCACTGGGGGGCTCTCTGGAAAACCCCCTCCCCCCAAAACCCTCTTTGGAACCCTCCAGGCTTGTGCCGGGTCGGGGGGCCCTCCGCTGCGACATCTGCGCGGCGGCGAACCGAGAGGGGGGGGGTCGCGATCCGGAGCAGGCCTTGCCCAGCAAGCCGGCGGGGCCTCTCAGAAGCCCTCTGGCCTTCCGAGGAGTGCGCGCCGTCTGCCGGGGATCGGCTTAAGGCTCAGGGCACCTCCTAGAAGGCCAGAAGCCTTCCGCGCCTTTCGTCCGAGAAGGCCCGCACCGTCTCGCGCCCACCCTCTGCGGGGCGCGGGCAGGCACCCGCATCAGCACAAACGCCCGGAGGTCTACGCGGACTCGACGGGCCCGCGCCAGACCCCCATCCTTCCCGCGCTCCTGGCTCGAACTTCGCGCGCCGCATGAGCGGAGGCCCGGGTGCAACGCATCCCGTACATCGAATGATTGCCAAGTTGATACGTGCTGTAATAGTTTGCAGTATGTTGTGCCCCTCCTATCCGCCGACCCATCGTGACGCCCCCCGGCCCCAAACAGATGCCAAAATCGAAACAAATGTTCTCTGGGGGCTCCTGGGCGCCCAAAGTGGCTTCCAAATGGCTTAACAGAGCCTCCAAGACGGCCCAAGATGGCCCCAAGACGGCCCAAGAGGCCTCCAGGACAGCCCCAGAGGGCTCCAAGAAGAGCTCCAGCCACAGCTGCCCCCAAGAGGGCCAGACCAAGCGGGCCCCATGATTGCCCAAAGAGGCCCCCACGACGGTTACAGAGGCCTCCATGACGGCCAAAGAGGAACCCCGAGAGAGCCACAAGGCGGCCTGGAAAGGCTCCCAAGAGGGCTTCCGAGAGGCCAGGCGGCGAAAAACGCCCCAAGACGGCCCAAGAGGCCCCCAAAAGGTCTAAGAGGCCCCCAAAATGCCCCCAAGAGGCCCCCACGAGGTCTCCAAGAAGCCCCCGAGAAACTCCCAAACGGCGCCAAGAAACCACCAAGAGTGCGTTGTTGCTATGCTCATCGGAGTTTGAACTTGGCGTGCCTTGTTCTGACAGGCGGTGCGGTAAATGCTCATTGCCCTCGTGGACATTCGCACACTCGTCCCAGCGCTGAAACGGGGGAGGGCGCATTCGTCCCCCGTGGCGCTGCCAGCGCCACCAGGCGGGCAGAACGACGCGGCAGAACAGCGCGGCAGACGAGCAGGGCGAACCACCCAACGCCCAGTCCCAACGTGCTCTGGACGTGCACCCCGCGAAACGAAAGATATCTTGAGGCCCTAAGTAGCCGCTGAACTTCTGTGGGTCCCAAGGGCCATCAGGGGTGAATGATTGTCCGTGGGGTACCTTCTGGCAGGGCGATGTATTATTCTATATGCATTCTGCATGTCAATGGGCAATTGGACTATCCGCAACGCTTCCGTAGCCGGGCTTCGCCAACCTAATCCTTCTTTCCGTGTAGGTGTGAAGGAGGGGCTTTCGCAAAAACATATCGCGAAAACTCTACCATCCAGTACACACCCCCTGGACCGTTCGTCGAGAATACCAATTACATACAGCCAAGATGGCACACGCCCTGTGCATCTACTACCCCCTGCCAGAAAAGGCCAAAACCCATGTGCCCACATGGAGCCCCACTTACGTGTGGCCCAGGAAGCATAACCCCCATCCAGCCGCCACGCTCACCCTTTGAAGATCATCCTGTCGAAGACCCCAACCCCGTGCGCAAATTCCTGTACGTACCATGCTGTGCACGTTCCGATACCATGTTGCACAAAAGACCCGTGTGTTCCTGCGATCTCCAGTGTTAAGTTCTGCAGTGCGCCTGGTTATCTTTGCACACGGACGCTCAGACTGTACAACTACCAAGGCACTTAACATTCGCCTGCTCCCCTTGTGGGGAATATCAGGCTGCGCTGGTGAGATATCCACAGCTGGGACGCTTAGTTCTCACCAGCGCAATGAAGCAATTCGCAATGTTGCAAGTAGCTTAGAAGGTCAGCTACTTGAAAGCCACTATTTCGTTGTCGGGCCCTACCAAAGGTGGGGTTGCAACTGGTTGAGAAACCCTGGGGCCCGCACGCATAGTCTGCGCAACCCCGAACCACGTTGCTCGAGCTGCTGGGTGTATGGAGGCATGTAAAAGAACTGTAGATCCACGACTGCGAGGCCGCGATCCCTTGGTAATAACCATGGATCAGCGTACTCAAGGCTTCGCTCGCATGTTGAAAAATGATCCGCACCTTCACGGCCACGATCCCTCGTAACAGAGAATATGGAGCCGCGCCGTTGAGGCCACGATGACTCGTTGAAACTTGTCCTCGTCTTCGAGGCCACGAGGCTTCTTCAGAACCCATGGACCTACACCTTCGATGTCACGATCCTTCGGAAAAGAAACGAGTGACCCATGCCCTCTAGGCAACGGTCCCTCGTAACGCCACTGCGGGACCGCGACCTCGAGGCCAGGCCACGGCCCTTCGCACACGAATGTGGGCCCTCGTCTTCGAGACCCCGATGCCCACCAACAGAATTACTGATCTGCGCCTTCTCGGCCACGACCCCTCGTGAGACACGATGGCCCCGCGCGTTCGAGGCCACGCTCCCCTGTCAAGAATGAAGGGGCACTGGGACACAAATAAATACACACAAATAACCAGATGCCCCATATTTTCCGATATTTTCTGGGTGTTTGTCTTCCCCCCCACTTCCCATATGTTCGCATATTCTCTAGGGAATCGACGATTCATTGTGTCTGTGTGTTTCTTTCCCTCCTGAAAGAAGGGTGAATCAGCGCTCCGGACCCGCAGCCAGCTTTACCACAGCCAGCGTGCCTGCCAACCAGCACTTCGGCCAACCAAGTAGCCAGGCCACCCTGCCAAGCGTCCCTTCAGACAGACGGCCACAAACCCGAGCTGCAGGACTGCCCAAAACGGGCCGCACTCTCAACCGAGCAGTCGACCGAGCAAGACCGGCCGACCAAGCCATGCATGCAGTCAGAGGGGAGGGGCGGGCGGCTGAGGACCGAAAGCCCACTCAGACTCTCAAGTGTGTGCCGCTCCACGCGTCAGTCGCGCTCCGCCCGCTCTCCCTCCCGCACTCTGCCTGCTCCTGCGGAGCCAGCTGCGCGAGCACCTCGGCCCGGACGCTGGCCGGGAGCGCGGCCAGAACCGAGGCGTCCACTCCTGCCGACCGCGGCCGAGAGAGAGACGATCCCCCGGGGCGGCCCCCGTGGGGCCCCCCACTCGGCGGCGCGCCGAGGGGGAGGAGGAGGAGGAGGAGGAGGAGGAGGAGGAGGAGGAGGAGGAGGAGGAGGAGGAGGAGGAGGAGGAGGAGGAGGAGGAGGAGGGAGGAGGAGGAGGAGGAGGAGGAGGAGGAGGAGGAGGAGGAGGGGGCGGGCGGGGCTTGTCAGAAGTCCCCCCACGGCCCTCTGAGAAGCCCCACGCGGCTTCGAAGAAGGCTGGGAAAGCTGCTCAGAAGGCCGGAGGCCCTCTGAGCTTTCGGAGAGGGCCTGCCCCCTTTGCCCTCCCCCCCCCCTGGGCACGTCGCCGACAGTTCGGGCTTCCGGCGGGCGTTCGGGACGATCTGGGCCCCCCCTGGAACCCTCTCGGTGTGGCGTGGCTTCCGGGAAGCACCCCGCGGCTGGAAACCCTCCAGGAACAGACGAGAACGTCGGAAAACAGAGCCCCTCCCTTGGCGCATGGCATGTCGAGGCGTCCATATGAGAGCCGTCGGTTCGTGCACGGCGGGCGCGCTGTCTGCGCACGAGGGGCGGACCCAACGGTCGGCGCCGCGCGCTCTCGCTGCGGGTTGACGGCCGTGCCCGGGAAGCAGCATGTCCCTCCCTTGATGGGCCTGTTTTCACCACCACCACCGCAAGTTTGAGGGGGAGGGGGTCCTCCTCCTCCTCCTCCTCCTCCTCCTCCTCCTCCTCCTCTTCGTCCTCCTCCTCCTCCTCCTCCTCCTCCTCCTCCTCCTCCTCCTCCACCTCCTTCCCACCTCCAACTTATGGTGGTGGTGGTGGTGGAAAGCAAGCCCATCATCCCTTACGCCCAGGCCATCCTGCCGGAGGCCCAAGCCCCTCGCCGCCCAAACGGGGCGGCGAGCCCAGGGGGGGAAACAGAGAGCCAGGACGGGCCCTCCGAGAGGGGGGCGGGGCGTCTCGGAAGCCCTCCCGCCTTCCGAGAACCCTCCTAAGCCTTCTGCGAGGACACAGACGGCTGCTCGCAGGGTCGCGAGGAGCCCCGCCGCCTTCTGAGGAGGTCTGCCGCCTCTCACTTCCCCCATGCGCGCCGCCGAGAAACGCCCTCACATCTCCAAGGAGGCTGCGGCACGCTTCGTCTCCTGGCCCCACGCCATCGCGGGTCCAAATGCCAGTCCCGTTTGGGAGGGGGGGGGACGAATTCGTCAACGCGCCCCTAGGGCCTCCGGAGCATGCAAAGTGCCCCAAGGCGGCCCCAGAGAGCCAAGACGGAGCGCCGAGACAGTCCAAGAGAACGTCGAGACGGCGCAGGGTAGCCCCACGACCGTCCCAGAGGGCTTCAAGACGACCCAGGAGGCGCCCAAGACGGCCTGAGAGCGCTCCAGGAGGACCGCCGAGAGGGCCCCACGAAGCAAGAATCGCCCCATCTCCGTCGCAAAACGTACATTTTGAACATACTCGCCTTGTTCGCCTTCACAGCGTCCACGATGTCCCCAAGGGCAGGAGATCCCAGAATCGAATCGATAAATCTGATCGGCGATCGAAATGAATCGGATCGGCGGAAATCGGCAGCCGAGTCGGGAAAAGTCGAATCGGCGGAAATCGGCAGGCTAGCAGCCCTCCATTGAGAACTCGGAGCCCAAATCGGAATCTGAAGCGGAATCGAATCGGAATCGGAATCTGAGGCCATCGAAATCGAATCGAATCGAATCGGAGGAATCGAAATGAGCCCTGCAAGGTGCCCACAGGGCCGCCCCAAGATGACCCCTAAAGAGCCCCAAGGCGGCCTGAGAGGGCCCCCCAGGCTGGGGCCCCTGCGGTAGGAGCTCGACCGCAAGAGACGCCCCACAAGACACCCAACCCTGAGACCCCAAGGCGTCCACTGACAGTTAGTGTGGGAACGTCACGCCGTCCATCGCAAAACCATCGGAACCACACGAAACCCAGGGCACCCTGGAGGCAAGCGGGGTGCTGTTTGGCACGGGCCTCCACTCGAAGACGGCCCAAGAGGGCCCCAAGAAGCGCCCAGGAGGACGAACTGGCATGTCGGGCCTTCCCCCAACAAAAACTAAGCCCGAAAGTGCCCCAGAGGCCCCCGAGGCGCTCCCAAGACGGCCACCAGGAGGCCTCCAGGAGGCCCCCCTTCTGAGGCCCCCAGGAGCCCCCTCCCACACATGCCCCCAAAGGGCCCTACAAGAGGCCCTTGAGAGGCATCTCGAGAGACCCTCACATGCATCCAAGAGGCCCCTGACCCACACGCAGCCCAAGCACAGTGGCCGACCATGACGCCTGCGACCCCACCCCCCCCCAAAAAAAACACAGGTCCCAGTTTGATGTTCCCGCTCGGCCTGTTGCTTCTCGTCAACCCGTTCCACCTCCTCGCCAGCCCTTCCCCACGTATCATCTTTATGCTATTCCGTGCCTCCTCCTTCTCCTCCTCCTCGTCCCACTACTGGTCCTCCTCCTCCTCCTCCTCCTCCTCCTCCTCTTTCTCTTCCTCCTCCTCCTCCTCCTCCTCCTCCTCCTCCTCATTCTAATCCCTCCCTCTTCCCTCACCTCGCAGCATTATGCAGTGTTGGGGTCTTTGTTCCGACGGGAATGTGGTGAGAGGAGGCAGATCTGGATTGGCTGGTTATCGCGGTACGTATGCTGAAGATCACCGGTTACGTCGTGGTGGCTGGTCGGTCGCATGTTTCGATTAAGAGGGTATCCACGATTTTGAATTCAGATGTGATGCTGTGAAGATGAACGCCCTTCCAACGACGGCTCAGTCGAGCGCACGGTGCGAGCTGTACGCGTTCATCGTGTTGCTCACTCATGCCTCGGGCCCTGCTGTGGCTTATACTGATTTTCTCCCGCTCGCTCGGGGCCTAAGACGAGGCCGACAGTATGTGTCCAGGACCACCCCCATGTTGGATTTGTGGGTTCGCATCTGGGATCTCATCAACGCTCGTGGCGGGCATGCCGAGACTCTCCGGACCAAGGCCCACTCCGGTAGGCTTCTGCGCGTTGCTCGGGGACTGTCTGACGCCGAATTGCTCTTGAATTGTTGCCCTCACTATGTTGCCGGGAAGGCCGCCGCTTTAGGAGAAATGTCCGACAGTGATGCTGATGCTGTGAACGAGGTTGACAACATGACCTCCCGCGTGCTGCAGCGCTTCCTTGGCGTCACTCTCGAAGTTGGACAGTTGACCGCGTGGGTCGCCCCCCACCTCGTGCTCGTGCTCCCCCCCTCCGATGCCACTCCAAAACAACGACTGGAAGCTGCAGGGCATGCCCCCACGCCTTGTGGGCCAGCGTTTCCCTTGCCCTGTCTGCACTTTGAGGTTCGAAGCCCAGCGAGGTCAGGTGCGCCATTTCTGGCCAGCGAGCTGTCTGGGCTCGCCGGCGCTTCGGCAGCAAGAAGGCCGCGACGGAGTGTTTTGCCCACCCTGCCGCCGTGCTGCGGGCCCACTCCTGCCACATGTGGTCGGATTCCCGAAGAATGCTCTGGGTTTCTTGATAAGCGTGGGGGGGTACTCCAGATTTCGTAATAAAAGGGAGGGGGTCTTCTTTCGGGGGGGGTCTCTTCCAGGCCATCTTGGAGGGCCTGGGTGGGTGTGGGGACGATGTTTTTGGAGGGTTCTCCCACGGGGGGGGGTCTGAAATGGCTTGTCTTGGAGGGTTCAGACCCCCTCCCTTTTATTACGAAATCTGGAGTACCCCTCCGACGGGGGTCAACCTCGCCTCGTCGTCGCGCCGCGACGGGGGTCGGAGCGCCTTTGGCGCGCGGTGGCTGCCCGCGACGGGGGTCGATGTGGGGCCGTCGGCGGTGGTGACGCCCCCCCGTCGCTTATTCAGAAACTCTGAGTATTGTTCTTCCAATCCTGTGAGCGGTACGCTGTGAAGACCGCCCAGGAGACTGGCCTGCCGGCCCTGGCACGCTCTGAGGAGGGCAGGCCCTCCTCTGGCCCCAACACAGCTGGGGCTGGTGTCCTGTCCCGATTGCTCAGAGGGCTTCCCCAAAGTGTGGTGCGTGTTTCCCTGTGGGTTTCAGTTTGGACGCGAAGCCTGGCTTGCTATGTAGTGCTCATATCGTCCAGACGAGGTCCTTCTGATCCCTCCTATTCGCCCCTCTGCAGAGGAGGGCTCCCCATGGAAGAGGGAGCCTCTTGCATCGTTGTCTGAGTCAGCCGACGTCCGCTTCCCTGGACTGCAGAGTCGCGCTAGATGATTGGCCGTTGCCCTTCCCAACGATACGTTAGCCCAGCGTGGGTGTAACATCGTCGTCCCTTCTTCGTCTGAGGGTCGGCGGAATAGCGCAAACCTCTTGAATAGACATTCGTGTGGGCGCGTGGCCCCACCGATGCTCGAAAGACGACAGCAGCGAGCTCTCAGGAATGTCGTGCATGCGGGCGTGTGGCATCGGTTCGCCACGTCCTGCCTTGCGGCCGCTGCGCGTTTCTTGCGCTGGCCGGCCCAGCTCCCGCGCGCAGGATCCGGAGGGGAGGTGGCCCCGGACAGCGGAGGGGGCTCCTCTGCGTTCCGTTCACCACGTGGCCTGCCAGACCGAACTCGGCCAGCCATAATTTCCGCAACCGCCCGGGAGCCTGAATGAACACACGCACACAAAGCCTGTCCAAATCTAGATCTCGCTCCTCCGCACATGCAGGCCCACGCAAGGTCAACCCATGGGCTGGACTGCTCGGCCCAGAAGCGGGCGAACCAGAGTGAGACTGGAAATGTGTCGCCCTCCGTTGGAGGCGGCCAAGGGGTCCGAACTGGTTGGGGCACCAAATAACAAATAATCGGTCAGGAGGGAGGGGATGATACCAAATCAGCTCGAAATCTGGCCCCCTGGACCCGTCCCAGCTGCCAGGACCCATCTGGTGCAATGTTTCCCTCCAGATCCGTTTTTCATCATCCCCGGGCCCGAAAAGGGTCCCTGGAGATAGAAGAAAACAAACAACTTGCCCGCACCCGACACCTCGAATCTGTCCGTCCTTCCTGCTGGCCAGAACCAGTGCTGGGCCACCTCAGAACCCCCAGACGGCTCCCAACCCAGCGTGAAATTGGAAATGTGTCGCCATCCTAACCTTGAGCGGCGAATGACATACCAATATCATGTTGCTCCCATCGTGCTCAAGGACCACCTCCCAGAAATGATACTAGAGAAACAAAACGATCATAATATGTTTAATGATACCGGGCTATGGGGCCAAATGGCTATAGGGCTATAGGGATATAATGCTATAGGGCTATAGGGCTATAGGGCTATAGGGCTAGAGGGCTAGGGCTGTAGGACTATAGGGCTATAGGGCTATAGGGCTATAGGGCTATAGGGTTATAAGGGCATGAAGCTATGGAGAGATTAGGGATATAGGGTTATAAAGCTATTGGGGCTATAAGGCTATAGGGCTAGAGGGCTATAGGGCTACAAGGCTATAAGGCTCTAGGGTTAGAAGGCTATAAGGCTACCGGGCGGGAACCTGGGCATCCCCGGGCACGCCCGGGCACCCGGGCACCTCGGCACCCCCGGGCACCCCCGGGCACCCGGGCACCCGGGCGTGCGGCGAAAATCGGCGGCAAACCTGCCCTAACCATATGAATCCGCTAGGACCCCTACAGAGGCAAGCTCTGATTGGGGAATCATGTCGCGAGCGCCCTGAAGAGTATCAAAACGGTGTCGGACGAGTTTCTCGCCTCCCAGTGCCCGACGCGTGAGAACCCTCAAGTTTCGATTCCTTCTTGGTGCTCGAAATTCTTTCCGGTGGTGGAAGCTACATTTTACCAACATCCGCGGCGACGGTCAGGCCCGCCTGCGGCCCCGCCCGCGCTCCTCCGGGCCTCTCGGCGGGCTCCGCCTCGGGCTCCGAGTCCACGTCGATGGGCCCGCCCACGGCCGCGGTCTGGCTGGCCTCGCACCACGGATGCCCCACCCCAAAAGCGCCTCGAAACTTATAGCTGCCCCGAAGCGCAGCACGCAACACGAGTCGCGCGCTGACACGGAACTCGGCATGCGCTCTGGGTTTCTTAATAAGGCGTGGAGGGTACCCCCCCGACGGGGGTCGACCTCGCCTCGTCGTCGCGCCGCGACGGGGGTCGATGTGGAGCTGTCGGCGGGGGTGACGCCCCCCCGACGCTTATGAAGACTCTCGGAGTAGACTGAAAACGTAGGTCCAGCGCGATGCGTTCACCAAAACGTGGACCGACACGTGCCGAGCCAGCACGCAACGTGTTCACCTTGAGGTTTTGAACACGGAAGGCGGTGCATTCCAACACGGCGCATCAGGGCAGCTGAGCCTCGAAACGTTCGTTCCTATCTCTGACGCTGGTTTATACCCAGACCCACCTTCCTTCAGACAGCACGCTCGGCAAACCCTGTGTCTACCTTCTCGCCTGCTGGTCCCGATCGCTTCTCGGTGTAAATCGCGCCCGCGCCCGCGACCAACATTTCTGGCGGAATGTACCGCCCACGAGATCGTTCTATATTTTCTGCGATAGCCCAGATTATCCAATGGGGGCGGGGAGGAAGTGAGCTGCCACAGGATTGTTTTGCTCGGGGCAGCACAGCGCATGCCCGCGCGCACCAACACTGCGCACCCCTTTCGGCCCTGCGCACCCGACAAAGCCAGGTTCTCGGGGAGGACGGGGGGGTCGGGTGGGCCCGATGACATGGGTGATCACGAGAACCTTGAACAACAATCTCTTCGCTTCTCCCAACGACGCCCCAACTCGATCAGAACCCCGCCCAGCGTCCCACGTCTCCCCCTTTCCGCTTCCCAGTTTGCGAGGGCGACATGGTGGGGACAAACATACCAGTCTAGCACAACTACCTGACGCGCGCGCGGTATACACACACTGCGTTGTGTCGGCCACTGCTCCATCACGACAGGCGCGAAGAAATGTTATTAAGTCAACCACCTTGCTGAAATCCAAGTCCCAGCTTCCATCTGTACTTGCGATGCGTGGGTGCCCAAAGCTACTTTAATTCTTCATCGTTGCGTTAACCTGCCACTCTCCTCCCCGCGAAAGAAAAAGCTAAAGCAAGTGCAGCTCTAAGCACACATGCTTCAACTTACTGGGGCGCAAGAGGATTGAGTGACCCTGGGAATGTGATCCAGGGGTTGAACCAGACAGAAGCATGAATCATCAAGTTGGTAAGGGTGCTCACCTGTTTTGCCGCGCCAGAACCTCACATGAACACGTGTGGCTTTCATATGGATCTCACACTGTTTTTTAAACACACGTGAAATTCTCCAGCGAAGAAGAATATAACACCGTCAAATCGGAAACCATGTCCGTCGTAACATACACAAGCATACCGCTGTCGCTCGATGCCTCCAAGAGAGCCCCAAAATCGCCCACGATGTCTCCAAGAGAGCCCCATGACGGCCCAAGAGGCCTCCAAGACGGCCCCAAAAGGGCACCAAAACGGCCCAAGAAATCTCCAAGACGCCCAAGATGGCCTCCAAGACGGCCTGAAGTGCCCCAAAAGGACCCGAAGTCGGTTCAGAGAGGCCCCCAAGACGGCTCCCGACGGCGTCAGACGGGCCAGGAACCCACCAAGATTGCCGAAGTTGGCTCGAAGCTGGCCCAAGACTGCCCAAGAGGACTCCAAGTGGGCCTCCGGGAAGGCCAGAAAAGACAAAAAACATTGATTTGCCTAAGGTGCTTGAAGGAATTTGACATATGCTTCTTTTCGGCCTTCCGACGGCCCGAGACGGCCCAAGAGCACCTGAAGATCGCACAAAGATCGCCCAAGAGGCTTCCAAGATGGGCCCAGAACGGCCCAAGAGGCCTCCAAGACTGCTCAAAGGGGGCCCCAAGACGGACGGGAGGCCTTTAAGACACCCGAGACGGCCTCCAAGACGGCCCTGGAGCATTCCAAGAGGCCCCAAGTCGGCCCAGAGAGGCCCCCCAAACTGCTTCGACGGCGTCGGACGGGCCAAGAGCCCACCAAGACGGCCGAAGATGGCCCTAAGATGGCCCAAGACGGCCCAAGAGGCCTCCAAGAGGGCCTCCAGAAAGGCCCGAAAAGGCCAAATCATAGATTTCCCCTGAGTTGTTGTTTAAGGATTCTAGCATTTACTGTTTGTTCGACCTTCCGACGGCCCGAGACGGCCCAAGTGCCCCCAAAGATCGCCCAATAGGCCCAAGACTGCCCCAAGAGGCTCCCAAGACGGCCCAAGAAGCCTCCAAGACGCTCAAGATGGCTTCCAAAACGGCCCAAGAGCCCTCCAAAACGTCCTCCAAGAAGGCCCGAAAGGGTCAAAATGGCCTCCCGACGACCAAGATGACCTTCAAGATGCCCACGTGTTCCCCGAAGGTTTTCCAAACCGATTCGGGGAACATATGATCCGATAGCTTGGCAGGTCTGGCCTCAACGTTCGGCCACATAGGCGCTTCCAAAAAGACAGGGGGCGGCGGTGATTCGCCGTAGGCGTCTTCGATCCGCCGCCCCCTGTTGCCACAGAGGTGCCTGGCATGCTGAGTCATATCCTCTTGGTTCTGTTTTTGTTCCAAAAGAACTCTCCCTGGGGCTTCGGCCTGTCCCGCCTGCCCTGCGGAAGGCCCGGAAACGACCTCAACGTCCCCCAAACATCCTCCGAGACGGCTGAAGATGGCTTCCAAGATGGGCACGTTAGCCCAAGATGGCCTCCAAGATGGTCCAAGACGGCCAAGATGGCCTCCAAGACGGCTAAGATGGTCCCAAGATGCCTCCAAGACGGCCCAAGATGCATCCAAGACGACCTCAGATAGTTTCAAGATGGCCTAGGGGGAGACTCCCAAGAGAACTCCAAGACGGCCCAAGAGGCATCCCAGAGGTTCTCCAGAAAGGCCCGAAGAGGCCAACAACATCGATTGTCCTTCGGTGTTTGAAAGAGTTTGGCAGTTGCTTCTCTTCGTTTCTCCGACAGCCCGAGATGGTCCAAGAGCCCCCCAAGATCGCCGAAGACGCCTCCAAGATGGCCCCTGAACGGCCCAAGAGGCTCCCTAAGACGGCCCCAAGAGGGCTTTAAGACGGCCCGAGAGGTCTCCAAGACGCCCAATCTGTCTTCCAAGACGGCCCCAAGAGGGCCCCAAATCGGCCCAGAGAGGTTCCGAGGGTGTCAGACGGGCCAGGAGGCCACCAAGTCGGCCCAAGATGGCTCTAAGATGGCCCAAGACGGCCCAAGAGGCCCTCAAGAGGTCTCCAAGACTGCCCAAGGGGCCTCCAAGAGGTCCTCCAGGAAGGCCAGAAGAGGCCAACATCAGTGATGATCCTTAGGTTTTTGAAGGATTTGGGCATTTGTTTCTTTTCTGCCTTCCGACAGCCCGAGACGGCCCACGAGCCCCCAAAGGTCGCCCCAAGATCGCCCAAAAGGCCTCCAAGAAGGCCCCAGAACGGCCCAAGAGGCCCCCGAGACTGTCCCGAGAGGGCCCCAAGACAGCCCGAGAGGCCTCCAAGACGGCCCTGGAGCACTCCACGAGGGCCCTGAGTCGGCCCAGAGAGGCCCCCCAGACTGCTTCCGACGGCGTCCGACGGGCCAGGAAGCCATCAAGACGGCCCAAGGTTGCTCGAAGATTGCCCAAGACTGCCCAAGAGACCTCCAAGAGGTCTCCAAGACGGCCCCAGATGCCCCCAAGAGGGCCCCCAGGAAGGCTCGAAGAGGACCAAATCAGTGATGTTCCCTAGGTTTTTGAAGGATTTGGGCATTTGCTTCTTTCCGATCTTCCGACGGCCCACGACAGCCCAAGAGCCATCAAAGATTGGCCAAGATCGCCCAAGAGGCCTTAGCCTTCCGAGATGGCCCCGAGAGAACGGCCCAAGAGGCCCCGGCCCAAGACGGCCCAAGAGGCCTCCAAGGCGCCCAAGATGGCCTCCAAGAAGGCCCTGGAGCACCCCGAGATGGTCCCAAGTCGGTCCTGTGGTGCCCCCAAGACGGCTTCCGACAGCGTCCGACGGGTCAGGAATGCCTTCAGACGGCCAAAGAGGCCCCCGAGAAGATCCCAAAGGCCCCCCAAAGGGCCAAGGAGGCCCCCAAGATACATGCAAAAGGCTCCCAGCAAGCTCCCAGGAGGCCCCAAGAGTGTTCCTCAGGAAATCTGAGGAAGCCTCATCAAAAGCCATTTGGATTCCTGAGGCATCCTTCGGAACCAGTGAGTGTCCCGAGGGATCCAGAGAAATCCTCAGGAACCCTGGGAATCCTCAGGATACTTCAGGGATCCTTCGACAACCTCAAGATTTCTTTGGAATCCTGAAGGGTCCTCTAGGGTCCTCCGGAATCCTTCGGAAACCTGTGAACCCGATTGAATCATAAGGAATCCTTCTGGGGCCTCAGGAAGCAAGAGGAACCCTCACGGGTCCTCAGGAATCCCCACGGGTTCTCAGAAATCGTCTGAATCCTTCTCGT